>CM028135.1:35710000-36065000 GCA_016271365.2 Neoceratodus forsteri | reverse complement strand
GCATGGGACAGACATAAGGCAATTATAGTGGGAGATCAGAGGGGTGTGGGTTCAGTTTCCGCATCCGGCACTTGAGTTAATATCCCAGTACTGACACTGTAGTGCAGTATGAGAGGGGTGCTGCACTTCTGAGGTGCCGTCTTTCGGATGAGATGTTAAACCGAGGTCCCATCTGCCTGGATTGGTGGTAGTTCAGGTGGATGTTAAAGATCCCATGGCACTTATCGAAAAGAGTAGGGGAATTTTCCCGGTGTCCTGGTCAAATTTCCCTCATTCACTAAAAATACCACCAACAGCTTAATCTGGTTCAAGGTCAGTTGGCATTCTTCTGTACCCCGCTCCTGTGGGTCGTGCCCGAAAATAGGCAGGATTTGTCTAGTGCACTTACCCGGTCAACAAAAACTAAATAAAATAAAAAAATAAATAGGTTGGGGGGGGTAGTAGGAGGAAGTAGCCTGTTGTTTGATTAAGATCTGCAGCTTATCCAGTAGGTAGGGAAATGGCCAGACTGGGTGGGCCAAGCGGTCCTTATCTGCCGTCAGTCTGTTTCTTCTATGTTACCTGACTCTAGAAAGTGAAACATGTCTACTGCTTCTTTTCCACACCTTATGAACCTCAGTATGAACATCGAGGACCAGGACCAGGGCTCCTGTTTTTTGGGGTGTTTTATTTTTTTGGTTGTTTGTTTTTGTTTTTGGGTTTAATCTTTTCATTTGTTTGTGCCTTTTATTTTTCAATGGTGGAAAAAAGGTAACATTTTGGCATAGAATCTCTCGGGTTGAGCCCCTGATGTGTGGTACATAAGCACATCAAAGACCCCTACTTTGCCATTGATACTGTGGCAGGGTATACCTTGGTTCTGGCGCCTCTAGCTGACCTGATTCTTCTCCATTGGGGATAACCTCCTAGTGGTAGCCTACTGCAGTGGTAGTCGAGTACGGGGTTGCCTGGTGGGGTGCAGGATGGTGGTCCATGATGAAAAGAGATAGGGTTGCTGTAAAGGCACTAGTGGGACAACCTGGTAATACCACAGTGGGAGTGGGTGGGTTCAGGGACAAAAAGTGAAAAAAATACCAGAGAGAAAGAGAGGTTTAACTGGAACAGCTTTAGAGGCCAGCACTCTGTATTCACATGGTGGAGAGGGGTAAGTGGGGTGAGTCTTCAAAACCAAATCTTAGGTCACCACCTCCACAGGGCTCTTGGGGACAGGGGTGTCTGCTTCCTTTACACACAGCAGTTCAGGGCATGGGTACATCACTGATGCGAGTCTCTGAAATGCACAGTTGTTTTCTTCAGTTCAGTCAAAGCAGCAGTACTATAGAAAGATAGCAGTTGATGGCAGATAAGGACTGCAAGGCCCATCCGGTCTGCCCATTTTTTTTCTACCTTATGAATGTGCCATAGGTATTTACTCTTGTCAGTGGCCTATCTATTCATACTCCTCTGTATTGCTCCCTTATGCCTATCCCATGCCTGTTGGAAGCCCTGCACTGTATTCCTACCTACCACTTCCTGCGGTAGGCCGTTCCATGCATCCACCACTCTTTCTGCGAAAAAAAAGTCCTCGCATTACCCCTTAATTGGCCTCCCTCTAATCTCATGCTGTGTCCTCTTGTCCTGCTATTTTTCTTATACTGAAACATGTTAGACTCTTTCACCTTGTTAATGCCCTTAAGGTGTTTGAATGTTTCGATCATGTCACCTCTCTCCCTCCTTTGCTCTAGGGTATACATATTGAGCTCCGTTAATCTGTCCTCATATGTTTTCTGATGCAGTCCCTGTACCATTTTGGTTGCCCTTCTCTGGACTGCCTCCATTTTGTTAATGTCCTTGTCCTGGTGCGGCTTCCAAAACCACACGCAGTACTCCAGATGGGGTCTAACCAGTGTCTTGTAAAGAGGGATTATTACTAGGGATGTAAGTTTGTCATTGATGAGGTTTTAATGACTCATTGTTTGTTCATGAAATCATTAGTAAACAGTAGTAAATGTTGCGGCACTGTCATCATTGCTACATTCTGATGACACTAGTGAAAGTCATGGAAGTCCTGAATAAAGATCAAACGTCATGGAATCAATGACGTGTATGACTGCCATGACAAACTTACATCCCTAATTATTACCTTCCTCTTACAACTTGTAATACCCCTACTAATACACCCCAACATCCCTCTAGCCTTACCTACTGCTTTAGTGGTCTGCTTGGAAGATTTCTGGTCATGTGTGGTGATGATGCCCAAGTCTCTTTCTTCCCTTGTGATTGCCAGCAACTCCCCTCTCAACCTATAGGTGGCTTAAGGGTTTCTCTTCTGTATGTGCATGATCTTGCACTTCTTTGCGTTAAAACCCCAGTTGCCACTCTTCCGATCATTTTGTCCATATATCCAGATCTCATCTTATTCTGCCCACCCCATCTGGATCATCTACTCTGTTGCAGATCTTGGTGTCATCTGCAAACAGACAAACCTCACCCTCCAGTCCATCTGCAATGTCACTGATGAAGATATTACAGAGGACTGGCCCCAGGACTGATCCCTGAGGTACCCCACTTGTGACTTGCATCTCTTCTGATTTGTGTACCGTTTACCACCACTCTCTTTTCTGCCTGCCAGCCAGTTTGCCACCTAGTTGACCAACTTCTGACCTACCCAGCTTATTAATCAGTCTTCTATGTGGAACAGTATCGAAAACTTTGCCGAAGTCAAGGTAAGTGATGTCAGCTGCACCCCCTTGGTCCACCAGTCTGGTTACCCAGTTAAAGAAATCTGTGAGATTAGTTTGACAGGACCTTCCTGTTGTAAACCCATGCTGTCTTGAATCCTGTGCTGCTATGGATTCCAGGTGTTGCATTGTCCTTTCCTTAAGGAGTGCCTCCATAACCTTGCCCACTACTGAGGCATGACTGATCTGTAGTTCCCTGCCTCCTCCCTGCTACCACTCTTGTGGAGCGGGATCACATGGGCCCTTCTCAAGTGGCAGGTACTCCGCAGCACAGCTCTGTCAAATGCTGTAGAGTTAATACTGTCTGAAGTAGTACTTCCAGGATCAAGTCATATTGACATACAGTCTGCATTAGTTACCAGAATGGGGGGAAAAAAAATTCAGAACCCTTGCAAAAAATGTATTGGGCCACCACCAACACAACGTATAATACCAGGACAGTTAAGAAATACCTCCATGTACTATTCCACTGAATCAGGAGGTAACAGAGTTGGTTAATTATGAGCCACTTAACCATTACAATACCAAAAGACCTACAGAAATGGCCATCCTTAATTACCGTTGTCATTTTTTTCAACGGGTTGAAACTATTCATCTGGATGTCCTCCCTCGGCTCTTATACCTCTTCCTAAACATCCCTTACTTGAAGTTCTGGGATAAATTACTTTCTAAATTTATGTGGGGCAAACAACGCTGAAGGGCTCGCCTTTCCATCCTCCAATTATCTACGGCCCAAGGGGGAGTAAATCTACCCAATCTTAAACTGTATGCTCAAGCAGCTTTCCTTAGTACTCTTGTCTGTTGGCTCACTGACAGCTTCTTGGCACCTTGGAAATCCCTGTAGCTTATTTTAAATGATATCTATGACATATCCGCTCTTCTTTTCTCCTCCATCGACAATACACCCGCTCTGAGGCATTTCACACAGATCACATCTGGTACTCTCCAGGTATGGTACAGATTAAGACATAACACCAATATATGATTTGTTGTAAAACAATTCCCAAAGATGACCTTTTCCAGCCGTCACACATGGATATGGCCTTTTCCCAATGGCGTAAATCAGGACTATCACATTTGTTCCAGTTTCTGGATGAGAGGGAGGTTCTACCCTTAGATAAACTCAAAATCCAATACGGACTGCAAGGCACAGATTTAGATTTAGATGCCTCCAAGTGAGGAATTATATACTTCGTCATCGGACATTAACCGCTAAACTCCTTACCCCATCCCCACCCTTATAAAAAAAAAAAAAAAGTATGTATTGACTCTATTAGGGGTATCAGAGTAGTCACCTTATAGGAAACATATATTGGGTGTTGAGATACTTGTTGGGAGACTCGACAAAGCCAGTTTAAAGAAATGGAACGAGGATCTCTCTTCTGAGGTTCAGTTTGTAGATTGGATGGCTGCGACTCTGCCGGCTGTTAGGGCGACCTCCTCCTCTTTTTGGCGAGAGTTCTCCTGGAAAATTCGAACCAGGTATACTCAAGCTCCGGCGATCCTAACTAAATTCCTCCAGGCCGCATGTGATCATTGCTGGAGACGATGTGGATGTTGTCTAGCAGATTTGGGCCACGTCTTATGGCACTGCCCCCTCCTCATGCCTTTCTGGTGTGCTCTTCAGTTGGAGCTGTCTACCTGTTTAGGGGACCCAGTAGAATTAACAGGGGAAATTGTATTGTTTTCTGTGTATCCAGACCACTCTCCCCGGTGGACCAGAACATGCTAACATACTAAAATGCCAGCAGAATAGGCCTAACGGTCTTTCGTGTCTGCTCGTTTGGTCAGCCCCCACCTAGAGAGCTGACCTTGCTGCCCCCCTCATCCTCTCTGGCTTCTCCCTTCCCAGTCCCAGATATTCCCACTGCACAGGACTTTGTGTCCAGAACCCTTCTCCTGTACCTGTCCCACCCTCTCTTGAACCCGTCCACCGTCTCTGCCTCTACCAGCCCCCGGGCAGCACGTTCCATGGCTCCACCACCCTCTCAGTGAAGTAGCACCTCCTCCTTTCTCTCCTGAATCTCCCCCCTCCAGCTTCCATCCATACCCTCTAGTTGCCCCCCACCTTCCTTCGGAGCACCTTGACTGCTTCTCCCCTATTTAACCCCTTCATGTACTTGAAGACCTCTATCATGTTTCCAGTCTCTTGTGTCTTCCAGTGTGTACATATTTAGCTCTTCTAGCCTTTCCCATAGGTCCTGTCCCCAAGCCCCAGATAATTTTGGTTCTTCCTCCTGGACCCTCCAGGAGTTTAATGTCCCTGTTTAAGTGTGGCCTCCAAAACTGCACGCAGTACTCCAGGTGCGGCCTCACCAAGCAGTTATACAGGGGAGTGTCACTTCCCTCCTTCTGGAGGTGATACCCCTAGCAATGCATTCCAGCATCCTGTTGGCCTTGGCCGCCGCCCTCCTACAAGTCTCAGAGTTGTTCATCTTGACATCCACCACCACCCCCAGGTCCCTCTCAGCCATTGAGACTTGTAGCATTCTCCCCCCCCCCCCGGTGTACTCTTGGCCCGGGTTTCTTGCTCCCAGATGCAAGTACCTTGCATTTTCCTGCATTTAACCTCAGCTTCCACTTTCTTGACCACCTTTCCAGAGCCTCCAGGTCAGGTCCTCTGTAGGCCACCCTCCCCTTCTCCCCATCCACCACCGCCCCCAGTTTTGAGTCCTCCGCAAAGAGACTCATCTCACTCCTGATACCCTTCCTTATGTCTGAGACATAGGCATTGAACAGGAGGGCTCATGGACTCTGATCCTGAGGGGCACCACTACGACCCTCCTTGGGGATGAGACTATCCTGACAACCACGACCCTCTGGGTCTGGTCCTGGAGCCAATTGCCTTTCCATCTGATCTGGTTCCCCACCCTCATTTCTCCCAGCTTATTCAACAGGCCCCCGTGAGGTACAGAGTCAAATGCCTTGCTGAAGTCAAGATAGAGGACGTCCACCGGTCTACCCAGGTCCAAGGCTCTCGTCACCCAGTCATAGAACTCCACAAGGTTTGTCTGACAAGGTTTCCCTTGGATGAATCCATGCCCCCCCCCCAGCCTCTCCTTGACAATGCCCTCCATCACCTTACCCACCACCAATGTCAGGCTGACGGGCCTGTAGTTCCCTGCCACCTCCCTTGATCCCCCCTCCCCTTGTGGATAGGTACTGTATGCGCCACCTTCCAGTCCTGGGGCACCCACCCTGTCCTCAGAGAGATGCTGAAAAGCTCCGCCAGGGGTTTTGCCAGGACATCCGCCAGTTCCTTCAGCACTCTGGGATGTAATTTATATGGCCTTGGTGCTTTCTTCGTCTTAAGGGTCCTGAGGGCTTCCCTCACTCTCTCTGCCGTGATTTCCACCTCCGCTACCTCGTCCCCCTGCCTTGCCTTCCCCCCTCCTGCCAGTGATGGCCCATCCTCTCCCCAGACTCGACGATCGGCAAGGGCCCCCCCCAGTTTCACCATCTCCCCATGTATGATGCAGTCCTCCATTTTCCTTGAGGAAACTGAGGCTGGTACTCATTTAGTACCTCAGCCTGCTCCCCGGATCTTGTGTCCATCCCTCCCTGTTTAATCCTGCTAATCTGCCCTTCACCCTTCTTTCCCCAGTGTATCTAAAAACCCTTTTCCTCTCCTAATTTCCCTGGCCAGGTTCTGCTCTCCTTCCTTGCCTTAGCCGCCTCACCACCCTAGTGGACCTTCTGGCCATCAGCTCGTACTCCCCTCTATCCCTTTCACTCCTTGAGCACTCGAAATGTCTATAAGCCGACTTCTTTGCCCTCACCACCTCCTGAACCTCCTTGGTCCACCAGCAGGGTTTATGGGCCCTACCACATTTTCATCTTACTCTTGCACAGGTGCTGGTAGCATCCTGCACCCCCCCTCCCCGATGATTTCCCACTTATTGTCAGTGTCCATGTCTGGCCCAATCCCATCCAAATGCTTAAAGATCCTTCCCATTTCCTTGAAATCAGCCCTGCTGAAGTCTGTTACCTTTGTCTTTGTGCAGCCTTCTACCCCCTCCTAGGTCCAGGCAGAACCAGCCCGTGGCATGGTTGCTCTCTGCCAATGGGTCCCTTACCTCCAGGCCACCAATCTGGGCACTGTCTTTCAGGACCACATCCAGTATCTGCTCCTCCCTGGTAAGTTCCCCCACCTCCTGAGTTAGGAACGCATCCTGAAAGACATCCAACAGCCTCTTTTCCTTGGCCACCCAGTCTGTTCCTGGCATGTTTAAGTCCCCCAACATCACCACCCTTCCCCTGCCCAGTTTGCAGTGTCTCCCAATATCTGCCACCAGACTCTCCTTCGGCTCCTCTGCCAGTGCAGGGGATCTATACACCACTCCTATTTTTATTCTCTTGACCCCATTTGTTATCAAGGTGACCCAGATCGCCTGCACAGTTCCCTCCGCCTCCTCCACTCCTCCTCCTATGCCAATGCGGTTTTTGACTGTTATTGCTACCCTCCCCCCCCGTCCTTCCTGAACATGGTGTAACCCTCCAGGTTCAGGTCCCAGTCGTGCCCTGTGGTGGCCTAGGTCTCGGTGAACACTGCTACGTATATTCATTATAGCGGCCAAGAAGGCCATCACCAGAAAATGGATGTCTTCACAGATCCCTTCCGTTCAGGATTGGCGATCTATTATGCTGGAAGTCTACCAGATGCAAAGCCTTATGGCAACACTCCAAGATTGTATGCAGAATGCTAGACTTAAATGGAAGACTCCAGTGACTCCGGCTGTTAACCCATATAATGTCTGAATAATTGTATTTCAAGATTGCACTGTATACTGTACAGTGTCTACCTGCTGCATGTGTGCATAAAAACTACGAATAAAATTAAAAAAATATCTCCATGTACTACAAATGTACATTGCTAAAATTAACAGCCATCAGTTTATGAAAGTAGAACTAGTTGTGCCTTTTCTTAATCCGAGCTACAAGAATGTGAAGAAAGTGGCAGCTAGTGTCAAACAAGAGCCTCAGGACACTTAAGTTTGTAATACCTGGTAAACTTGTGAGATAAAATACAGCCTTTTGCGTTCACCCAGATTTTCTCATTGGGTGGGGCGATTGGTGTTCAGTTTATGCTGTTGATGCTCCATGGTCACCGGGCAGAGTTGCTTGTACTTCTTACCCTATTGACCACAGAGATCTCTTTCAAAGGTAGAGATGGCTTCTACTGACCTAGTAATCCAGGGTCACCAAATCCTGTTTCATTTTTTTTCCATATGCACTTTTTCTTTCCTGGTCTTTCCAGCCATGTCACCAACCCTTCCCAAGTACATACAGGTTAACCACCGTGGTGGCTTGTCCCATAGGGTCATGTGGTGTCTGCAGGGGATACAGGGTCAGCCAGGGTACTTTTCCCTCCCCCTGTTACTGCCATCTGGCCTCGGCCAGATGACAGTCAAGTGATGGGACGCAAGACCCTCAATCCTTCCCTATCCCTGCCTAATCCCGAGTGACCCTGGTCTGTTCTCAAACCCAAGTTACCGATGTGACTGGTGATGTGGTGTCAGGTGCCTCAACCCACCGCGCCACTTATCTGACATCTGTTTTATTTATTTAATGTTTTTTGACCGGGAGAGGCACACTGAATCGAAGCTCATTTCCAGGTGTGACCTGGGAGTTGGGGTTACAGAAGATGTGCAGAAGCGGAGAGCAAAACAAAGTGTCAAAAACTGCAATGAACATACAGGAATAAAAGCAGAAAACAGAGCAGTATATTAGAGTACACGCTTGAAGGAAAAATATGATAGCAGAGTGCTAAAAAGTGCAATGAAGAAATCCAAGTAAAGTGGATGGTAAGACAGCAAGGCCTTGGTGGACTGGAGAGGAGTGTAGATGAGGATTGCTGGATGTAAGGACGTAGTTGAGTGAAATGAGAGCAGCAGGAGTAGTTTGAGAGAGAGAGCAGAGGGAGGGTGATAGATGAATTGGAGAAGCGAAGGAGTTCTAGAGGTATGGCCACCTTTGTTCTGCAAAAACATGCAATTTGAGATGAAAAATGGAATTCAGGTTTTTTTTTTTTTTTTTAAACACCACCTGGAGTCGGATTTCCATATAAGAAAGCTGTTTGCATCATGTTTATAGGAACACTTGGCGACAAATTTGTGTGTCACATGTTAGAGCAAAGCTTGCTGATTTGCACTCAGTTTTGAGAAAAAACGGTAAAGTAGATTTGTTTATATTTTGTAAAATGGAATCGCCCATTTTTTTAAAACAACGAGTGGCCCTTCAAGAAGATTGGCAGACTGACATAAGAGGAGGACTGGCTAGCTGAGGATTTACAGCGAAGGATGAGACAAGAATGAAAATTGGAGGTATGTGGGAGTAGGCTGGAGGGATGGAGGAAGGCATTCATGGATTAGAGATTTGAAGAAGAGGGAGGAGGAATGTTGGCAGAGGGGAGGTTATTCCAAAAGTTTGAGGCGCGATAGGAGAAGGTTGTATACTCAAGATGTTTTTTAATGTATTATTTATGCTCCCTGTCTCATGACTTGGCCCCCTTCTCCTCAGGCTGACGCCCCTCGCATCTCTGTTACTTGCCTCTGTCAGTTTTCAAACTGTTGCCTCCTCCTGTGTATGAAGGCGGGAGTTACCAGGCTGCAGAGGAGCACATGTCGGGGATGGGGCCCAAGCACACGACCCCACCTCTGCTGCCGCTGCACCACCGCATGTGGTCTCCCAGGTGGACTTGTTTTGTAGCAGTGACTGTGATCCTGCCCGGAGGAAGAGGGCCTCCTCTTGGGCACTCAGTTTTTCACCCTGATGGCCCAAGCTTGCTTCTGAATCCGGGTTGCTGGCATTGTGAACGTTGGCCCTTCTGCAGTGCTGACAGGCCGGCCCAAGCAGAGGTTTTTGAGTGGGTAAGAGAGTAAGCAGATGCTTGTAGAGTGGAGGCTGTAGGGGAGGGTTGGAAGCGGAGGGGAGCTGAGCCAGAATTTAGAGAAAGGAGAGATGCCAGTCTTCCAGTGATTGGGGGGGGGGGGTCGGTGTGGAAGGAGCTGTTGTGAGTATGGGGAGGACTGTTTTTGGGCAAGGTGGCAGGAGGCATGGAGGGGATCCAGATAGGCCAGGATGGTTTTGGGGGCAAATGTAATAGTCAATGGTTGGGCTTCTCTGCCAATTTTTATTTTTTTGGTGGACGTAAAAGTGACTAGTGCTTAAGTTTGTAGCTTCAAATCTGCTTATATCTACTTCCCTGATGTTTACCCTGCCAGGGCTTCTTTAGGGGGCTTATAATCTGTGCAGTAGAATATTGGATACAAGTCTCTCATAGTGAGAAGTGCACAATACTCAATATTCACATAAATATGTATTTTCCATAAATTAGTTATCCACTTCCCAAAACACCAGGGTGTAACGCTTGCATACCTTTTAATTCCAGTAAATGTAATCTGTAACGTATATTTCAGTCGTTCATTTATTTAGTAATTTTTATTATGGCTGCATCATCCTAAATATGTCGGGGAGGGTACCTTCCCCTGTAACTGGGCACTCTGAGCACTGTCTATATATGTGAGCATTCATTAACTTTTCTTTCTTTAGCGCTTTCACTCTAACTTTTAGCCTGAATGAAAGTTAAAGCATACCCTTAATTAATTTCTAATTTTATCAAGTAGTAGTTAATTAAAGTTACAGCATTTGTAATAGTTTGTATAAGTGACATGCTTACCCTAACATACTAACAGCCAGCAGAATAGGCCTACTGGTCTGTCTTGTGTGCTCAGTACCCAGCAACCTAGTGAGTGCTGGCCTCCCCAGCCCCGAGAGAGTCTTCTTTGGTTTGTTTCCTTTATACCTGTCCCTCCCCTTCTTGAAGCCCTCCTCACTGTGCCTTCCTCTGTTCACGGCTCCACCACCATCTCAGTGAAATAATGCTTTCTATGCTCCCCCTATAATTCCCCCCAGCTTCCACTCATGCTCCCTGGTTCCCCCTTTAGCCTAAACAGCTCCTTGTTTCCATTCTCGGTTATTCCTATTACATACTTGCAGACCTCTATCATGTCTCCCCTGTCACTCTTCTCTTTCAGTGTATACAGCGCAAGCTCTTCCAGTCTCTCCTCATAAGGCCTCCCCTCCATGCTGTGAATCATCCTGGTCGCTCTCCTCTGAACCCTCTCCAGCAGCGCTATGTCCTTCTTCAGATAGGGTCTCCAGAACTGTACACAGTACTCGAGTTGCGGCCTGACCAAGGCATTGTATAGAGGGAGGATCACCTTCCTCCTCGTGGACGTAATTCCCCAGGCTATGCATCCCAGTATCCTGTTTGCTTTGGCTGCAGTTCTTCTACCCTCTATGGATTTCCTTTCCAGTTTCGGCATGCAGCCTCCATCCTGTATGGTGTCTACCCATTTATGCTGCAGCCTGGCAGACCCCCCGCTCATGACGTGATTATGTCCTAGAGTGTGACTGGCTGGGCCCTGACTGAGCTGATCAGGGTTGACTTGCTGACCCCCTATGTGCAGTTGTGGTTTTGGGGGTATCACTGGTTACCAGTGTAGCAAAACACCGGAGGGTCATCTCGGCAGAGTGTGGAGTAGGACGTTTTTGTGGTACAGGGTGTGGAGTTTATGTAGGAGTTTTTTTAGGTAATGAAATTAGTGTGGGAGGAGTCGAGGCTTCAAACCAGCCACACACTGAGGTACTTGAATTGGGGGACTTCTTTGCCATCATGTGTTTGGAGGGGCTTTGTGGGAGGAGTATGCCATTTTGTGAAATGCTGCGTACGTTTGCACATCCTCACTGCTGACACCCTGTGGGACAAGAAAAATGCCCTGACCAGGCTGGATGAAATCCAGCCTCCCGCAGGCCCCTCCTTTGACTGGATACAGACTGCAGCAGGAAATGGGGAGCCCCATTGTCCCCTTCCGGGGTTTGATGAGCGGAGCCCTGGAAGATTTTTTTTTTTAATTACTATTTATTCCTCCTCCCCAGCCTGCCACCTCCGACCCTTCAAGGGGGACAACTGGACATCCCACTGCCCAGAACCCTACCCAAGCAGACCTCTAGGCCCCATGTAGCCGCGGATTACCCCCCGGGCCGGCGAGGCAGGAGCGCAGACCCGTGCACTTACATTTCTGCCGGTCTGTGGTCTGGCTGGGCGGCACAGGCAAATTGTGGGCACGGCCATGGTCCTCCCCATCTTCCCGCTGAGACAGGCTTTCTCTCGCTTTCCTCCCTCCCCAAGCAGCAAGTAATCCTCCCTGACGCCATGACGCACGCGACCGACGCCCATTCTGCTCAATGGCTGCCCATCCCCAATGGAGCTTGCAGTTCCCGAGCTCCGCCGGGTCCTGCAAGGTCGGGCATCGCCGAATCCTCCCCGGAGAAGGCGAGCTGTCGCTTGGACGCCTCAAGCCCATCTCCCTCTGGCTGACCCACCGACAACCCGAGTCCGCTCCCGAACCCGGGTTGCCGGCGTGGTGTGCTGTGTGGCATCCAGCGCCTCAACCCTCAGCGCCACTGGGCTGGCCATAGCCCTGGAAGATTTAAGTCATTGAGAAAGTCCAGGAGAAACCAATTGACAGGGCCGGGGAGGCCGGTACAATGGGGGCATGGCTGGTGAAGGCAAGAAAAGTGATTAACCATGAAAAAGTGAAAGAAGGGCCGCCTGATGACCAACATGCTTCTGTGCTGGTGCTCCTGTTATGGGAGTGGACTCTTGAGACCTGGGTTTGGCTGCGACTAGGCCTGGGGAGTGCTGCTGAGTGCAAGGCTAGCTAAGCTTCCCCCCCTTCCCCATGAAGGAGATGTCGAGGTTCTGCTGTCACAATTTCCCTTTAGGGTGGGGCCTGGGAAGCTGCTCATGCACACTGTGCTGTGACATCCAAGGCCTTTGGAGGCATTGCCTGGCATTAGGGGAGATAGGAAGGAGAATATAAATGTGAAAAGCCATGTCGTCATGATGGCGGCCAGCAGCTGCCCTCATGACGTGCATCCCCCACCCTCCAGGAGCTTGAGGGCTAGCGTAGGTTGGGGCAGGGCTGGTTGCTCTGAGGTTGTACCTCCAAGCCCAGAGGACCAGGCAGACAGAGCAGAGGACAAAAAGCTTTTTAAAAAAAAAAAAAAATAATAAATAAAAATTAAAGGGCTAAAGAAATGAGAGACGGGTTGATGGCTGCCAGTGCCACGTTTTCAGCATAGCATGCCCTGCTTAATGTTGTTGCTGGTAATTATTGGTGGTGTGTGAAACTTAATTGCTGTTTTTCTGTAACCAGACACCTGGTCTATTTTTTTTTTTTGACAGCGAGGAAACCCAGTGGTTTATATTTAGCCCGTTCAGTCTTCTCATCAGCATGTTAGGAATGCTTGGGGGTAGCCCAGTGCTACAGATCAGAGGACCAAGTGTAGCATGACTCTGGTAAAACAGAATTCGCCTTCGGTGTTCTCCATTCCTCAGAAAGAAAAGGGCAACAGAAGGAGAGGCATGTCAGAGCTGCACCTGTTTGGTGGTATTAAATTTGCATGGGGTGCGCTGCTTTAGAGAGAACTACTTTGGCCCATACAATATTTCCAGACTTTCCAGTATACATTAAGAGTTTAATCTCCAGACCTTTCTTCTCTGTGGTCCATTCCTGTTGGTGCAGAGCTGTTCTGATCTTAGTCTAGTGTTATACGACAGGTATCTGTTCTGAGCGAATCAGAACACAGGAAAACGGTCAGTTAATGTCCCACAAACTACTACAATCACATTTTAGACACACCCACAGTAGGTTATCCACATTCTGGTGATGCCCATAGTAGGTTATCCACATTTATAAAATGGGCAGGTAAATGCCTGCATCCTGACTGGTTGCTACCTGTACATCAGATCTGTTTGATGCACAGGTAGTAACAAGTACTCTTGAAACAGGACGTAGCACAACATAAATTGAAGTGCCAAATCGAACATTCATTTTTTTTAAATGCCATCATTTTTTTTCTGTTTTACAGGGGGACCATTTGGATCAAATTAACAAGAACAAATAACGTAGCCTAAGCATTGTGAATAACAAATATCATGTACAGTAATCCACAAAGTGGAAAAAAAAGTTTTCTCTCACAGTGAGATGCCATGAGTTTCATGACTTAGTTTAATGTGTTTCTGTCTGTGTATGAACGGTCATTCGCACAGCGCTGGCCGACCCCACCACTCACTTGTCGCATGCTCAGCCCAGACAGCAAGGCTGTTACTATTCATCTGTAGCTATTAAGTAATGAAATGGCTGTTTTTGTTGTGGTTTTACAAAAAAAAAAGGAAAGAGAAAAAGTGTTTTGAAAGATTGCATCTCTGTCTGCTGTAGGGGGAAGGAGAGATCAGCACGAGTGCAATTTTTCAGACAACACAGAGAGTCTCTGTGCTGTTTGAAAGATTGCACTGACGCTGATCTCTCCTTCCACCACAGTGCACTGTCCTGCTGATCAAGGCTGAAAACAGCGGCTGTAAAAAAAAAAACAAAAAAAAAAACCACAAAACAAAAAAAAACTGTGAGCCAACACCCTGGTGCCGCTCGCTGACAGTATAATTAAACCCTAACCCAACACACAAAACCATAAATTAAAAAAAATACTGATTGCAGACAGTTGTGACACCACTCCTCAGCATGCCTTCTCCTGCTGTCACGTCTCCCAACGTGCTGCAGTTCCTATTTTAAAAAAATCACCTTTACTACTTTTTTTTTTTTTTCACTTTTCCATTTTTTTGTTTGTTTTTGTTCACTTCAGGACAAGTTGAGGTGAGGGGGACAGAAGTACTTCCTTGCAGTCACAGGAAGAGGAGGGGTAGCTCCCTCCCGCATAGCAGTCAAAAATGTGTTGTGTTAAAAAGACCAGTTTCTCCAGCCATATTGCTGATGGTTCTCCAAGTCCCTGACTGCTCCTATTGCAGAACCTGTTCGCTCCTGCTGTGCTGTCTTCTGTTTTGCCATCAATCATTGTTCAAACAAACAATAAGACACCATTCTCTCTCTTCCCTGTCCTGTTCATCCCAGTCCACCCCCAAAAAAAACACATGCACACTAATCCATGGGGCCAACAAGATGAAATCTAAACAGAAGGAACTTACTACTTATGCCACTAAAGTATGAACTTCACAATGACATCTAGTAGGTGGAAGAACTATTTTATTATAAATTCCCATAACCAAATCTATTTACACAAAACATAATTTTACTGTGGAAAGTAAATTAAAAATGTTGCTCATTTTATAAGCGCAATAAGACACTCTGAGGTGTGCGTTGAACAGATATTGAATAGCTTGGCAGAAGACACCAGGAGAAAGGACTGCTGTGTGACTGAACTTCTCTGCTGGGACTATATTGCCCTCCTTCCCTGCCCTCCACCCCCTCACCCAAAGCTAGTTCTATTTTTATAGGCACAGGATTTGACTGACAACAGGAACTTCCTGTTTAGGGGCAGGAAGTGAGTGATCACAGAACCACCAAGGACCCACCATCCTAGAAGGGCAACAGTAGCTCTCCAGCCCCCTTTAGCTGCGGGAGGTCTGCCTCTGAACAAGTAAGTGGTCTACTGAGAAATATAGGATAGTCTTGTCTCAGAACAGGACAATCAGGAGCTTAAAGGGCACACAGGCAGAAAGTAAGAGAGGGAGAAAAAAAACAGAGGAAAGAGTAAGGATTGCAAACAGTTAAGGGGCCAGAAATAAGACATGATTGGAGTGGTGCAGTGCAGTGGCTGTGGAGCAGCAGTCTTCCGGGAGATGTTCTGGAGGATGCAGTGTTGTCCCATCTGCAGGCACCTCTCTGGGCTGAGGGAGGAGGTTGCTCATCTCCAGGTTGAGTTGGCCAGGATTTGTGGGACCTCCTCTCCATCCAGGGACCACCAGTGCCACTGCGCTGCCTCAGAGGTTGCCAAGAAAGAGGAGCGGTTGGACCACAGTGGGCTCAGGAGGGTGAGGGTGGTGGAACAGAGGCGATCCCTCCAGTTGTACCTTCCACAGTTCCTGTGCTATTCTGGCAAAGTGTGGTTCCTCCATGGAGGCACCCACAGTGGAGACCAAGGAGGATGCTGGGAACCTCCACAAGAGGAGACCCCACAGGAGGGTGGCAGAGGACCCTGCAGGGGAAGGAAACAATTCCTGGTGGGGGGACCTATTGTTAGGAAGGTAGAACTGGGGAGGAAGGGAGAGGGAGGTGGGCAGGCTGCCTAGCGCCATGGCTTGGAGGGACAGGGAGTTAATCCTCAGGATTGCCGGAGCAGCTGCACAGGGGAGGGAGCTGGATGTCATTGTCCACCTAGGGACAAATGACCTGGCTAAGAAAGGGATTAGAGAAGTGCAGGAAGAGTTTGTGGAATTGGGGAGGGGCCTTAGTCAAGTAGCACGCACGGTAACCTTCTCGGAGGTGCTACCCATCTATGGCATAGAAGAGGCTAGGGTGTTCCACACCATGGGATTCAATCAGTGGTTGAAAAACTGGTGTGGAGCTCAGGGATTTGGCTTCATTGGGGACTGGGGGTCCACCTGGAGTGATGCAAGCCTATACTGGCATGATGGGCTGCATCTGTCCGGAGGGGAACCAGGATCCTAGAGTGATAGGTTTAAATGCTTCATTGGCAAGCTTTTAAACAGCCAAGGGGAGGCACTGGAAAGGAGCAGGAAAATCCTAGCCCCCAAAATAATCACGGTAAGTGCAAACACCAACATAGGAGGTGTCGATAGGGAGAAGGCAGGAGTAAATGGAGAAAGTGACAAAGGCAAGAAGGACAGGGATGGGGCAAAGGAGTAAGGCCATCAGAAATGGAGGTAATGAGTACCAATGCCCGTGAGTCTGGGCAACAAGCTCCCTGAGCTGATGGCCTTAATGGAAGAGGGATGCCTGGATATCATAGCAGTCACAGAAACATGGTACACAGAGAACCATGACTGGATGTTAACATGCCAGGGTACATAACCTACAGGAGAGACAGGCAGGGGAGAAGAGGGGGAGAGTAGCTCTCATGTAAGGGAGGGATAAAAGCAACTGAACAAAGAGTAAACAGGGAGGAGAGGAGGCACTGTGGGTCACCTTGAGACTGGAAGAAACCACAATCCCAAGTAGGTTGTGTACAGACCCTCATGTCAGGGGAAGGAATGGACAAGGATATGATAGAAGGCATTCTTAGAATGGCAAGAGAAAGGGAGATACTGTTGATGGGAGACCTGAATATGCCAGATGTTAACTGAGTACATTTGCTGCAGCCACATCCAAGAGCAGGGCCATTCCTTTGATGCCCCAGGGTGGCAGGCATTAGACAGTTAGTTTGAACCCACTGTGAGGGAGCAATCTTAGGCCTCACTCTCAAACGGGGCAGTGGGAGGATCTCAGATCTAGAAGTGGTTGCCATCTGGGGACAAGTGACCATCAAACAGTGTGGTCTCACGTTAAACTCAGCTACAGAGTCAAGCTCACAAAAAATTAGGGTACTGGACTTTAGGAGGGCTGACTTTGGCAAGATGGGAGAGCCTCAGAAAAGCACTAGCAAACAGGCTAGAAGGAGGTGTGAGCAACAATGGGAATTATCAAACTGCCATCACAGAGGCAACAAGCCTTTGTGTGAAGCAAATAAACAAATCAAAACGAAAGAAAAAGCCACTATGGTTAGCAAAAGAGGTAGCTGTGAAAGTCAGGAAAAAAGATAGCATTCCGGAAGTATAAGGAAACACAGAAGGAGCAGGACAGAGAGCTGTACCAGTTAAGGCAGAATGAAACAGGGAGGGAAGTCAGAATAGCAAAGGCCCAAACTGAGGAAAAGATAGCCAACTCAGTTAAGAAGGGGGATAAAACCTTTATAGGTACATCAGCGAAGGAAAGACAAAGGGAGGGATAGTGAGGCTGAATAGAATGAACGGTGGGTGGGCAGAGGGGACAGTGAAAAGCAGGAATACTGAACTAATATTTCTGCTCAGTATTCACAAAAGAGGAGGGGATGTCAATCCAATTACAGTAAGCACTTTGATAGGGGGCTCTATCCCAGTCCTTTCACAGAAGAAAGGGTTCTGCAAGAACTCCTAAAACTGAAGGTGGACAAAGCAATGGGTTCTGATGGAATTCACCCCAGAATTCTAAAAGAATTAGGGAGGAACTAGTGAAACCACTGGCTACTCTTTAATAAATCATGTGGAGGATGGTGTGGTACCCGAGGACTGGAGGAAGGCGGATGTGATTCCCCTTCACAAAGTGGGACCAAGACAGAGGCAGGAAACTACAGACCTGTCAGTCTGACCTCTGTGGTAGGGAAAGTGATGGAGTCACTTCTGAAGGAAAGAATAGTTGAGTACCTAGGAGGCCAGTGGAGCACAGGACCCAAGGCAGCATGGATTCACAGCGGAAGATCATGTCAGACTAATCTAATAGATTTCTTTGACTGGTGACCAAAGTAGTAGACCAGGGAGAGGCTGTGGCCATGGTCTACCTAGACTTTAGCAAGGCATTTGACACAGTCCCGCACAAAAGATTAATAGTCAAATTAACCAGCTTGGGAGTGGGACCCAGGGTGGTAGCCTGGGTAAAACATTGGCTGGACAACAGGACACAGAAGGTAATTGTAAATGGAGTCCACTCTAAGAAAGGGGGTTACTATGTGGGCACCGCAGGGTTCAGTATTGGGTCCAGTCCTTTTAATGTCTTCATCAGTGACATTGCAGAGGGACTGAAGGAAAGTATGCCTTTGCAGATGACATAAAGATCTGCAACAGGGTTGATACACAAGGAGGCGTGGAAAGGATGAGAAGGGACTTGGCAAGGTTGGAGGAATGGTCAGAAGTATGGCAGCTAGGATTCAATGCAAAGAAATGCAAAATAATGCACCTGGGAAACAAGAACCCAGGGGAAGAATACACAGTGGGGGGGGAGGTAGTAACAACAACAAAAAAGGAAAGGGACCTGGGGGTAATCATATCAGATGACCTTAAGGTTAGCAAGCAATGTGAGAAGGCAGTAGGGAGGGCTGGGGGTATACTGGGATGTATAGGGAGAGGCATCACCAGCAGAAAACAGGAAGTTGTTATCCCTCTGTACAGACAGTTGGTGAGACCCCATCTGGAGTACTGTGTCCAGTTCTGGAGACCCCATCTCCGCAAGGACATAGACAGGATAGAGGCAGAGCAGAGGAGGGCAACTAAAATGGTGCAGGGTCTGCAAGAGAAGCCGTATGAGGAGAGACTAAAGGAGCTTAATATGTATACCCTTGAGGAAAGAAGGGACAGGGGGGACATGATAGAAACTTTTAAGTACCTCAGTAGAATCAACAAAGTCCAAGAGGGTAGCATCTTTCAGAAAAAGAGACTTGTAAGAACAAGGGGACACAATTTAAAGATAGGAGGGCAGTTCAGGGGCAATGTGAGGAAGTATTATTTCACAGAGAGGGTAGTGGATGCATGGAACAGCCTTCCTGAGGAGATTGTGGGGTTTAAAACTGGGGGAGAATTCAAGAATGCATGGGACAGACATAAGGCAATTCTTGAGGGGTAGGAAGAAATAGGCTGTTGGTTAACTAGGATCTGCGGCCTATCCTGTAGGTAGGGAAATGGGCAGACTAGATGGGCCTAGCGGTCCTTATCTGCTGTCAAAGTCTATGTTTCTATGTTACCGCACTTCTCGGGGCTGTGGCCTCATGCCTTACTATGCCCTTGGGTGTGCGGTAATATTAGTTCAGCGCACACCCCATCTTACTTCAGACATGCCCACAGTAGGTTATCCAGTTAGTCCACAGAAAAGAAAGGGGTACAAAGGCATGTTCCTCTTCAGCTGTTTCCTGTGAGCCATATAGCACAGTGGTTGAGAGCTCTGAGCTATAGACCTGGAGAACTGGGTTTGAATCCTGCAGCCACCACTTGCATACTGTGTGACTATGAGCAAATCACTTAAAAACTATCGCACCACTTTTAAAATCACGGTGCTGCGGTGTGAGTACTTCTCTTTACTTTAACTAAAGGTCGTTGCTTGTTTGGAGCCGCCAGTGTGGAATTTGAAATTGACTGCCCTTTTGTACGAGAATTTTGTCTTCCTGTTTTTGAGCTCCAGACAAACCAGGGGTAAGCAAAGTTAGTTGGCTTAGTTGGGAGAACAGCAGGTTGTTCATACCACTCATTCCTGTTAGTAACATCCAAAGCTACTATCCCATTTCCCTTCATTCCCCATGGACTGTTTTGAGGTTTTTACCTTGCATAGCTCTTTTTTTAGGGTAACATTTCAGAATTGTTTGCATGAGATACTCTTTTGTTAGGGTGTCCACATAAGACAAATCTTTTTTTCGATTGCTTTCCTTTTTTGGTTCACCAAGATGGCAACCCATTAAGATTATCCTAGGGATGTTTTCCCCTTTTTCTGGGTTGAAATGCAGGTGAGGCACACTGATGAATGCTGAAAAGGTTGCAGCGTGCGTCTGTGTCTTCTGTTTTCCACCTTTGCTGATTGAGAGGCCGTTTGGCACCGTACACTCCTGCTTAAAAAAGAACCAGTCTTAAGTATGTAATGGTGATTTGCATATGGTTCCCATGCTGCTTTGCATTATTGGTATGATTGGTATTTTTTTGTAACCTGGCTTTGTTGCCAATGCCTTTCCCACTCGATCCTTGCCTCTGTGCTTTTGGGCTTTTTTTTTTGTCTTTTATATAGGGTTGCCATCTTTGGATGAGGTGAAAACTAGATACTAAACCACACCCCTGACTGCAGCCCCACCTGTTTTATGACAGTATATCATTCTTCCTCAGAGCCATTTGGTATGTAAGAGAAGACTTTAACGGAGCAGCAAAAAACAAAGACTTTAATGCAGAAAAAGATTGTTAACTTGGTGATAATGGTCTTAGCAGCCGTACTTTACTCCTCCCAGACCGACTGGTTTCACAAGTAAACCTCCAACCTGGACATGCAGCCAAAACAGTAAAGGATTTGGTAGTCTTGTCTTAAAGCAGTAGTTCAGCAAAACTGTGTAAAAGGTTTAACCCTACCATTTTTCCTCTATAAAATATCCTAGACATCTTCCAGTTGTATTTGGTGGTACAAATATCTAGTTTCACCAAATTTTTTTTCCTCAACAAAAAAGATGGCTGCCACATTTATCTCAGAAATAGCATTGTAGTTGTGGCAAGGGTTCAGATCAGGAACATAAAAAACCCTCATTGTATGCAGCGTAGGGGGTACCTAGAAAAGCGTACATGACAGGTATGCTAATATGTTTATGAACAGTAGCTGAAACTAGCTTTTTAGAAAAATATTTTTGGTTTTACTGCTGCTTTAAAAGTATGTGAACACTGGAAGTGACTCGAAAACCAGACTACTACTAAGGACAACTGGACAACCAGATAAATAACTTGAGAATGGGATTATACAGTTCAAAACCAGGCAGGTGGCAACCCAGGCTAGTGTGTATTTATACAGCTGCAGAGCCTACTGTTAGTGTTGCAAGAGAGGTCCCACATAGAAACATAGAATTTGACGGCAGATAAGGACCGCTTGGCCCACCCAGTCTGCTCATTTCCCTACCTGATGGATAAGTTGCAGATCCTAGTTAACCAGCAGCCTACTTCTTCCTACCCCCAACCCCTAGAATTGCCTTATGACTGTCCCATGCATGCTTGAATTCCACCACTGTTTTTGACTCCACAACCTCCTCTGGAAGGCCGTTCCATACATCCACAACCCTCTCTGTGAAAAATACTTCCTTAAATTACCTCTGAGCCGCAAAATTGTGCCCCCTTGTTCTTGCACACCTCTTTTTTTGAAAGATGCTACCCTCTTGGACTTTGTTGATTCCCTTGAGGTACTTGAAAGTTTCTGTCCTGTCCCCCCTCTCCCTCCTTTCCTCGAGGCTATACATATTAAGCTCCTTAAGTCTCTCTTCATATGTCTTCCGGTGCAGACCCTGCACCATTTTAGTTGCCCTCCTCTGGACAGCTTCCATCCTGTCTATGTCTTTGCGGAGATTGGGTCTCCAGAACTGCATGCAGTACTCAGATGTGGTCTCACCAGCTGTCTGTACAGAGGGATAATAACTTGTTTTCTACTGGTGATGCCCTCCCTATGCATCCCAGTATCCCCCAGCCCTCCTTGCTGCCCTCTCACATTGCTTGCCCACCTTAGGTCATCTGATATGACTACCCCAGGTCCCTTCCATTTTTGTTGTAGTTAGTATCTCACCCCCATTGTGTACTCTTCCTGGTTTTTGTTTCCAGGTGCATTACCTGCACTTCTTAGCATTGAATCTAAGCTGCCACATTTGACCATTCCTCTAACCTTGCCAAGTCCTTCTCATCCTTTCCACCCCACCTTGTGCATCAACTCTGCAGATCTTTTGTGTCATCTGCAAAGAGACATACTTTTCCTTCCAGTCCCTCTGCAATGTCGCTTATAAGACATTGAAGAGGACCGTCCTAATACTGAACCCTGCGGTGCCCACCACTAACCCCACTTTTTCAGCGTGGACTCCATTTACTATTACTCTCTGTGTCCTATTCTCCAGCCAATTCTTTACCCAGGCTGTCAACTTGGGACCCACTCCCAGGCTGGCTAACTTGTATATTAATCTTTGTGTGGGACTGTGTCAAATGCCTTGCTAAAGTCTAGGTAGGTCATGTCCACAGCCCCTCCCTGATCAACTACTTTGGTCACCCAGTCAAAGAAATCTATCAGATTTGTCTGGCATGACCTTCCCGCTGTGAATCCATGCTGCCTTGGGTCCTGTGCCCCTCTGGCCTCTAGATACTCAACAATTCTTTCCTTCAGAAGTGATTCCATCATTTTCCCTACCACTGATGTTAAACTAACAGGTCTGTAGTTTCCTGCTTCTGCCTTGCTCTCACTTTTGTGAAGGGGAATCACATCTGCCCACGTCCAGTCCTCCGGTACCACCTCATCCTCCCATGATTTGTTAAAGAGGGTAGTCAGTGGTGTCACTGGTTCTACCCTTAGTTCTTTTAGAATTCTGGGATGAATCCCATCAGGCCCCATTTCTTTGTCCACCTTCAGTTTTAAGAGCTCTTTCAGAACCCTTTCTTCTGTAAATGGGCTGGTATCAACTTCTGTATCCAGAGTGTTTCTACTGTTTGTTTTAGGTACCTCCCCCTCTTCCTTTGTAAATACTGAGCAAAAATATTTGTTTAGTATCTCTGCCTTTTCACAGTCACCCTCCGCCTCCCTCCCTCCCTTTATTAAGCCTCACTATCCCTCCTTGGTCTTCCGTGCTCCCTGATGTACCTATAAAAGGTTTTATCCCTTCTTAATTGATTTGGCTATCTTTTCCTCGGTTTGGGCCTTTGCTGTTCTGACTGCCTTTCCAGCTTCCTTTACTTTAACTGATACAGTTCTCTGTCCTGTTCCTTCTGTGATTCCTTGTACTTCCTAGATGCTTTATTTTCTCTTGAACCTTCACTGCCACTTCCTTTGAGAACCATAGTGGTTTCTTACCTCGTTCATTTTGTTTATTTGCTTTACACAAAGGCTTGTTACCTCTGTGATGGCAGTTTTATTATTCCCCATTGTTCTTCCACCCCTCCTTCCTGCCCATTTGCTAGTGCATTCCTTAGGCACTCACTATTTTGGCAAGTCAGCCCTCCTAAAATCCAGTACCTTTGTCTTTGTATGGCTTGACTCTATTGCTGTGTTTATTGTGAACCATACTGTTCGATGGTCGCTAGTTCCCAGATGGCTACCACTTCTACATCTGTGATCCTCTCTTCATCTCCATTTGAGAGAACCAGATCTAAGATTGCTCCTCTCGAGTGGGCTCCAATACTAGTTGTCTAAGGCATGCCCCCTGTAGGGCATCTAGAATAACCCCACTCTTAGAAGTGGTTGCTGCAGCTGCACTCCAGTTAACATCTGGCATACTCACATCACCCATCAGCAATATCTCCCCTTTATCTGCCATTCTAAGTATACTTTCTATCATTTCCTTGTCCATTTCCTCCCCCTGAGAGGGGGGGTCTGTATGCAACCCCTGTGCGGATTGTGGTGCCATTGCTTGCCTCCAAATTGACCCACAGTGCTGCTTCTCCTCCCTGTTTACCCTTTTGTTCTGTTGCTTTGATTTCTTCTCTTATGTAGAGAGGTACTCCTTCTCCCCTTTTACCCTCCCTGTCCCTCCTATAGATAGTGTATCCTGGTATGTTTACATTCCAGTTATGGTTCTGTGTGTACAATGTTTCTGTGACTGCCACGATATCCAGATCTTCCTCCTCCATCAAGGCCACTAATTCAGGAAGCTTGTTACCTAGACTATGGGCATTGGTACTCATTGCTCTCCATTTTTTGATGGCTTTACCTTCTGTAGTGGCATCCCCCACTGACCTTTCTACCTTGGTCTTTTTCTCATTTAGTACCCTGTTTTGTAGGGGGAGGCTGGAATTTTCCTGCTGCTTATCAGTGCCTCCCACCTTGACTAGTTTAAAGGCTTGCCAATGAAGCATTTAAACCGATTGCCCAAAAGACTTGTTCCCTTCCTGGACAGATGCAGACCATCCTGCCAGTATAGGCTGGTGTCCCTCCAGGTGGAACCCCAGTCCCCAATGAAGCCAAACCCCTGTGCTCCACACCATTTTTTCAACCATTTGTTAAACTGCATGGTGCAAAGTACCCTGCCTCACCCATGCCACTGACAGGCAGTACCTCTGAGAAGGATACTGTGTGTGCTACTTGTCTTAAGCCCCTCCCCAACTCTTCAAAGTCCTTCTGCACTGCTCTAATCTCATGATGAGCTAAGTCATTTGTCCCTAGGTGGACAATGACGTCCAGCTCAGACTCCTGTGCAACTGTTCTCATGATCCTAAGGATGCGCTTCCTGTCCCTCCAAGCCATGGCACCAGGCAGGCACCTTACTTCAGTTTTCCCTGCTTCCCACAGTTCTATCCCCCTAATAATTGAGTCCCCCACCAGGAGCTGCTTTCTTTCCCTGTGGGCACGTGCCCTCTGCCTCCTTCCTGAGGGCCTCCCTTGTGACAGTTGTCTACACCCTCCTTAGTCTCCTCTGTGGGTGTATCCATAGGGGAGCTATGCTCCCCCAGAATGGTGTTTGGATTGTGGTGTGGAACAACTGACTGGGTGTGCCTCTGTTCCACCATCCTCACCCTCCCTGAGCCCACTGTGGTCCAACTGCTGTGCTTTCTTTGCAACCTCTGAGGAAGTGGTGGTGGCTCTGATGCTCCCTGGATTGGGGGGGGTTCCCTTCCTACTGTCCAGTGTGGCCTGGGGGAAGGTCCCCGTACTACTGTCCAGTGTGGCCTGAAGACTGGCAACTTCCTCCCTCAGGGCAGAGAGTTGTCTGCAAATAGGGCAGCATCTCAGCCTCCAGAAAGAGTCCCGGAAGACTGCTGCCCCACAGCCATTACATTGCACTACTCCCCACAATTTTTTTTTTGTGTGTGTGTGTGTGATTGGTTTGTAATATAGAAATAGATATATATTTATATTATACAATGTGTATGCTTATATTGTCAGTGCAGTGTGCTAGACAGGCTATGACAGTGACATGCACCTTACACTCTTGAGGAAATGATGTCAGAACCCCAGGTATAAAGGAACTATTCCCAGGGGTGGGTGGGGTGAGGGGTGGGAAGGGGTTGGCCTAAACTGTGCCTCGCAAAACAATCAGCTAAAAGCTCTGACCCACTGCTGCAATGAGTGCCTTCCTGTCAGCAAGATGCCCTACACAACAAATTGATAGAGAAATACCCTGCTAATCGGACAGAGAAAAATCCACACATCCAAGTCAGACACAGTAAACCTCCCCAGCCCCAAAACAGGCCTGGTGGTTTGTGCTCTGAGAGCTGTCAGCCCCAAAATAAGTCAGCTGTGCTTTAAACTCTTCCTGCACTGAAAATCTTAAGAATTGTAACAAACGTAAACCTAGATCCACCACCCTCTGTTGCTTGAAAGACTGTCTTTTCCTGTTTCACACTGCAGGTTTTTCTGTGACCACTCCTTAACCCCAGTAACTTTATTAAAAAGAGTTTAACTATCACAAACTCCTATGCACCAGTAAATTATTTAAAAATAGTTTCTGTCCCAAAATCCTAGTAGTCAATCCAGCCACCCCCAAGGGACAACCAGAATGCAGTATTCAAACACTTATGAAGTTACTTCCAAGATAAGCAGGGTTTGCAAGTTTCTTTTTCAACTCCTCAGCCACCTTTAATTCATTTAAAAATAGTTTAACTGTCAGCAAATCCTAGTAGACAATCTAGCTACCTCCAAGAACCTACCCAAATGCAGTATTTAAATCTTTCTGAAGTTACTAACAAGATAAACAGAGTTTGCAAGCTCCTTCTTGGTTAAACACTAAATAAATATGTGAATAAAAAGCAATTATCAAGGGTAGTTAGTTTCACCTCCCACAGAATTAAGCAAAAGTGCATGTTTGTTGCAGATATAAAGTGCAATATAGAATTTCTCACACAGCTCAGTTGAAGAAAGTAATGTCCTTCCAGCTCCAGAAAATGTGCTTTGTGTCTTAGTGTGTTGGGATAATTCTGATTCCCTAAGAAAGTGAAACCACTCTTTCAACCATAAAGATGGTTTCCAGGGATTTATTAACATAATAGTGATCAAGGGCAATCAGAAATATATTAAAACTTAAAAAAAATCCTCCCGACTGCTGTACCTACCGATTGAATGTGCTGTGCGCTGTATTATTGACCTGAATAAAGGTAACTTTTAATGTGATTTAGTCACATTCCGAAAGTGCCTGTTTCATATAGTATGCCATTGCCACCCATGCTTCAGATGTTGAAGCTGCAATTTGTTTTGTTAAAAAAAAAAATATATATATATATATATATCTGTCAATCATTTTTTGTATGTTTTTATTCTTGCCCATCCTCCAGTATTCTATGTGCGACCACACCCCCAGAATGATGTCATGCAAGGGAACTGTCAGTGTGTTACATACAGCAACAAGGAATTCTGGATAAATTATACAGCTTTTTTTTTTTTTTTTAATCTTTCTGTTTTATCCTCCTCTGCTGAGCGGATCCCCGGCCACTGGCACCCCCACAGAGCCGGCCATTAATCACTCACGACGCTGTGTATGCGGGATCCTCTTGGGTACCGTGGGCACCGGGCGCAGCCATCAGCTGCCGAGATTGTGCTTCGCCATTTTCCACCTGGTTTTCTTTCCTGGAGAGCTGGACGTGCAATGGCGTCCTGGTGCATACGTGCTGACTCCCACCACGCTCCCCAATTCTGCTGCTTCTGCTGTAGTGCTACTGGCCTTTGCTAGTTGCTGCAGTGTGCCGGTGTGTGGCGCGAGGTAAATTATAACATTGACTTAAATGGTCATCACTAGAGGTGCAGTCCCTAATTTTTTTTTTTATCATTGAATACTTTTTCCCTCCATGGCCAGAGCTGCCACTGGCTCCCGAACCCCCGGACCAGGTCTGTCGTGCGGATTCATATGCCCACTCACGGGGCTGGCCAATGACAGGACAACCCCCCCCCCAATAGGGACCTGCGGCACAGACACCCAGTGGCTACGTCTTCACGGGTCCAGAGGCACAGGGCACGGTCATCGGCAGAGCAGTCGCCGTGCCATTTTTCCTCCAGGATTAGATCCTCAAGAGCCGGACGTGCATTGGGCGTTGGCACACATGCATCACAGGCGTGCCGCCCTCCACCCCTTATACCCGCAGCTTGCGGTGCACACTAAGCTTCCGCCAGTGCGCTGCAGTGCGGTATGGCGCCTTCACCCACCCTAGGGAAGGAGAGCAGTGTGGATGCTCGCTTTTCCTCTCCCTGCCAGCCCCGGAGGCAGAGTTCGCTCTCACCCGGTTGCTGCATGGCGCGAGGTGGGCGCCCAGTGCCTCAACCCTCAGCGCGCCCGGCCCTGCAGTCCCTTATTTTGGTAGTGGGCACTGCAGCATAGCGCCTAATATGTAGACATATAACTTGGTTCTAGAGAAGCTTGAAGAAGCTGAGTACTTGTGCACATGGGCAGGCTAGGAGAGACGTAGGCCCTTGTCTGCCCTCAACATCCATAGTTGATTTTTCTGTCTCCCTTATCAAAGTGCAGTCTCCTACGTCAGTAGTGTTTACAGCAGTACAGTCTGTAGAAAAGTTTCTGGAAAACTGTTTTTGTGATGCAGATAGGCCAAAAACATAATTTGCCAGTCTCTGTAGGTGTTTAACTTTTACTGCCTGCTGGTGAAGTGACAGGTCTGAAGTGCCAGCTCCTGTCAGGATGTGGGAGCATGATGATACTTTTCTGTGTTTGTTATTGGACCTGAATGACTATAAGTCAAGGGCCGCTCCAGGAGAGCCACTTAAAGGGTTCGGCCAAGGACCCACAAATGGGATGAGGGGTGGCAGTGTAAGGCCAAGGAACAGTATGCCGGGGAGAGGGGCAGGGGACTGCACAGGGCCACAGAGGATGGGGATGGGGGGAAGGGATGTGGTGGAGGATGGGCCTGATCAATGCTGGGAGCATAGGGGATAAAATGTCTGAGCTCCAAGCAATGCTAGTTGAGGGAGCAGTGGATGTGGCAGCAGTTACTGAGACATGGGCCACCCAGGGGCATGATTGGGACCTTAACTTGGAGGACTACACAATGTTCAGGAAAGATAAGAGGAGTGGGGAGGGGTGCGCTGATGATGGTCAAAAATGACATTGGTGTTGGTGGAGTGGAAGAGGCGGGAGGGGGAGGTGGTGGCGATTTGCGTAACCCTGCAAATGAAGGGGGGTAGGAGAATAAAAGGGTTGTGTACTGACCCCCAGCGATGGTGGAGGGCCTGGGGGAGAACCTGGTGGAGAATATTAGGGGCCACTGTGGAATGGGTAAAGGAATGGTGGTGGTCATGGGAGGACCCAAGCATGCCAGGGGCAGACTGTGGGACTATGGCATCCCCGGTGGCCAGGGAGCGGAGGCTGCTGGATGTCTTTCAGGACGCATTCCTAGTCCAGCAGGTGTGGGAGCTGACAAGGGGGGCCAGATACTGGATGTGGTCCTATCAGACAGTGACCAGATTAGGGGCCTGGAGGTGAGCAGCCTGTTGGTAGGCAGTGACCACGATATGGTCTGGTTTGTCCGTTACTGGAGGGAGGGGAAGAAGAAAACCACATGAAAACGGTGGTAATATATTTTAAGGGAGCGGACTGCGAGGACATGGGGAGGATTCTTAAGGGGTACTTGGATACGATAAGGCCGGATATGGATGCTGGGAGTAGGTGGGAGATCATTAGGAAGGGGGTGCAGGCTACCAGGACCTGTGCGAGGGTGAGGCGCAAGCACTCTGGGGCCAGAAAGCCATGTTGGTGGATCCAGGAGGTGGTGAGGGAGAAAAAGTCTGCCTATGCATGTTAAAAGTGCTCAAGGGGAAAAAAGGAGTGGGGACAGTACAAGCTGAAGTCCAGGAGGATCATCAGGGCGGTAAGATCGGCCAAGGTGAGGATGGAGCAAAACCTGGCCAGAGATATCCGGGGGTAAGGGTTCTCTAGATACATAAGGGAGGAAAGAAAAATGAGGGAGGGCACAGGCAGCAGGATTAGGACTGGGGAGGGATGGGCTCAGGGGGTGTGAGCAAGCTGATGTATTAAATGAGTACTTTCCTCAGTCTTTATTTGGGGTGCCACATCCCATGGAAGGGATAGTGAGCCCATGAGAAAGGCAGGTCACTTGGAGGCTGGTGGTCTGGCAGAGGCTAGGGTGGGTGATGGGTAAGAACTAGAGGGGGTGGGAGAGGACGGACAGGCAGATGGGGGGAGAGGTCTGGAAGGGGGAAATCAGTGGATAGGGTGAGGGCGGCTCTCCGGTCGCTAAGGACTGAGAAGGTGCCGGGGTCAGATGAGCTTCATCAGAGGGTGCTCAGGGAGCTGGCGGATGTGCTGAAGCCTCCACTAGCTGAACTCTTCAAGCATCTCTCTGCAGACAGGGTGGGTGCCTCATGACTGGAGGGTGGCCCATGTTGATGATGTGCCTATCCACAAGGGGGTATCTAGAGAGGAGACGGGGAACTGCAGGCCTGTTAGCCTAATGTCCGTGGTAGGCAAGGTGATGAAAGGCATTATCAAGGAGCGGCTTGGGGGGGGGGCAGCTGGAATGGATGGGGCACCTGGACGATGGGCAATATGGCTTTGTACTGGGGAGATCGTGCCAGACCAGCCTTGTGGAGTTCTACGATTGGGTGACGAATGCCCTGGACCAAAATAGGCCGGTGGACATCCTCTGTCTGGACTTCAGCAAGGCGTTTGATTTGGTCCCCCACAATGGCCTGTTGGCAAAGCTGGGGGGGCGATGGGGTAGGAGGGGGCAGTTGCTCAGGTGGATGGAGAATTGGCTCTTGGGATGAGTACAACGAGTAGTGTTTGACGGGATAGTCTCATCCCCCAGGCGGGTTATTAGTGTGGTCCCCCAGGGATCGGTCCTGGGGTCACTCCCGTTCAAAGCCTATGTCTCGGACATTGGGAGGGATATTGGGAGTAAACTGAGTCTCTCTGCGGATGACTCGAAGCTGGGAGCATTGGCGTATGGGGAGGAGGGGAGCGTGTCCCTCCAGGGGGACTGGGATGCCCTGGAAAGGTGGTAGAGGATGTGGGGACTGAGATTTAATGCAGGTAAATGCAGGGTGCTGCACCTGGGGGCCAGAAACCAGAGGCATGCATATACACTGGGGGGAGACGCATTCCAGGTATTGTTGGGTGAGAGGGACTTGGGTGTGGTGGTGGACATCAAAATGAAAAACTGTGAGACTTTTCGAAGAGCAGCAGCAAAGGCGAACAGGATGCTGGGCTGCATCGCTAGGGAATTACCTCCAAGAAGAGGGAGGTATTCCTCCCTCTGTATAATGCCCTGGTCAGGCTGCACCTCGAGTACTGCGTGCAGTTCTGGAGACTGTGCCTAAAGAGGAACATTGCATTGCTGGAGAGGGTCCGGAGGAGGGCGATCAAGATCTGTGGCATGGGGGGTGGACCCTATGAGGAGAGACTGGATGAGCTCAACCTGTACACACTGGAGGAGAGGAGAGACAAGGGAACATATGATAGAGGTCTTTTTTTTTTTTAATATTCTCTCCTGCACCTGGCGGTCTCTCTTCGGGCCCCACACACAAACTCCTCACTACGGCTACTTTACCTGTACTGCCCCTATCGCAGCCAGCCCTAAGCAACCCGTAGCTCTCACTGGTGGGTCTCTTACCTCGTAGGAGAATACCTCATGCCAACCAACAATCTTTGGGGTGCTGCTGGAACGGCATATGGAGGTCTGGGAGCCCAGTGGTGAGGGTTCTGGAGGGCTGTCACCCGATCGCCTGGCGCCATTTTTTTCTCCTCTTCTCCCTGAGAAGTGACGCACACTGACGCCAAGGCTTACATAGACGCCAGTCACCCCTAGTGTTGGGGCCGATGTCTCTGCCGTACTCCCAGCCTCCACCAGGAGTCGGCAGGTGCCGAGCTGCGTATCCACCCTTCCTCCCTGAAAAGGCGAGCCGTCGTCGGATGCTCATTTCCTTCTCCGCCGGCCCTCCAGCAACCAGAGTCCATTCCAGAACCCGGGTCGCTGGCATCGCAAGCGGAAATCCAACTGCTATGCTGGCGGGCTGGGAAGGATAGGGGTCTTTAGGTATGTAAAGGGGATCAGCAAGAGGGGAGCCGAGGAGGTGCTCAAACTTACGGGGGACAAGGGGGCACGAGGGAAGCCGGGTGGGGGAGTTATGGGGAGCAAAGGAGGCGCTATCACTGAAAGGGTGGTGAAACCATAGAATGCGCTGCCCAGGAGCCTGGTGGAGGAGGGCATCATGTAGGGATTCAAGAGGGGTGGAAAGGTATAGGGGAAACTGGCAGTCCCTCTCCAGGAGGCACGCTGGATGGATTTTGGTGGAGATCATTGGCGGGGTGGGGGTGGGTGGTGGTGGTGGTAAAACAAGCACCCAGTAGGGGTGCTGGCTACCGAGCAGACACGACAGACCATGAGGCCTATTCTTCTGGCTTTGTGTGTTAGTATGTTAGGAGTGTAATTGTGGGTCACACTACTTTTTATTTGGTGTCCAGCTTCTGCTATGAGTCCAAAATTGTGAAAGAAAAAGGATGCCTGTAATACCAAGACTGACGAACAGAGGTCTCTGTTTGAACACAGTGCTTTATTTCCCTTGCATGATGTCACGGTTGGGGGTTGCAGCACTGAGGGGGAAAAAAGGGTCAGGGTTATGCAAATGAAGCAGAGCGGCGTAATAAAAGCCTTGTTTTCCATGAAAAGAAAAAAAAAATCACTTTTTGGCAGTTTGAATGGCTGGAGATTGATTCACAACTCCTACAGGTTACTATTCCCATTTGCTATGGCAAACCTGACAAAATCACTAACCAAAAATCCTGAATGTGCTTGTTTCAAGTGCATCGATGCCTGAGACACTCATCACAGTAAAGGAGGGCCTCATGCATAGGGTATAGGAGCGCTTTGATTGGTTGAGTTTGCTTCTTAGCTTTATAATGGTTTTATGAGTACCAGGAATGTCTTGAAGTAGCTAATTCTCCTTGTTTGAAAATTGTCATTATTTAAGATTGGTATATAATGTATTTCCTTTGCACTTTGGTAGAAAATACATTTTTATCAGTTATAGTCACTGCCTGCTTTTCTTGTAATTACAGCCGTCCCTTTCCCACCAACGCATCGCCTGACATCTGAGGAAGTATTTGACATCGATGGCAAACCTAGGGTGGACATTTTAAAAAATCACTTGGTGAAAGAAGGTCGGGTAGATGAAGAAATTGCACTTAGAATCATCAATGAAGGCGCTGAAATTCTGCGGCAGGAAAAAACTATGCTGGACGTGGAAGCACCAATTACAGGTAAAACTTACTTGTGTGTATTATTGTCTGGCATTGAACATTTTACTGTTCTCTCCTAAGCTGATCTCCGGGCTTCCTTACTCCTGGGTTGTACCTCCTGATGCTAATACTATGTTTTTTCTTTGTTGTTCTACATTTTATATCTCCTGTCTATGTAATTGAGAACTGTATGTGTATGTGCCTCAGGACCCCTTTGTGAATGAGCTTGCTCAATGGAGTCTTTCCTGCAATAAACTTGAACTTGATCCACAGGCAGTAGTCGGACCTCTGCAGTAGGGGACATCCAGTCCTCCACAGTTTACTTCCTGCCTTCAGTCTGGCAGGTACTCTGCAAGCAGAGCTCTGCCATGTGGCAGAGATGAAGACAGCAGACCGTAAGTCAAACAATTTTGGTTTCTGGAGGTGAAAAATCTCAGCTGTGTTTAAGGATTGCAGCATGGGTGCCAGTCTCAGCCTTGCAAGCTGCACAGTCTGCCCCATTTTAGCTGCGTTGTTTTTTTCCCCCCTGCATTTCCAGCACTTGGCTCAGAGTGCTCCTGCAGTGCAGTGAAAGGCTGTTTTGGGGAATCAGAACGGGCACTGGAGTGCTTAAAAGGGATGATTGACCCCTTTTCTTGATGTTATTATTTCGGGAGCGCTTAGGATCAGGGGAAAAGGATATTCGCTGGTCCCATTTCGTCACGGTGCTTTTCTCCCACGCTTTTCTGACCCAGTTCTGAAACGCTCAGGTCAGAATAAGCGGCAGCCACCATTTTTTCTCAGCAGCGATGGTCTGGACTAGGGGAGTGAAAACCGCCTGGAGAGCTTCGAAGGACATTATCCCTCAGTCAAGCGAATGTCCTGGGGTGAAAAGGTCACCGGAGGATTCAGGGGGAATACATATCCCCCCGTTTTTTTTCTCTCACGCCTTCTGATCTGATTTTGAAATGTTCAGGTCAGAATAAGCGGCAGCCACCATTTTCTCGGCAGTGATGGTCTGGCCTAGGGGAGTGAGCTGCATAGGGGAGCGAAAACAGCATCAGAGAGCTTCAAGGGTTGCTATCCCTCAGCCAAGCGCAAGTCCTGGAGTAAAAGTGGCGCTGGAGGACTTGGGGGGGGGGGGGATACTTCTCCCCTCAGCATGGCAGTGTCATCTTGTCGTCAGGGAGCTCTCATTGACTAGCACAGCAGGGTATGAGACGCCCTAATCGGGAACAAGGGGACACTTCCTCAGTGAGAGTTTAGTGCCTGAAGCAGTCTCAGTGACAGCTTGTCAACGGCTGGCAATTTGATTACCTTAGCCGCTCGTTGAAGAGGGACCTGCAGCATGGCTTAGTGACTAAACTACAGAACTAGCGCTATAGCGTGGGACTGGGAGCTATTCCAGCAGCTTTTGCATCCCCCCCCCCCAAGATCAGTCATGAAGGGATGCCCAGAGGGTTATCTACATAAGCACCCCTGAGGCTGGATCCCTGTATAGGCTACTAGGAGTCAATTACAAGTATGAAATTTGGCTCTTGATGCCCAGAGGGTTATTTGCATACCCTGAGGCTGAATCCCTACCTGGTCTAGTAGGAGTAAAATAGAAGTCTGGACTTTGGCCCTTATAGGACTAGCACAATTCTTAAAGGGCCAGCACATTAATCTGTATTTCGGCTTGTAGTGTTATCCTCACACAAGCCTTACAGGGGCAGACAAGATCGGTGCTGCTAATGCTAGTTCACTTTGGCTGGATCGCTGCACCTAGAAGGTACGGCGACGTCTGTGGATGGGAAAGACGTCGTGGAAGCATACCCGACAGCCCACAGGTCAAGTGGCGGTCACCAGAGGGACCCAGCAGTCCACAGCCCACTCTACCAGACCTCATAAAAAGGTGAAATAGGGCCTCGCTTGGTTCCAGAATGTATTAACTGACAACTTGGGATCCCCAGATATGAATCACAGGAAGATAACACACAGAAGGAATGCTAAAGCATTGCAGGATGCGTCTCTTGGACTCTAATTTATCCTCTTCCGGCTGGGGAGCAAGTGGGCAAGACCTTGCCTAAGACATCACAGTCTAAATTCCCTTGGATCTCACCTGGTGGCTCCCATCCAACAGAAGCTGGTTTCTCGCCGGGCATCATCTTCCACACCGGCAACAGCTTTCCTTACGCCTCCTACCATAAGGGAAATAGCTGAAGGAGGAGCGACAGCTCTCTGCGCTTCTACCCTATCCAGTGCCTCAGCAAATAGTGCCCCAGCATATCTTAAGCCTTTCAGGCTTAGACAGAAGCAACCGCAAAAATAGTTAAACTACCTTAAAAGCTACCCTCTGAGATGGTCATCAGACAGGAATGGAGAGGCCCTTCCTCAAGGAGACTCTTTCAGTCCTCCACTCCTCCCTTAAAGTGGCTACGAACAACCTTTTCTCAACACCACTGACGTGGCATTCCAGCGTGCTGATGAGCCACATATAAGCAAGCCCAGCCAATCTGTTTTTTCCGCATGAGCCGCAGTACCTTGGGCCACTATCCTGTCATTCCAGCGTGCTGATGAGCCAGATGTAGATAAGCCCAGCCTGCAATAGCCTCAGAGCGGGACTATTTTAGGCATTATCAACAGATATCTCAAAGGAGGCTGCGAGTTGTGTAGCAGGGGCCATATTTTATCTCGCCTTACCTCGACATTCTTAAGGCTGCAGGCATGGCAGGTGGACAGGTCGCCAAAGCTCACATGGCAAATGCCCCTGACAAGGGAGAGCTCCCATATGGATAGTCATTAAAGGGGGTGGTAAAGGTTCCCAGAGAAGTGCGGCGGTAAAAGTTTCCAGAACAGTGCCGAAAACTTGACTGCCACTATTCAGGAGCACGTACAGACCCTGGATGCAGGATCCAGTCAGAGTATTGAAGCCCAGGCATACTCGGAGGACACATTAAATCTGCCTTGGCAGACGATACTGGGTCATCTCTATCACCTAGCAGACACAATCACACAGCAGACCTTTTTAAGGGGGAACCTTGTCACGAGTAATCAGGAACTCGCTGAAAGGGTTTTTTTTCCGGCACCCGCAGTCTGTAAGATGTCTGTTCGCATATTCCCATGCAGTTATGGCGCGCACACATCCCAGATTCAGAATTGGAGACCAGTACTTCCAATTCCAACTCTACCACTGTGGTCTTCTCACAGCTCAACCATGCATTACAGGCAGTGGCAGTAGCAGAGGTAGTTGGGTCCCCTACGGCACAAGGTTTCGGGATCTGTAATCGTTCATCAAAGAGTGTTGCAAGCTCCTCAGCTACCTGCTTATTTTTTCACACAGCTCTTCAAGACTGATTAAGCCCTTCCTCCAAGGACGGTCCCAGAGGTCTGAGGTCACGAAGGGCCACAAGTTGGGCCACCCACACTAAGTCGGAATCACGACCAATGCAAGCCTCAGGACCTGGGAAGGACTCCCCTGCATCAGCTGTTGGCACCGGGCAGGGGATCGCTGTTGGGCACAAGATACAGTATCATTGTTTTACGGAGGACGAGTGAGCGTGCCCAGACACACTGAACAGCAATTCCTCAATCCGGCTAGCCTCATTCCAACTGACAATCTGGCAACGCTGACAGATAATGACCATAAGGGCGAATTGAGAAGCTCAAAGGTGCTAAAGGAATCCCTTCTTTTTCAGGGGGTTGAGCACCCCGGAATGATGTTTGTATCGGGACAGGAAAATGTCATAGCAGAATGACTTTGTTGCAAAGGGGGTTGACCAAGGGATTGCAGTTGAAGGGCAGTGCCTCCCACATTCAGACGGGATAGTGGGGCAATACTTAACAGATCTTTTTTGCCTGCGGGCAGAACTCCAAGGAAAAACAGTTCTGTTCCCTGGCCAAAGAAGAACCAGCGGTGGCTCAGGACACCTTTTCCCCATAAACTGGGGCCTATTCGGTCTCCTGTATGCCTTCCTCCAATACTGCCTCTGTCAAAAGTCCTCCACAAAGTAGCTTTGGACAGGACAGTCATGATTCTAGTCTGTCCCTTATGGTTTTTCCGCACTTAGTTGCTTCTCTTTCATTGGACAGGGCGACCACCTCAAACATTCAGGTTCAGCCATGGGAATTCTTTATGAAGGTCCAGTTCCGTACCCCATTTTAACAACTAGTCTCCCTCTAGACCTGGAAAGCGATTGGAAAAGCTTCAAGGAGCTATGCGGTATTGCTCCTTTTATTGACATGATGGGGTACTAGTGCGTCTCCTCTTCCTCCAAAGTGCATCATAGAATCTGGAGAAAACACTGGTTCTGGCTTCATTACAGACACATACAAAAATGATAATATAAGCGCGTGTACTACTGCAGTTCCTTAAGACAGATGGACAAAGGATTGCAGCCAGCCACCTTACAAATTAGTGTTTCTGCACTGGGGGCACCCTTGAACTGGGGACACTCTTGACGGACCCTAGAGAATTGTTAGGATTATATCCCCATGTCTGGTAGTCCTTCAGGCAGCAGCATTAGAACACCTTCATTCCACTAAAGATATCACTTTGCAGTCTTAATATGGGTCTCCAGGCTGTGACCATGGTCCCCTTTAGAGCCTCTCAAACCATCCTTTATGCGTCTCAAAATAAAGGTCACCTCTTTTTTTCTCAAAGCTATTACTCCAGCTAGGAGTTTTCAGCAAGCTAAAAGCATTGCTTGCCCATGAGCGGTACTCTCGTTCATCAGACTAGAACAGTTCCAATTTTTTCTTTGCTAAAATTTCGTCTCCCCTCTATTACAATCAAAGGTTCATTCTTCCTTCCTTTTGCCTACTCTCTAAACGCAGCAAGGATGGAAAATGTCATACACTAGACCTGGGAAGAGGGACAAAAATGTACATCGAGAGAGAAAGCTCTTTGCAAAACTTCAACTGTATTCATGCCAGCTAAAAGGAAAAAAAGTTGGAGCAGCAAGGATTCAATAGGCTCTGTAGCCAAATGAATTCTGTCTGTCTCCTCTATGGCTTATGATCAGGCCAGAGTATCCTGCCTGGCCCAGTGAGAGTCCATGGTCCCCCTTCATGGGCGTAATTCAGAGAAGCATCGACTGCAAACTCGCACTGTGTGGCTTTTTGGGCATCCATCCACACACTCGGAAATTCTCTCTGGAAGGGATGTCCAGAGAGGCATCTTTTGGCTACAGAGTGTTTCAAGCGGTGGTGAACCCTTAAGGGCTTTTGACATTCTTCCCACCTGGGACGTCTGGGGACATACTGCTTTTGTATATCCCAGGAGTAAGGAAGCCCGGAAACCAGCTTAGGAGAGAGAAATTGAAATTTAAATACCTGTAAATTTTCTTTCTCCAGCTGGTCTCAGGGCTTCAAATTCCCTCTCAGAATGTATATAGTTGGTTGGCCTCTCGGCCCTATATGCCTTAAAATTCTTGTTTTTTGTTCCCAAGTTCTTGTAGTATTACCACATTGGACTGCTTTAGGAAGAACTGAGGAGAACAGGAAGTGGAGAGCTGGATATCCCCTGCTGCAGAGGTCTGATTCCTGCCTGTGAATCAGCATCAGGAGTAAGGAAACCCGGAGACCAGCCGTCTGAGAAAGAAAATTTACAGGAATTTAAATTTCAATTTGCTGTACCTCACTTTTTATATTTTTTCTATTACTAAATACTGATATGAACCACTGGAAGTGTGTGTGTGTGTGTGTGTGTGTGTGTGTGTGTGTGTGTGTGTATGTATGTATGATAAAAACTGTTTAAACATTAACCAAAGAGGCTCATTTCTGGCTTCCTTCCACTTGTTTGGTTTCTGTGCATCTCTCTACATATTCACTTAAAAACCTCTAACCCCGTGCAAGGCATCATGGGTATGAAACATCCTTTTTTGGGGCAGGTTGACTTGGCTTCAAGCAGAACAGAAATAGATTTTTACATCTGATACAGTAGAGGCTATAAAAGTCAAACTTACACGTGTATCGTCTGGTTGGGATGCCTCCGTGCTGTGTGGTCACTGTCTGTCACATAATCATCCTTCAAGGAGATCGGGCTTTAGTACATTCATGTATTTTTTTTTTTATAATGATTTAGAGGCAGACACCAAATTTTAAAATGACATTGAACCTGTAACAGTAAAAGCAACTGCCATCCTAAAACCATTCATTATGGCCCCCTCCCATCACTGCCCGGGTAGTGGTCACACTACATTAGTGCCTAGAATGTCACAGCCAACATTCCTAGTCACTAAAATAGGCCAACGTAACTCATCTCCAAGGATGCACTTTGAAATGAGCTGTTCCCTGCTAGAGTACCCTTCATGGTCAGAAATTACAAAATAAGTTAAATAATTCTGAGAAAGTAGCAGACATCTTCTAAAATGATTTTAAAACTACTGCGTTTCAGCAACTGACGAATTTATCATTAAGAGGGATTTGGGGTCTGATGATCAGCTGCAGTTTTTTAGGCTGAAAAACTGGGTGCAAAATGTGTCCCGTAGTGCCAACCCATGAAATCTCTATGCACAGAATTATAGGAGTGCTTTGGGTGGCAGAGACCTCAAAGCACACACCTTAAAATGCTATTTAGGCATTCCATTGGGGGCAGGTGTACAGAGGGAGGTCAGATCAACATGATCAATACAGATGCAGTGGCAAAGTGGAACCAAGCTTTTGGTGATTAACTAAAGGATGATATCAGCATGATTATATTGCTTTTGTTGAGATGTTCTCTGTTGATATTGTGATTTTAATTATTGTTAAGGCACCTTGGTTTTTGAAAGGCACCATATAAAGTTGTTATTATATTATGTACAGAAACAGTGCAGAATAATTCAAGATTGACTGAAAAATGAAGTCATTTTGACGTTCTAAGCCCAGAATTGCATCATGCATTTCAAATTTTGTCAGCCCTTACCTTTCAGTGGAATAGGACCTTTTTAAACATTCTTTGCAATGAACTAGTACTTACTGCATTGTGTATTAAATAAATACACTCTGACAGAAAAATTCTTCAGCTTTTATTGCGTAACTCCTGTATAAGTTGGAAAATTTTATTGTGAAACTTGAGGAATGGGTGTTAAATTAAAAATACACCGTCTCCCCTACTAAATTGTAAAATGTGACTAGATTAATTATAAAAGTACATTGTGACGTGAATACTTGCTCTTTAATTTGATCAGAGCATTCATGTGTCAGCCCGTCAGTGTAGTAGCAGCAGCATTGCTGCTGGCAACCCGAGCTCGGGAAGGAGCCCAAGAAACTAAAGAGATGGCGGGGGAGGAGATCTGAGTGTCTAGAGGGTTAGACTCCTTTGGGGTGGGAGGTTCTCTCTTCTGCTGTGTGAGCGCCACCTGAGCTACCAGATGGGATACTGCAAGAGCAGTTAGGGAAGGGGAGACAATAGGCTATACTGCATGCATGCCTGCAGTATGTCTAGTGGAACATGTTCATGTTGGTGGCTTCAGGAACGGTTACTTGGTGGAAAATTCCCAGTCTGCAGGATGATGAGCTGTACATTATTGTTGGGAGCCCTGTGTCTCCTGCTTGCCTAGCTCAAGGGGCCTTTGCTGGATCTGGTCACCATAGGGATGCAGTAGTCAGCTGATGGGGGGGGGGGGGGCCTAGCTGGTAAACAGGGTCAGGAAGTCAGTGTGTGTGTGTATTAAATACAGAACATCAGTGTGTAAATTGTGGTGAGTACTATAAATTGACTGGGGGCTGAGGGCTCTGTAAGTAACCGCTTTCATAATATTTTTCTACTTAACCTTTTCTGTATTACAGTATGCGGTGACATTCATGGTCAGTTCTTCGACTTAATGAAGCTGTTTGAAGTTGGAGGATCACCAGCCAACACCAGATACCTCTTCCTTGGTGACTATGTAGACAGAGGTTATTTTAGCATAGAGGTAAACGTACTTACAAAGTGGTGGTGTACCTTAAGTCACCAGATCATTTACTGGAAATATTACTTTATTAATGATTTATAGCTAATGGTACAAATCTGTTTGGTGGCTGGCTCGCTGGCGCAACGGTTGGATTTCTGCTTGCGATGCTGACGACCTGGGTTCGGGAATGGACCCAGGGAGTCGGAGGGTGGGTGGTGGGGAAGGATTAAGCATCCTACGGACTGCTCTCATTCTCCCAGGGAAGTGAGGGGGTAGAGTATCAGGTGCCTGATGGACCCCTGGCGGAGGCTTGGGGAACCACAGGCGACCACTGCCAGTACGTTAAGGGGGCAGGCAAATGCTGGACATCATTTTACATCCCCCCCCCCCACCGGGGCAGGCCTCAAAATTGCTGGTTGCCATGGATGAAGCCCACCCAGCTTTGGCCTGTATAGCTCCTTGCCTAATTACTACGCTCTGCGTGCCATCAGACCCTGGAATCACACCCGGGGTCAGAGAGGCAATGTTGGTCCGCTGACCTTGTCCCATCCTAGATGGGCTGTTCGGTGTCAGAGTCTCTCCCTTGGGGGTAAGCCAGGGGATATCTGCAAGGGCAGGGTGATTGGGGAGCGAAGCAGGTGCTCTGGGGCCGGCGCTGAATGCAGGAGCAGCTGGCAGCAAAAAGCATACTAAACAGAAAAATAAAATCTGTTGGATAGACACAGACACACACACATTATGGACTGAAAGATTGAAAACTATTTGGATTATATGGACATAGGCTAAGAGGATAGGTTGCTGGTCCCTTAATATGTTCACTTTGGCATGTCAGTGGCTCAGTACATAGCACACTCAACTCTGGAGCCAGAAGATCGTGGGTTTTGGCCCCACACCAGGCACTTGAGGTAATACCCATAACTGACACTGCAGTGGAGCACTAGGGTGATATTGCATTGTTGAGGTGCTGTCTTCCAGATGAGATGCTAAATAGTCCCTTCTTCCCATCTCTGGTCACTGTCCAGGTGGAAGTAAAAGATCCAGTGGCGCATATCAAACATTAGTTGTGGAGTTTCCCCGGTGTCATGGCCAGCAGGCCCCTGTCGGTTAAAAAAAAAAAAAAATCCATGCAGCCCACCAGGAAGCATCCAAAAATAAGCTGTCATATGTTAGTGAGTCTTTCCAGGTCAAAAATTAATAAAAGGTCTGAGAGGGGGCATGATCTCAGTATTTTGCATATTCAGGGGTATCAACAAGATTGAACTGACCAATGTTTCCAACTGTTCAGCAGCTCTGTTTTAGTCGACAAAAAAATGCCATATCGTTTTTTCTAGTAATGTATTTCTGACCTTCACCCCAACTTCTTTTACCCTCCAGTTACCAGAGTGTTGGCCTCTCTCGGGCGATGTCCCGGTTGTCTCTCGCCCAACCTGAAACTCCCCCATTCCTGGGTCCCCTCCCGGAGCTCCACAAGTGCCTTACCTCTGCCTGGCGAGAGACCCCTCTGGCTTCCCCGCAGGGCGTGGCTGGCACTCCTACAAGCACCCTAAACATATAGCATCATCCAGGCATTGGTGGCATGCGGAGGATTGAGACCCAGGTGGATGGGGTCCAGCAGTGGACATGGGGCCAGGGCATGCTGTCCCCTACTAGTACTCTGGGGCGTTTCCTTTGTTCTGGTGGCTCTGCCCCCTCCCCTTTGCATGATCGTGCAATGATACCAGGTTCCTGCCGACGTCTGCCATGCCCCATTATCCCTCTCACGTGCAGGCTGTGGCACAGTACCCCTTTTTGCCGCCGGGAGGCATCAGAGTGCTGAGTCCTGCATCCCTCCCTCCCTCCCCCGGAGAAGGCGAGTTGTCATCGGATGCACGAGCCATCTCCTTCCCTGCTGACCCCCAACAGCCCTTGTTCGTTCCCGGTCGCCGGGGTGGCACGAGGTCTGGTATCCAGTGTCTCAACCCTCAGCATCACTGAGCTGGCTGTTTCTGATGTCGTTAGATTCATCACCGGTGTATTTTTCTAACAAAAATGTGCTGCATGTCATCATCACAATAATTGCATCAAGTTTGCACCTGCGCCATTGACCGTAGTTATAATTGTGTAACCTTTTCTCTGGACTTAGGTGGGAACTTGTTGTTCAAGGCTCAACCTAGTAAACAAATAATTTAGCTGACACTTAGTTTTTTGGATCTCTTCCCTTCAGGGTACTTTTTGACTTTATAGACTACACTCAGTTATAGACGACTGCTACCCGATCATGTCGAACAGGTTATGTCAGTTTTCTGAGTTCTCTACCCAACTTCCATAATTCGCTTCTTGAATCACAGTGTCACAGCAATGAACCTGAAACATTACCTATAAATATATAAAATATATATATTTTGTTCTGTGTAGATTTTTCTTATTTCCTGCCATCGCCCCGGGATGTACCCTGTTCAGGTTAGCTGTCTTGCAGACAGCAGAAAAGTCTTTCTCCATTGTTTTTCCTCTACTCCTCTTTTCTCCCCATGGCTTGAGACATGTCGTAATTCCTTGGCAACACAGCAAGCCCCTGTGGAGGATTAAGCTTCCTGGCCTGGCCACATAGGTTGCTGTGTACCAGAACCTGCCACCAACCCTCCTTGGCCAAAGTAAACTGACTTCGCAGCCTCCTGTGACCTGGCCTGGCCCCAGATGTAATGGCCGGAGCCTGCTGCAGAACTTCAGTCATTTGCACAACGGCACAAGGCGCTGCCGCTGGGCCACCGTGGTGGTGGCCCTATATAATGTAGTTTTCCCCATAACAAAGACCATCACTTATTTCCCTGTATACCTTGAGTAAAAGTATATATCTACACCTATCATGCATTTTACACTTGTGACGTATTTTAAAGTAGATACCTACACTGATGGTTCCAAGTAGGCTAAATCACCTGAAATGGTTTTCATTAGAGGATAGGAGAGCAAATGATGATGCGCTTAAGATCTTGAAAGAGAAAGAACTAATAGCATCTATGCAAATCAAAATGATAACCAAAGAATGTAATCTACGGTCTCATAATAAGCAAATCCAATTCGATAATACCACTACGAACGAGGAGAGGATTTTCACATAAAGGGCAGGCAGAATGTGGAACAGTCTGCCTTAAGAGTGTTGAGGCAGACAGTTTTGCAACTTTCAAAAAACATCTTCACACACACACACTTAATCAAAAAATGGTAAGCTGGTCCCAGCAAATGGGAAACTGAAATAATCATTATTTATATTGCGCTTTTCCAATGCCAAAGCGCAGCACATAAAAACATACATCAATAATAAATAGAAACTAAAATATAAAACACAGTTAAAAAGACAGCAAAAAAAGGCTAGTCAAAGGCTAATACAAACAAAAAACTCTTCAAAGAAGCCTTAAAGGATTCTGTGGATGGGCACTCTCTAATCCGACGAGGTAGAGAATTCCACAGGGTTGGAGCCACAAAAGAAAAAGCTCTGGCCCCAGAGGATTGAAGACAAACCCTGGGAATCTCTAGCAATCCCTCATCGGCGGAACGGAATGGGCAGAGAGGGCGGTAGGGCTGCAGGAGATCTTGCAAGTGGCTTGGTCCCTGTCTGTGTAGGGTCTTACAGGTCAGCAATGTGACCTTGAAGGTAATCCTCCTATGTACCGGCAGCCAGTGCAGTTCATGCAGAATAGGTGTGATGTGGCAAGTTTTTGGTACCCCAGTCAGCAACCTGGCTGCAGCGTTCTGCACTAGCTGCAGGCAGCGGAGGTCTACCCCCAGCAGCCCTAGATATAGAGCATTGCAGTAATCTAAATATGAGGAAACAAAGGCGTGAACCAATACAGGGAGGTCATCATGTGGAACAAGGTGCTTTATCCGGTCTATATTCCGCAGATGGTAGAATAAGGACTTGACAGCAGCCAACACCTGACACTTAAGTGTCAGCTTGCAGTCAAATAATATGCCCAGATTCCGCACCTGTTCAGAAGGTCTCAACTGGTTTCCCCCTAGCACAAGGCCAGAGGGAAATCCAGGAGTCAGCTTCTCTGCACAATGACCAGGGTTCACCACCAACACCTCAGTCTTGTCTGGATTTAGCCTCAGCCAGTTAGCACTCACCAGTCCTGGATCTCAGCGAGGCAGTTGTTAAAGACCGTAAGTGTGGTGTTCTGCTCGGGTACAAAGGACATATAGAGCTGAGTGTCATCTGCATAGCAGTGAAAACTCTGCCCATAATGCCTTATAATGTCTCCTAATGGTAGCATATACACTGTGAACAACATGGGCAAAAGCACAGAACCCTGCGGCAACCCACAAGGCAGCGCAAAGGGAGGAGAGGAAAAAATTCCTGATACTACCCTCTGAGATCTGCCCGTGAGGAAAGAGTGAAACCATCTAAGAACTGTCCCTGACAGTCCGCAGATCAGCCGCAGACGTTCCAACAGTATCCCATGGTCCACAGTGTCAGACGCAGCAGAGAGATCAAGAAGAACCAAGATCGAATGGCTCCTCCGATCTGTCGCAGTTAGGAGGTCATTAAGTATGCGAACCAACTCAGTCTCGGTACTATGCCTCTTCCTGAAACCAGACTGGAGAGAATCATAGATTCCACGGGTGGTAAGAAAGTCATTAAGCTGCAGTGCGACTACTTTCTCAATAACCTTACCCAAAAAGGGCAGGTTAGAGATCTGTCTGTAGTTTGCGAGACAGTCCGGGTCAAGGGAAGATTTCTTCAAAAGGGGTGTCACCACAGCCTTTTTCAAGGACTCCGGAAACGCACCTTGGTCCAGTGAGCACCAGACGATCTCAGCAAGGACTGGTCCCATCACATCCGCACAACCCATAAGGAGGCGCGTGGGACCAGGATCCAAACTACAGCAAGTCGGCCGCAAGCTGTGGACGATCTTCATGACATCCATGATTGCTGGCCAGTTGAAGTCCGTCCAGACAGACCGAGGGCCTGTAACCACGCATTGATCTCCGCCGTGCTCATTTGAACGTGTTCTGCGGATGTCTGACCTGATCGTTGACACCTTATCTTCAAAGAAGTGAGCAGACTCATCACACTTTAATTGTGACAAGGCTCTCCGGCCCTGCAGACAGGCTTGATTGCACAGCCTATTGACAGTCTGGAAAAGCAGAGCTGGTCGTTTCCTTGATGCAGCAATCTCTCTGGACAGGAACTCTGCCTTCCTACTGGAGATTTCTGATTGGTAGCCCGAATAATGGGTGATCAATCTAAGCCTGTCACTCTCAAGGCCGGACCGCCGCCCACAGCGTTCCAATCTTCGCCCTGCTCTCTTCATCTCCCTCAGTGTCCCATCAAACCAGGGGGACCGAGAGCGAAGAGAGAGAGGGGGCGAACTCGGACAGGAGCTATGGAATCCAGAGCCCCCAGCACCACACTATTATAGTGCATTGCTAAGGCATCTGGGTCCAAGCACACCCTAGGCCAACTCAATAGATCCAGCACCATCATCGGAACTTCAGAGGTAACACCCCTTAAAGGGCGGTACTGGATCATCTCCAGAGGGGTTGGTCTCATAGGGGGAGCCATAAAATTGAACCTTATGGAGTGAGGGTCAGACCACCCAACTGGTTCCACCACCAATCCGGTGATCTCCATCCCCAGGGTGAACACCAGATCCAGTGAGTGACCCTGAATATGGGTAGCAGCGGTAACAATTTGTGCGAAGCCCAACGAATTAATTAGTTGGAGGACGTTTTGACCAAAATGCGAGAGTTCATCGTCGATCAAAGCATTGAAGTACCCCAGGACCAACCAGCTGGAGGGCTCCAGCACCAGGTCGACAATGAAGTCTGCTGCTTCTTGCAGAAAAACTTTCTCGTCACCGGGTGGACGATAGAAGAGTACAATTCTGTAGCCCACACCTGCTCCCATGATACATTCAAAGGATCTGGGGGACACCACTGGAACCTCCACAAGGTCCATTCTGATCTAAAACAAATGGCTACCCCGTTTGACCCAGTCTCTGGCGGTGTATCACGAGTACCTGGCTGGAACAGCTGATGCCAAATGGGGCCAGCATTCTCGTCCAGCCAAGTCTCGGTGATGCAAGCCAGGTCAGATGACTCAACAAGATCAGTAATAATTGCAGTCTTGTTTCTTATAGACCTGGCATTGCATAACACTGCCCGAGTTGGATGAGAGGCCTTGGAGGAGCATGCCACTTGCCCACCCTCAGTGGAGCCCTTGGGTGTGGGAACCAGGCATCGGAAACCCCTATCCTGTACCTATTTCACCCCAGGGTGTCTCCCTAGCCTCACCACCCCAATCCATCCACTGCCCCGGCTGGGGCACCCGCCTCTGCCTCCTCCAATCAAACAATCCCTAGGGCCCGGCAATGCCAATAGACCTCAGGCCGCAACGGGGGCTGTTGAAGGGGGCAGGTCCCTTCAGCCTGGAGGGGGAATAGTGCCTGCCCACAGAAACTCTGCCCCAGCACATGCTGTCAGAATATTCCTATAACCAGTCAGCAGAATTAAGCACACCATAAATAGTGTAACTTATAAATAATTCCCTCAAAATACATTAGAGGTAAGAACCCCCACCCACCCAATCCAAAACCCTTAAATACAGAATCAAATTACAATAAAAAATCCAATAAACAGTTTGAGGTAAATGGGGAAAGCATGCCTCCAAATAGAGAGTTTGTTGGTGAGGAGAGACAGACTACAGTCAGACTAAAATAAAATACACATCTTCAGTCCCCCCGGTCCTCTCACAACTGGGGACTAATGAGTTCAGCAAGGGACTCTCACTACTAATGAAAAAAATTAAAAAGTATCTGTTCCAAAGCATTTGATGACCCCCTCAAACCCTCTCATGATGAAAGAGGTTGTACAAAGCAAGGAAAAAGTAAAATTAATTATCTGACCGTAATCGGGAGAATAAATTAGTCCACTTTACTGGTATCAGCCACACCACTCCGCTCCATTTCTCAGCGAACCTGATCCCGAAATCCCCAACCAAGGCCAGGAGAGAGGAACCACGGGCCCCACCACGAAACTCCACAAGGCGACCCACCCGGACCTTCTTGAAACTAGCAGGACACACGCCTAGCCGTTGGCTACCCAACAAGATCAGGCAGAGGTCCTCCGTGTAGCCGTACACCCCACCCCTAGCATTCCCGATGGGTCTGGTCAACTGCTCGCAAGCCAACAGAGTCCATCCTCCAGGTTGATCCAATGTGCCTTCCACCATAAAACACCCTTAATCCATTGAAATACAAGGCAAAAACAATCCTTCAGCTACAAATAGTAATAATTCGCAGCACTTCCACGATCCACTTCCCGCACTTTCGACTCCCCCTTTTGGCCAGACCAACCAACCGAACAGACTTGCTGGAATAGGGAGAAAGGGAGCTCCACTCCAGAGAGCCGGCGCCAGTCATCCACCGGGTACATGTCCAAATGTCATAATGGACAACATGTCTTCTTTTGTCTTAATTCTGTTTATAGAATTCCATTTATAACCAGTTAAAAGTATATATCTACACTAATCTAACAATTAAAATATATTCCCACACTCCTTTTTAAATTATATGTTGGACAGCTAGCACAGCAGTAATGCTGCTACTTATCATCTGTATGATCCTGCTTTACGCCCTTGCTGCCAGTATTACACAGGCTATACTACATTGGTAGTATTTCATGGTTTGGTTCAAACTGTGTAATGTGGAACTTGCAAGTACTTGTTCTCCCACCTTTAGGTTGATTAAGGGGTCAACTGGTAATTATATTGATACATCGTGCTGCTACAGTTTTCAGATATTGATATATTGAAATGTAAAACAGTTTAAAAAGATGTAATTCCTGTTGATCATTGGAAGATTGTACTGTTTGTTCTGTAACAAAATAAAAACACATTTTTTTTTTAAAGTTTTTATTTCAGCAGCAGTACAAGGTACAACAGGTCCAGTAAAAACTGTCGTATTAGTGAGTAGGATATGAAACAAGTCAGTACAAGATAGGCAGTAGGCAGAATTAAACGTACAGCAACTAAGACATGGAAACATGGTACAGTGCAGTACAAGTGCACATATGCAAATTCATAACGATCTATGACTAACAAGCCCACAACATAGCTTAAGTCTTCCACAGCAGCGGGAGCAAATGTATTTTTTTTCCCTCGACTGATTTGTGCAGTGAGCAGTAAATGTTTGGAATAAGTTATTGGGGAGGGCTACTGATGTAGTGAGCATTACTGAAAGGTGATAGGAAGTCCTTTTTTATACTGTTAAATGCCCTCCCCTCCTGGTTTCTTTTCCATGTTGGCTATGTATTGTGCTTTGACCTTATTTAGATAAATTGAGGATCTTGCTTTGTAGTGTCCCCTAATCAGCGTTGTTTTTCCCTCTTCTCAGCAGCTACTGGTCTGTCTTTTCATATTTCTAAGACACTCCATGGCATCTGTCACACAGTTCCATGCTAGTCATTTGAATGGCTCGAAATAGTACGAATGATGTTATGAGATATTCAGGTGGGGGGGGGGTGAGAGAGAAAAGATGGGGGGGAGAGAGATGCTGAGACGAACACAGGAATTCAGGATACTGACACAGGCTATAACAACTTGATTATTACCATGAAAGACATACTGAGCCATAAAGCTAATTTCCAGATGTGTTCTGGGGGGAGGGGGAGGGGGATGGGGATAAGTACATAAGTAGAAATGGTAGTTTACTCACATGGTAAAGGTGATTGTGGGAGTATACATCTCTGAGGCACTCCACCTTCCTTACACATGGGTTGTGTCCACCTGATAGATTGCTTGATGCACATGTGACTTCAAAGAAGTCTGAGCCCCTTTGTCTGTGGCACAGCCCCTTCCTCATCAGTTCAAATTCTTCCAACGCTGTACCTACTAAGGAGTAATTGTTTCTAAAATGTTAGGTAATGCTGTTATAAAGGTAATGTCCGTTCACCATATATGATCAATAAAGAAAAAAAACAGATACAATGCGTGATAAAGTGTTTGAGGTCCCTCTTTATTTCTACTGAACATCCCCTCCAAAACAGTGGTTTCAAACATTCTACCCTACATTACTACATGCTATTAAAGATCATCATAGTATATTTCGTGACAACGTAATGCCTAATGTGGTTCCCAGTCATTGTTTTTATCATATTGTAATATGGACAACAGCTTCTTGACATCTTTTAGTCTATCATAGGGTGTGTTGAGGAGTGCCTCAGAGATGTATACCCCCACAATCAACTTTACCAGGTGAGTAAACTACCATTGTTGGGGATAATCTCTGAGGCACTCCACCTTCCTTACACGTGGGTTTCTATCTAAAAAGCAGTAACATGTATCACAGGTGGGATTAGTGTCCATATAGTTGTATATTAAAGCCTGTGAGACAACAGGACGCAAAGGGTAGTAGTAAATGGAGTACACAGTGAAGAAAGGAGGGTTACTAGCGGGGTACCGCAGGGTTCAGTACTGGGACTGGTCCTTTTTAATGTCTTTATAAGTGACATTGCAGAGGAACTGGAAGGAAAAGTATGTCTCTTTGCAGATGACACAAAGATCTGTAACAGGGTTGATACACAAGATGGAGTGGAAAGGATGAGAAGGGACTTGGCAAGGTTGGAGGAATGGTCAAATGTATGGCAGCTCAGATTCAATGCAAAGAAGTGCAAGGTAATGCACATGGGAAACAAAAACCCAGGGGAAGCGTACACAATGGGGGGTGAGATACTGACAAGAGTAAAAATAGAAAGGGACCTGGGGTAATTATATCAGATGACCTAAAGGTGGGCAAGCAATGTGAGAAGGCAGTAAGGAAGGCTGGGGGATACTGGGATGCATAGGAAGAGGCATCAATAGTAGAAAACAGGAAGTTGTTATCCGCTGTACAGACAGTTGGTGAGACCCCATCTGAGATACTGTGTGCAGTTCTGGAGACCCCATCTCCATGAAAATCATAGAGTGGAGGCTGTCAGAGGAGGGAGCAAAATGGTGCATGGTCTGCACCAGAAGACATCTAAGAAAGACTAAAGGAGCTTAATATGTATACCCTTGAGGAAAGAAGGGAGAGAGGACATGTAGAAACTTTCAAGTACCTCAAGGAATAAACAAAGTCCAAGAGGTAGCATCTTCCAGAAAAGATGTGCAAGAACAAGGGGCACAATTTGAAGGTAGAGGGGGAGCTCAGAGGTAATGTGAGAAGTATTTTTCACTGAGAGGGTTGTGGATGCATGGAGCAGCCTCCCTGAGGAGGTCGTGGAGTCAAGAACAGTGGGGGACTTCAAGAATGCATGGGACAGGCATAAGGCAGTCCTAGTGGGGTGTAGGAGGAAGTAAGCTGTTGGTTAACTAGGATCTGCAGCTTATCTGTTAGGTAGGAAAATGGGCAGACTGGGTGGGCCAAGCGGTCCTTATCTGTCGTCAAATTCTATGTTTCTATGTGAGTCTGTAAATAAGTTCCCTTCTGCTTCAGATCTTCGTGTTTGCTGCCATAAGTACTGCTTGGCCAAATTGTGCCCTTGACTGTCTGGAGACATCTACCCTATAATGTCTAATGAATGTGTGTGGGGAAGCCAGTGTGGCAGCTGCACATATCTCCTCTACTGTGGCCAAGTTCCTTTCTGCACAAGAAGTGGCCACTGCCCTAGTGGAAGTGCCTTGATATCTGTTGGTAGAGTCTGTTTGGAGGTCTTATAGGCTTCTGTGATAGTCGTCTTTAGCCAAGTTGCTATCTTGGATCTAGTGCCTGGCTGACCTTTTTTGCGACCTTGGGTGCTCAGGAAGAGTCTATCCGATTTCCAGATGGTAGAGGTTCTATTTATGTACAATGTCAGTACCCTTCTCATAGCTAGATTTTTCAGTTTTCGGTCAGCGAAAACCTCCTGTAGAGGTAGTTGTGCTGGAATTTCAATAACTTGTGTGTGGAATTTCAAGTTGACCTTTGGTATGAATGATGGGATTGTTCTGAGCTTGATAGTGTCTTCGTGAAGCATCTGGCTGAGCAGATGGCCAGAAGGAAGACTGTTTTTAATGTTAGTCATTTGAGAGTGACTGTCGCGAGTGGCTCAAATTGGTGTTCTGTCATGGCCCTAAGGACTAGGTTCAGGTCCCAAGGTGCTGTCCATTGTTGTGTTTTTGGTCGTAGGATAGAGGATGCTTTGAGGAATCTGATGATATCCTTATGTGCTCCTGGTGTCGTACCTTCTATGGGGCCTCTGGCTGCAGCTATGGCTGCCACCTGAACCCTCAGGGAGGCAGGAGACAGACCCTTGTCTAAGCCGTGTTGAAGGAAAAGTAAAATGTGTGGTATATTGACGGAGATGGGGGTGATATTGTTCTTTCTAGGGACATGGATATGTTCATCCACACTTTCTGGCAGGTATCCTTGCCGCTTTAAATCTTGCTGGAAGGTCTTCAAGCTGGCTCCTCCCACCCACCCGGGTGATAAAACTCTCAGCTCCGCCCCATGACGCCAGATCTTCCTTACCGCTTGGAAGCTCAGGTTCCCTCCTTAACGCTCTGCGTATAAGACTGGTTCCTATTTCTTCGGTTTACCCGAAATAACTTTAAGGTTTTCAAGACTTCGGTCATTTATTTCCCTCACGGCTGCGATGGACAAATCGACTCCCGTTTTGGAGCTGCCCATGCGAATCAGAAGATGTCTCAGGCGGATCCGCACTCACATGAGTCTACTGTTTGGGCCTTGAGCACGACCGCGGGCCTCGACCTATGTCTTCTTTCTCCGTCCGTCTGGAAGACTAGCGCCAGTTTACAACTTGGGCACCCGAGGCGTACCCAGCAGCCGGTAAACTCGCCCTCCGTCCAAAGAGGCCCGTGGTTTGATGGCTCCTTGAAGGAATTGAGGCGAGTTGGCCGAAGGCTGGAGAGAGTCTGGTGGAAATCTGGCCTTGATGCCGACAGGCTTAGATTGATGGCACTTTATGACAGCTGTCAATCAGAAATCACTCGTAAGAAGGCAGAATTCCTGTCCAGAGAGATTTCTGCTGCACACAATCGACCGGCTCAGCTTTTCCAGACTGTGGACAGACTGTGCAATCCAGTCTGTCTTCAACCCAGAGAAGCGTTTTCTCAGCTAAGATGCGAGGAGTTTGCTCGTTTTTTTGCGGATAAGGTTGCCGACGTCAGGTCCGGCATCAGCCCAACCTCTCCTATGGGGGATTGCGGTGGTCGACTAGAAGTGGCCTGTCCTGGGTCTTCCTGGTTAGACTTTCACCAGCCGGAATTTGGGGACATTGTGAAGATCATCCAAACAATGCGACCAACTAGTTCTAGTTTGGATCCGGGTCCTACACCGGTCTTAGTAAGCTGTGTAGAAGCCATCTACCCAATCCTTGCAGACATTGTCTGGAAATCTTTGGAGAGGGGGGGTTTTCCTGACTCCCTTAAGGAGGCGGTAGTTCGACCACTCCTTAAAAAATCCTCCTTGGATCCAGATTGTCTGGCTAACTACCGGCCTGTCTCTAACCTGTTGGTAAGGTTATTGAAAAGGCAGTTGTGTTGCAATTGGATGATCACCTTATATCTCACAATGTCTATGATACTCTCCAGTCTGGTTTCAGGAAAAGGCATAGTACAGAGACTGCCCTTGTCCGGGTATTGAGTGACCACCTTATGGCCAGAGATCGAAAGGCGCGTACCGTTCTGGTCCTTCTCGATCTGTCTGCTGCATTTGACTCTGTAGACCATGGAGTGCTATTGGAGCGCTTGCGGGTCTTCTGTGGGCTGTCTGGTACAGTCCTCGAATGGTTTCGTTCTTACCTCACAGGCAGATTTCAGAGAGTTGTCACTGGAATTTATTTCTCTGGCACTCACTCCCTGTCTTGTGGGGTACCGCAGGGCTCCATTTTAGCTCCCATGTTGTTTGCAGTGTACATGCTGCCATTGGGAGAAATCATAAGGCGATACAGTCTGGGTTTTCACTGCTATGCAGATGATACTCAGCTGTATCTGTCCTTTCTCCCCAGTCAGGGCGATGCATACTCTGTACTTAACAACTGCCTCGATGAGATCAGACTTTGGATGAGTTCGAACTGGTTGAGACTCAATCCAGACAAGACTGAGGTATTGGTGGTGGATCCAGGTCATCCAGGGATGGGTGTGGGAGCTGGACAGCCATCAGGTTTATTACTTGGTGGTGTACCGCTCTCTACCTCTGAACAGGTGTGAAATCTGGGCGTTATTTTTGATGATGGTCTGACCCTGAAATTTCAGGTGTCAGCTGTTGTCAAATCCTCTTTTTACCATCTGAGGAATATCGCCCGGGTGAAACATCTGATTCCCCCTGGATGACCTTCCAACACTGGTTCACGCCTTTGTCACTACTTGTCTCGACTACTGCAATTCCCTCTACCTAGGGCTACCTGGGGTTGATATCCGCCGCCTTCGGCTAGTGCAGAACGCGGCAGCCAGGCTTTTGACTGGGACTTCGAGAACCAGTCATATTACGTCTGTGCTCCGTGAACTGCACTGGCTGCCTGCATGGCGGCGGATCACCTTTAAGGTTGGTTTACTAACCTTCAAAGCTCTACATGATCAGGGACCCGGTTACCTGAAAGATCTCCTGATTCCCTACTGCCTCCTCCGTCCTCTCAGTTCCGCCAATGAGGGATTGCTATAGATTCCCAGGGTTCGATTGAAGTCATCAGGATCTCGTGCCTTTGTTTTTTCAGCACCACCCCTGTGGAATTCTCTACCTCGCTGGTTGAGAGAATGCCCAACCGTCGATAATTTCAAGGTCGCCTTAAAAACATATTTGTTTGAATTAGCATACTCTTAGTTTTTGGCTGACTTTTAAATGATTTTTTAAATATTTGTTTTTTATTAATTTTAATATTTGTACAGCGCCTTGATTTTGAAAGGCGCTCTATAAATAAAATTGAATTGAAAGTTGAAGGAGGGGCCCATTTGGCGGTTTCCGTGGTGGCTGGCTCGGCGGAACAGCTCGAGCAGATGATCACCCTCGAGGAGGAGGCGGCACAGGCCACATCTTCGTCTTCCTCGGCCGCGGCCTTTATCCTGCTCTCCTTGGGATCCTCCTGTTCAGCTTCCTTTAAGGAGCTCTATCAGTCCCTTTCCACCAAGGGAGAGGGACCAACAACTTCAGGACTTTCCTCTTGGTCCAAAAAGAAGGACTTCAAAGGTAAGTCCCTCCGTTGACGCTCTTGGGAGCGGGAGAGGTCCCCCTTCCCGAGTAGTCGACCGTCTACTTCGGTCGACCCTCCGGCTTCGGCCACTGGCCTCACGGTGTCCCCGTCAGGTCAGTTGACCGAGACACCTGTCGACGCAGTCGAGATTTTCTCGACCCATCGGACGGGTTGTCTACCAGTGAAGCCGAAAACCCTTACTCCCCGGTTCCCCCAGCGGAGATCGAGGTTACCGTGGGCTTGCCTGTGCCTCCGGTTATGGAGTCCACAGTTGAAACTTCAGAGCCGAGGGGAGAGCGGGTTTCCCCCACCCTGCCCCAGAACCCTCCTCGGAAACGCCGAGGGTCTCTGTCTCTGACATCTTCGTCCAGCCGATCCCGCCGACATAGGCGGTCTCGTACATAGTAGTAAGGCGTGGCCGCTCGTCCTTGTCTTCCTCCTCGGACGAGGAGAGGCTTCGATGCAAGTTGCAGCGACGCTACGAGGACTTCATGTGGCAACAGCTCCTTCTGTCCGGGAGCAAACTGATGTCGTCGCCTTCCCTGGCCATCAAGTGGCTGTCACCGGAGCGGCCGAAGCAACCCCTCGCCCTAGCCGAGGCGCCCGCCCCAGGGCCTGCTGCTTGACTGAAACCGGCTGCCCCACCGATTCTGGTGGAACCTCCGCCTCCACAGCCGAAATTTGGGGCCCCGACCAAGAATTCTCGGTCGGCCCAGGGCCTGCCCCATAGGCTGTCTGTCACCCTCACTCCCGACCGCCCTCAGCAGGTGGAGGGTGACTCAGACCCAAGGCAGCTCTTTGAGGACTTGTCCGAGTCAGACGACGATTCCTCCCTGTTCTCCAGTAAGTCGACTTGGGAGTCCTTCGGAGGTCAGTCGCTGGATGATAGTCCATCGTCCTTCATGGGTTTGCTTAGGCTCATCTCGAAGTCCACTGGGATGCAGCTCAAGACCGTTTCCAAGCAGGCCAAGTATCCCCTAATGGAGATATTGGACCGAGGGGATTCTCCCATGGAGGCCTTTCCGGTGGCCGAGGCCATTGTCGGCCCGGCCTTGGAGCTCTGGCAGCGTCCTGCTTTCTGCCCTGCGCCTTCGGCCAGGATGGAGAGGAAGTTCGCCGTCCCTACTGGTTCCCTGTCCGGGTTTTCGGAACACCCCTCAGCCGAGGGGTTGGTTACCGACAGCGGCTTCCGGCGCGCCAGAAGCACCAGGGACGTGGACAAGCCTCCCGACAAGGAGTCCAAGAAGTTGGACTACGCCAGGCGCAAAGTTGACGCTGCGTTTTCCCTTGGCCTTCGTCAGGCTGTGCTGATGGCACACTTTTCTCACACACTATTGGGCTCCCTGGGCAAGGTAGTCCCTCATCTCCCGGCTGACCTGCAGACCACAGTCTGGAAGGTGCAGGACCAGGGCAGTGGCCAAGCAGCAACTTCAGACTGCTCTGGAATTCGGCGACTCTTGTGCCAGGTCAGTCGCGGCCGCAGTGGCTATGCGCTGTTGGGCATGGCTGAGGATATCCACCTTCACAGCGGATACCCAGCACAAGTTGGCGGATGTCCCCTTCTTGGGGACTGACCTCTTCGGCCCTGGAATGGAAGGTCGCCTCCAGAGGATCGAAAAGTCCAATGCCACTCTGGACTCGGTCTCATCCGCCCAGAGGGACAAGCGCCGCAGACCGCAACCCAAGCCCTTTCGTCCGTCTGTGTCCACGGCAAGTTCGGCCCAGCAGTATCAGGGCCAGCAGGCTTGCACTTGGCATCCCAAACCCAAGCCTGCAGCTTCCTCTTCCAGGAAGCAGGGAGGGAGGGAGGTAAAGGCCCAGGAGGTCCCTCCTCCAAGCCTGCCCAGTGACGGGTTGAGGGGTGTCTTCCCCAACCTCGTCACTCCACCCCAGGTCCCCGTGGTGGGACAGCTCCGCCACTTCCTTTCCGCCTGGTCCGCTATCACCACAGCTGGTGGGTGCTGGAAGTGGTAGGAAGGGCCTGCCTCTTGAGTTCGAGCAGGCCCCGCCCTTCCGAAGCGCCGTCGCCTCGGGCCTTGGGGATCCGTAGCCTCGCTGTCAGCTCACCGAGCCGACATCGCTCTGCTCCTCGAGAAAGAGGTGATCAGAGAGGTGGTGGACCCTTCCTCAGACCCGGGGTTTGTGTCCAGGTACTTCCTGGTCCCAAAACGGACGAGGGGCTGGCGCCCCATTCTCTACCTGCACAACCTAAACAAGTTCCTAAGGTCTCGGACCTTCAGGATGGTCACTCTGGCTCGGATAATACCATCCCTGGAATGAGGCGTGTGGTTCTGTTCTCTGGACCTACAGGACGCGTTCTGTCACATCCCTATCTGTCCGTCTCACCAGAGATTCCTTCGCTTTCGAGCGGAAGGATCCCTTTACGAGTTTCGAGCAATGCCCTTCGGCTTTCTCTTGCTCCTAGGGTCTTCACCAAATGCATGGCGGTGGTGGCAGCATTCCTGCGGCGCCGAGGGATCCGGGTGTACCCTTAACTGGACGATTGGCTGATAGCAGCCCCCTCCAGACAGGAGGTGGAGCGGTCCAGAGATCTGGCCCTCCAGGTTTGCTCTCAGATCGGCCTTCTCATCAACGAGGCCAAGTCGGAACTCTGACCAAAGCAGGTGATTCTTGTCATCAGGGCAGAGCTCAACTCTCTTCAAGCCAGAGCACGGCTCCCGGCGGACAGGGCCGAGGTTCTTTCCTCCTTTGCCCTATCATTTCTGGTTGGGCAATTGCACCCTGCCCGGGACTTCCTGCGCCTCATGGTGGCCTGTACCAGCGTGGTCTGTTGGGCCGCTGGCACATGTGCCCTTCAGTGGGACTGGCCAGCCAGTGGTCGGCACCGCGATCCATTGGACCAGCTAGTGACGGTGACCCAGGGATGTGGGCAGCTCTCCAGTGGTGGACCGTTCCAGCTCATTTGCAGGAGGGCATCCCGTTTGTCCGCCCGAGCTGGCGGTCTCTCTATCGACTGATGCCTCTGATGGGTTGGGGTGCCCATCTGGGGGAGCACAGAGCGCCGCCTCTGGTCCCTCGAGTCTCGATGCCATATCAACCTGCTGGAGCTTGAGCGGTTCAGTCCCAGCCCTCACCACCTTTGCTCCATTTCTTGGGTCAAGTGGTTCAGGTCCAGACGGACAATACCACGACCATGTACTACCTAAACCGCCAGGGCGGTATGCGCTCCATGCCTCTGTGCAAGGAAGCTCTCCGCATTTGGTCACTTGTGCGCAGCCTGGAGGCGGATCTCCTAGCCATCCATGTGGCAGGAGCCTCCAACTCCCTGGCTGATGCCCTAAGCCGGATAGGGGCTGTGTCCCACGAGTGGTCTCTCCTGCCGGAGGTAGTACAAGATCTGTTCTCCCATTGGTGCACACCTCAGGTGGACCTGTTTGCCTCCAGGGAGAATGGGAGCTGAGACTGTTTCATGCCCACCCCTCAGCAGGGCTCGCTGCAGGGGATGCCTTCGGGCCGTGGACCCCAGGCCTCTTCATGCCTCCCATTTCCCTTGATCACAAGGTGCTTCTCAAGGCGAGGAGGGACAAGGCGCAGGTGATTCTGGTAGCCCCAGACTGGCCCGCCAATGCTGGTATCCAGATCCCCTCAGCTCCAGGCTCCCGAGGCAGCTTCCAGCTCGCCTGGACCTGCTCTCAGTCAGTCAGGGGAAGGTGTTCCATCCGGACCTTCAATCCCTGCACCTGACGGCCTGGTTCCTGAGCGGCTAGAGTTCCAGGCCTTGGGTCTTTCCGACGAGGTCCTCAATGTAGTTGAGGTGTCCCGTAAGGAGTCAACCAGAAAATACTGTGCCTTCAAATGGAAGAAATTCTCCATTTGGTGTCGGGGCAAGGGCCTGGACCCTTCCTCCTGTCCCTTGGCAAGCATCTTGGACTACCTATGGTCCCTTTCTCAGCAAGGGCTTAGGTCGACGACCCTTAAAGTGCACCTGGCAGCCATCTCTGCTTACTGGGCGTGGGCCGGGAAGCAGTCGGTGGCGCAGGAGAAGGTGGTCTGGCGCTTTTTCAAAGGTCTTGATCACATTAACCCTCCAGTGCGAGAACCTCCACCTCCGTGGGATCTACTGCTGGTATTGGCAAAACTCATGGGCAACCCGTTCGAACCGATGCACAGGTGTGACATCTCTCACCTGTCGTGGAAGACCGCCTTCTTGGTGGCTATCACGTCAGCCAGAAGGATGGGAGAGCTCCAGGCGCTTTCATAGTCTCTCCTACCTGGTCTTCCACAGAGACAAGGTTGTCCTCGCCCCCACCGAAATTCCTTCGAAGGTGGTGTCAGAGTTTCACTTTAACCAGGTGTTGACTCTGCCGGTGTTCTACCCCAATCACACCTTGGAGGCCGAATATAGGCTCCATACTCTGGACCCTAGAAGGGCGCTCGCTTACTATAAGGAGCTCACAGCTGAAGTTCGGGGAGAGGTTCGCCAGCTGTTTGTCACCTACGCTGAAGCCATACCTGGCAGACCTGCAGCCAAGCGGACGATAAGCAGGTGGGTCACCTCCTGCATAGATCTCTGCTATAGGTTGGCGGGCATGGAGCCTCCCAGAGGGATAAGAGCTCATTCTACCCTCCATACTGCTGCATCGGTAGCTGCTTCTAGGGACATCCCTATCCAGGATATCTTAAGGGCTGCTACCTGGAAGTCGGCATATACCTTCATAACCTACTACCACCACATCGACCTTGAGTCACGCTGGGTTGCTGGTTTTGGGGCCTCGGTTCTCCAGTGTCTCTTCCTTAAGTAGGGGGTGTGCGCCTTGCCTCCCTCCTCCTGGAGAACTGCTAGGAGTCTGCCAGAAAGTGTGGATGAACATATCCATGTCCCTAGAAATACAGGTTACTCACCTGTAACAGGAGTTCTAGGAATGGTGTATGTTGTTCATCCACACGACCCACCCGACCTCCCCGGCTTCGACGCACAACCTGTGCTTCCAGCGGGCCAGATCTGGTGTCATGGGGCAGAGCCGAGAGTTTTACCACCTGGGTGGGTAGGAGGAGCCAGCTTGAAGACCTTCCGGCAAGATTTAAAGCGGCAAGGATACCTGCCAGATAGTGTGGATGAACAACATATACCATTCCTAGAACTCCTGTTACAGGTTAGTAACCTGTATATACGCACCATTTTGAGAAGAATCTTCACTGTCTCTGGTATGTACAGTGCCTTCAGAAAGTATTCACGCCTCCCCTTGGATTTTGTCACATTTTGTTGTGTTACTACCAGAATTTTTATTGCATTGAAATGATTTTTCCCCCTTGATTCACACAGCATACTCAACAATTTAGAGGCAAAAATATTTTTATTGTGTAACAAAAATTTATGAAACATTAAAAACTGAAATATCTTGTTTACTTATTACCCCCCTGAGTCAATACTTTGTAGAAGTGCCTTTGGCAGCAATTACAGCTTTGAGTCGTCTTTGGTATGTCTGTATCAGCTTTGCACATCTGGATTTGGGGATTTTCACTCATTCTTCCTTGCAGATTTGCTTAAGCTCTGTCAGGTTGGATGGGGAGCGTTGGTGAACCACAATCTTTAAGTCTTTCCACAGATTCTCAATGGGATTCAAGTCTGGACTTTGGCTGGGCCACTCAAGGACATTCACCTTCTTGTTCTGAAGCCACTCCAGTGTTGCTTTGGGTGTATGCTTGGGGTTGTTGTCCTGTTGGAACGTAAATCTTCGCCCCAGTCCAAGGTCTGTTGCAGACTGATGCAGGTTCTCCTGAAGGATGTGCCTGTATTTGGCTCCATTCATTGTTCCCTCTATCCTGACAAGTGCCCCAGTCCCTGCCGCTAAAAAGCATCCCCGTAACATGATGCTGCCACCACCATGCTTCATGGTAGGGATGGTGTTACACGGGTGATGAACTGTGTTCGGTTTGCGCCAGGCATAGCGCTTTGCATTCAGGCCAAAGAGTTCAATTTTTGTTTCATCAGACCAGAGAATCTTTTGCCACATGGTCTCAGAGTCTGCTGCGTGCCTTCTTGCAAACTCCAGGCGTGCTATTATGTGGCCTTTTCTCAGGAGTGGCTTCCGTCTAGCTGCTCTCCCATAGAGACTACATCTGTGAAGTGCTGCAGAGATTGTTGTCCTCTGGACAGGTTCTCCCATCTCAGCCATGGAATTCTGTAGTTCTGTCAGGGTGGTCATTGGGTTCTTGGTCACTTCCCTGACCAAGGTCCTTCTTGCCCAGTTGCTCAGTTTGGGAGGACGGCCTGCTCTAGAAGAGTCTGGGTGGTTCCGTAATCTTTCCATTTCCTAATGATGGACTTGACTGTGCTCTTGGGAACTTTCAACACCCTAGAAATGTTTTTATACCCCTTCCCAAATCTGTGCCTCCTCACAGTTTTATCACTGAGTTCTACGGACAGCTCCTTGGTCTTCATGGTAGAGTTTCTGCTCTGACATGCACTGTCAACAGTGGGACCTTATATAGACAGGTGTATTTCCTCTGAAATCATGTCAACCATCTGAACTGACCACAGGTAGACTCAATTCAAGTTTTAGAGTGATCTAACAAGGAAATTGGATGCACCTGAGCTCAATTTGGAGTGTCACAGCAAAGGGGGTGAATACTTATCAAATTAAGACATTTCAGGTTTTTACTTTAAATTACATGTAAAAAAAAAAAAAAAAATTCCAGAAGTTTCATTCCACTTTGACATTATAGAGAGAGATTTGTGTAGATACGTGACACAAAAAATCCCATATAAATGTATTTTAATTTGAGTTGGCAACATCACAAAAATGTGACAAAATCCAAGGGGGTGAATACTTTCTGAAGGCACTGTAGCAGCTTATTCCCACGATGCAAACATATCGAATGAGGTTGCTTAGCTAACATTTCTTGTAATAGCGTAGTCTGTTACCTCTGTTTTGTTGTTCGAATAGTTTTTTTTGTTTTTGTGGGAGCTGTTGAGTGCAGCAGCCTGAATCGATGCACATTCAGAACTGATGAGGAAGGGGCTGTGCCACAGACAAAGGGGCTTGGACTTCTTTGAAGTCACATGTGCATCAAGCAACCTATCAGGTGGACAACAACCCATGTGTAAGGAAGGGGGAGCACCTCAGAGATTATCCCCCACAATGGCAGTTGTATAATGCAATAAGGCACAGCAATGTACAGTAGTGTACTGGCATAATTAACAGCAATACAAATTGATTACATCAGGAGTGTGAGGTACCAGGCACTCGCAGGCTGTAACGACTGTACTGTATAATGACCATTTCCCATCGTCTTTTATGATTTTTTAGAGAAAGAGGCTACAAGGATATTTATTTATTCATTAAAATATTTAAACCCAGGACAGCTCTATTAAATGGTCTCTATTTCAAGTGCACCCTGGTTTGGGAGGCAAGTGGTAGCAGCATCAGCACAAAGGACACATTCATATGAACCAAATTAATTCACTCATTACATTTGTGTCATATGGGCAGAAAGCAGAAAAAACAATATTTGGGAAATGAGAGGGGCAAGCTTTGTTTCTGAAATTTCTTTTGTTCTAATGTGCCTTGTTGTGCAGTGTTACAGAATGCAAAACTACCAGTTGTCATGTTGAGAAACATTTTGATTACAAGCAGTATCCCCCACCCCCACCCAAATGCTGCACTTTTTATGCTCCGAATTACAATTTTTTTTCCTCTAGAGCAGTGATACTCAACATACGGCCCGAGGACCAAAAATGCCCACCACAGCAGCTGTGTGTGGCCTCCAAGGACCTAGCAGCTTCCCCTGCAGCCTTTGTTTATTTGATTTTGTTTTTAGTTTTAGTAACGTGGATAGACAGATAGATAAATGTATGTTTTGATTTATTGTATGTGTACATTTAATAATGTCTTGCTGAACATTTGTCACCTTGGGCCGTTTTACAGTGGCCCTTGGCCTTGACTCAAGTTTTCAGTCTGGTCCTCCACAAAAAAAAAAAAAAGTTGTGCACCAGTGCTTTAGACATTTTTCTCCCCTGGCCATTCTTGTCGCAGGGATATACCCTGTCCCTGGGGATATACCCTGTAGAGGTGTATTGCCTCTTCAGTATTCTGCCTGGTGCCAAGGAGTCAGGTTCCTCATGGCTTCCTCTCTGTGGCAGGTGCTCTGGAGAGAGAGGGGGCCCCCTTGAGGTACTCTTATCTCTGGATTAGGATGTGGTGGTGGCTGGGGTCCGACTCTGAGGGCATTGGGACCCAGACTGTTAGGAAAACGGTGTATGTTTTTTTTTCTCTCCCCGTTTCATCCCTAGTTCTCTCCCTTCTGTCCTGGCATGGGTGGAGCCATGTGGTGGCCTCGGTGGCATGCAGTGACATCCTGTGGAGGGAGCAAACTTTCTTGGCCCACTGCAGGGGTTGTTGCAGCAGTTGCCCAAGCTTCCTTGACCACAGCACACTGTAGTGCCACATTGGCTGTTTCTGAATTTGCTCCCGAACTCTGGTTGCCTGTAGTGCTGTGCATCACACTGCTACTGGCCAGTCAGGGTGGTCCACTCAGAAGCAATATTTACTGCCTTTGAGGGAAGTAGTTCGTACATTAGGGAATTTTATCTATCTATCCTTTCTATCGCTCAATCTATCCATCTGACTCTATCTGTCTTAGTTCATACATTAGCAAATTTTATCTATGTATCTCTCTCTAATTTTAAGACTGCACCTATTTGTCTGTGTCGTTCTATTTTAACCGTCATTACTTAAGTACTTTGTCTTATGGTTTTCCCACCAGTGTGTTCTGTACTTATGGGTGTTGAAGATTTTATACCCGGACACCTTGTTTCTCCTGAGAGGCAATCATGAATGCAGACACCTTACAGAATATTTTACCTTCAAACAAGAATGTAAGTACACTGGAGCTAAAATTGCAATGTACTAGAGTGAAGTAAGGTACCAAGTAAGCCTTTTAGCCTGTTTAGAACTGGAGGGAGAGGTGTGATATGATCGAAACATTGACACCTTAAGGGCATTAACAAAGTGAGAGTCTAACAGGTTTCAATATAAGGAAAATAGCAGGACAAGAGGACACAGCATGAGATTAAAGGGAGGTCGATTAAGGGGTAATGTGAGGAAGTTCTTTTTCACAGAAAGGGTGGTGGATGCATTGAACGGCCTACATCAGGAAGTGGTAGATAATGAATACAGTGCAGGGCTTCAAACAGGCATGGGATAGGCATAAGGGAGCAATACAGATGAGTATGAATAGATAGGTCATTGACAGAGTAAAGGCCGATGGCACATTCATAAGGCAGAAAAAGAAATGGGCAGACTGGATGGGCCTTGCAGTCCTTATCTACCGTCAACTTCTATGTTTCTGTGTTTATGCAACATTGATATGGGTTACCTGGAGCTCAAGGGTCAGTTTTGTTTTTGATATTTCTAAGTCACAGGCCAAATTGAGCGACTCCTTAGCCATGTATGCCCACTTGCTTAAGAACTATAACAAATTCAGTTAGTTTAAAAAACTAAAAAGAATGAAAGTTAAGAAATTCTAAAAAAAAAAATGCCACATCAGGTAAAGCTTCTTTTAAGGACAGGACTTGTGCAATTGGAATGAAACAGAGTGAAACCCACTGATAACAAAAAGATTTTTTTTGGGGGGGGGCGCTAAAGGGAAGTTGTTTTTTCAGTGTTAGTATGCAAGTCATGGTATATTTTCCTGCCCTGGCTTTATGTATGCAAAATGCTGGACCACTTAATTTTAGGAGAATAGGAAAAGAAGACAAAGGGCCCCTCATGTTTTCCACTGCCATCCAGGAAGCCACAGCGTTCAGTGTTATGTAAAATAAAAACAAAATTGGAAACCATTGGGCATCTCCCTTTCCCACTTATGTTACATTCTGTACCCAGTAATGATGTTCTCCAGGTCGAACTGATCCAGCTTGATTTTAAAAGGCTCAACATACCCCATCATTTGTTTAACAAGTCAGTTACCCAAGATTGCCTGACTGAGTGAGGTGAAACATCTCGTTTCCTTTGGAGTCCTGCCTTTCTACCCATTTTGAAGCTGGGTGGACTGAAGCACTGGGAAGTTAAAGTGACTTGCTTAAAGTTGCACAGTGAGTCTTTGGCTCTAGCAGGGTTTGAACATGCAATCTCCTGGTTCCCCAGCAGTTTGCCCTAACCGCTATACTACACTGCTTCCTTTGGGAGCCTGTTTCATAGCTGTACCACTCAGACGGAGCTGAAAATTGATCTCTTTGATCTAGCCCACCTTCCTGGTTAAGCAAATAAATAAAACTCTAGCTACCTGATGGCTCTGCAGAAGCATTGCGTGAGAGCGAACTCGGAAGTTGGGTCAGGTGACTGGGATGGCACTCCCAGCCAGGGGAGGGTGGCATCTGATTCTGCTGCTGTAGTGACCACTGAAGTGGGAGCGTGTGTCCTCTGTAGGGCATTGCTACGTATGTACAAGGGTGTGCAAACTTCGCCGGGTTGCCTGGGCAGAGAGGAGGAAGGAAAAGAGAAAAATCCATGTCTCCCTGCTGCCGATCATGATGGGTGCTGGCGCTTTTGGGCCCCGTACCACACGGATCCCCACCAGCTGGATGGTGGGGGGAGTGGCTGGCTGGTACTAAGCACTGAAGCAAGGAGTAGGTGGCAGCAATGGAGCAGAAAGCTCTACGGGGGGAAAAATTATCCTCGGCTGTGACGACAGCCATAGGAGGTTCTAGGATGTGTCCCTGGTAGCTGGGATTGTGAAATGCTGGTCAGGAGGGATGGCAGGATCAGTCAAACAAAATATTAACTATGTAGCAACAACTAAGGTAAAAAACATCATTTTAGCATAAAAGTGATCAGGTGGGCTTCCCACACTATGGTGATGGACGATCTTCTTCGAGGATATCTCTTGCAGCAGGTCACACCTTAGGAACTGTAGCCACCAGACCACATGGACACATTTTTGCAAGCAGTCTATCTGGGGCCACCCACAGCGACGTCACCATGTCAACGTCATCCTATATAGCTGTGGGTGGCCCTGCGCTTCCCCAGCCTCGGCCTTGGGATCCCATTCAGCCAAGGCCCAGAACAAGTCGCAGAAGCATTGCCACTGGGAGAAGGATCGGTTCTCCCGGGAGTGTTGTTGATTGCCATGCCCTACGCTGATCATTTTGGGGTCGAACGGCTGATGTGGGCAGCAGACCGGCAACCCCTGCTGCTGCCACACCCTCTCTCCCCTACAGGGTCGACCTTGGCAGCCTTTCCCGCTGGACCTGATCAGCCCAGCAGCGGTTCATTGTTGGCTGGTCTTTCACTTCTGCTGCTGACTGCTACTGCCTCTGTCACCCTTTCTGCCACTGGGGATACTTTGGTAGTACAGCGAGTCGGATCCACCGACACTGGCCTCTTGTTGCTGGGGCTTCCTCCTCTGCCCCGCTGATGCACTCATCTCTGCTGAATGCCCCACTTCCTCCTCCGGGACCACAGTCAGGGAGCAGTGCTGGCCTTCTGGTGGCTGGCGATGGTCTTGCACAGACGGGCTTAAGGCCTCTCCTGTCGATGCCTGTCACCGTCCTGACAATGTTGGGGATGTTATGCCCTTAACTGGTTCCCCAGCATACCCCCATCATGTCACTTCCCCAACCCTCCCCTTCAACGCTGAGGCCTCAGTACCCAACCCGCCCTGTTGCTGCCGCAGGGTGTTGCACTGTCAATGGTCACTGTCTACATCCAGGCTCTTTTCTTATCTGTCCTGGACCTTGTACAGATGGTCATTCCTGCCCCAGGGTCCATTACTGTCGGGGGCCTTCCTGGCTGTCGGTGGCATTACACCAGGTGCTGTCAAGGCCTGCCCCCTCGATCTCTATGTTTTCGGTGTCCCCCTCTGACCCAGGGGATGACAACAATTACCATTCTGATTTCCTCCTCCTGGATGAGAAAGATGAATAGGATGAGGATGCTGGAGCTTGGACTACCTCTAGCATGTCCAGTCTCCTCAGCAGGGAAAGACCCTCTAAGTATACACCCTGAGATCTTCCATGGATGACCACTCCTTCATTGCTGTAATGCAGCAGTTGCAAGCCGCTATGGGGTTTGATGCCGTGGAGCAGTATGTAACTAGATGGAGCCTGGCCCACTACTTAGGCTTGTCAAATTCTCCTCCTCTGGTTCTCTCTCCTATAGTTGATGCCTAGGAGGCAGTATAGCATAGTGGCTAAGGGTGGTGAGCTGCAAACCTGGATAACTGGATTTGAATCCCTTCAGCTCCCACTTGCATACTGTGTGATCCTAAGCAACTCACAAACAAGCTCCAGCTTAGTGTGCCTTTCCTGGTTAAATAATTTCCCGTTTCCTATGAGGATGCCCACATGGCCGCATGGTACAGACCTAATATGACCCCGGTACTCAGGAAAGCAGATAAACTGTACCAGGCCCCTTCACAAAACCCCCTCAGGCAGACTCGGTAGTTATTAATGTGGCGCATGATTGGGCTGGCCCAGTGGTGCTGCGGGTTGAGGCGCTGGACGCCACACCTTGTGCCACGCCTGCGACTCGAGTTCGGGAGTGAGCCCTGGTTGCTGGGGGTCGGCAGGGGACGGAGAGTATTGAGTGTCCGGAGGACAACTCTCCTTTCCCGGGAGAGACTGAGTCCACAGTCTGTGCTCAGTTGCCCTCTGGCGGAGGCCAGAGATGCAGCAAGCGCTGATGATGCAGAGAGGGAGCTGCGGAGTGGCGGACATTGGCAACATGTGTTGACGTCAGGGCGCCAGCCACTCCCCAAAAAACAAGGAAAAATACCCTTCAGCTCCGGCGGAGACTGAGCACCGGAGCTTGCCCTTGATCTGCGGCCACCCGCCCGGCACCCACCCGACCGCTATTGACCGCTCGGGGTGTTACGGGCCCACCTCGTCCCCACCTGGGGGGTAAACCAGGCTACATGGGTGACGGAGGCTTGTCAGGCAGTGCGGACCGCAGAGGGATGACTCCTTGGCGTCTCCTGAGGGGCGGAGAGGAGGAATAAACATGAGAATTAAAACAAAAAAAAAAAGCGCATGATTGATCCAAGAGATCAAACACCTCTGCTCCCTCCCTCCCGACAGGAAGCCCAGGAAGCTGGACCTCATGGGGAAAAGGATTTTTTTCCCTCTTCCACCCTGGCCATAAGGGTCCTTAATTATCTGGGCCACATACTCAGGTACTAGAATAACCTCCGGGAGTCGGCCTGGTCTGCCGCCCGTTCCCTCCCTGAGGGTTCCCAGATGCAGGAGCTGCTTAGAACACTTCTGTCTGTCTGGCGCTGATGTGAGCAGGGCTGCCTGTGATGCTCTAGATGCCTTGGCCAGTGCCTCTACAGTGGCTATTTGCTTGAGGAGGTACCCCTGGCTTGGGGTATCAGGCTTCGCGTCCGATGTCCAGATATCCATCCTGAGTGCCCCTTTCAGGGGTTAGACTCTTCGGAGGAGATGTGCAGGATATTCCAAATGACATGCAGGCCTCGAGCAGAACCCTGCAGTCTCTTCACTCCCTCTACCATACCCACCAGAAGAGTGGCCAGCAGGTGCCATTTTGGCATGCCACCCATAGACGGTCTGGCACCAAGCAGCCCAGCAAGCACAAGACTGCTTTAATCCTGCCCACCCCCTCCTCCACCACCACCAGCAAGTCCTCAAGAGGTGGCAGAGCGGGCACCAAGCAGCCCAGCAAGCGCAAGGCTGCCTCAGCCCTGCCCACCCCCTCCTCCACCACCAGCAAGTTCTCCAGGTGGCAGTGGGCCTGGCTGCAGGTTCTGCCTCAGCCTGACTCTTTGCTCCGACCCCCCCCCAACAGTCTGATTCCCCAGGATGTGGTGGTGGGGTAGTTTCTCCCTCCCTCTCGATGATGGGGGTGGGAGATCACTACTGACGCCTGGGTGCTGTAGTTGATACAGCAGGGACATGCCTTAGAATTTGTGGAGATGCCTCCAGAACTTCCTCCAAGGCCCTCCACCTACCCTCCCCCCCAAAACACGTGCTTGTGTTGGGGGAGGAGATCCAGTTGCTGGTGCAAAAAAGAATAAAAAAGACATAGAACCTGTCCCCGGGGACCTTACTTTGAGAAACGGCTCTTGCAGCAGGTTACACAATTAGTACTTAAGCCGGCAGGCAGCAGGATCCTATGGAAAACTTCTAGCTAGCTACATACAGCGGGGGACTGACCCCGTCGGCCCCGGCCCCGACATCACATACATCATAAAAGGGGTGGCCCCCCAGCATCTCTCCGTTCTTTTCCCGGCGTCAACTCATAAGCATCGGCTCCACGGACGCCTTCAGCTGTCGAACGATGTCATCACTTCAGCAGTTCTACTTTTATTTAATTTTTTCTCGCAAAAGTTCATCCATCTTTCCTTCCTTCCTTTCGCATTTAGTCTTCCCTGACATCTTCTGTCGAAAGATGCTCCTCCAAGTGTGCGTGTGGCAAACGGATTCCCTTTAAGGATCAACACACGGCCTGTGTCAGGTGCCTAGGCCCAAAACATGACACTAAGGCCTGTTCTGTTTGCCAGAACTTTAACAGCCACGCGAGGAACCGCAGACCGAACGTTTTGGAGATCTTCCTTTTAGAAAAAAGATTAGCAGCCATACAGAGAGGTTCCTCCTCCTCATGGGAAGAGTCATCCCATAGATCGGGAAAACACAGGAAGAACGGAGGGAGGAGAAGGAGCGCTTCCCATCCATGCAGACATCTGACTCCAGGGCGAGATCAGACTCTGCCCACTCCAACAGATCTCCATCCTGGTCAAAGACTCAGCCTTCACCGGCAAACGTCCAGATGTCTGGTGGTGCAGGTGCTGCATCCCCATCCTCCAACCTGTAAAAGTCCAACCCAAGGAATCTTTGCACAGCCGGCCCTCTGGCTCTTCGGGCCGATCTGCATCCACAGGTCGGCCGGCACCTCAGGCCCCGACTCCCTGGACCGGCGCCGGGACACTGACTTCTGGAGGTCGGCCTCCCAACCCCCTACGGGAAACTCTGGGTCTTCTGTAAAATGGTCCTCAGACCTGACGTCCGTCAAGCGGACCTGGAGCAGCGGCAGACGTCAGAGCAGATGCCCGCAAAGCGTCCCAAGGACCAACGATCAACAGAGGTCCTTTCCCACAAAGAGGACGTCGCCTCGTCTGTACCGGACATCAGCTTGCCAGTTTGGACGATGATGATGGTCCTGACGCTGGGGTCGAACACAGTGACGACCAGTGTCAGGAGACCAAGAGGAAGAAAACCTCCCACACGACCCGGCACCACCAAAAGACCTGCCTACAGGTGTCGGGGCACAAAAAGCCAGACACAGGCGACGGTCAGGCAACACCTCGAGAGGAACAGACGCCAGGTCAGTCATCTGGCCTCAACATTAGTGAGGTGGAGGAATTGTTTTCCTACTAGTGGGAAACCATCAGGAAGGACGTAGTTCCCACAAAACCTCCATTGGAGAATGTTCCTTCTCCAAAAGAGAAAAGCCCAGACAGACCACCCCCTAGAGAGGAAAGTACAAAACCTAGGTGCCGGTCTAAGGAGAAAAGGTCTCTTAAGGACAAGAAGCGTCTGAGGTCTACTTCACAGACTCCTTCACGCTCTCCCAGTGTGCACAAACCTAAGAAACACCATAGGAGATCAGACTCCTCGTCATCAGACGAGTCTCACTTCTCCTCTTCAGAATCATCCAGGTCGCTTCTTCCTTAAGTGTCCCTTCACCAGACCCACTGGATCTGCCAAGGTCACTCCTGACGCCCCAACATTTATGGATATCATGCGACCTATCCAAGACTACATGGGTTGGGACATAGAAGACTTGGATCCCGAAAGGCACCACCTAAGTACCTGAGACGAAAGAATCCCAAACCAGTGGTGGACCCACCACTAGTGGACACCTTCCAAGACGCGACGAAAGCTGCTTGGAAACACCCCCTTCTCTTCTTCCGCAGTCACCAAGAAAGCAGACCACCTATACAGGGCCCCTCTAGAGGATCCCTACCTAGGAGCGCAACCAGTGGCCACTCACGGCAGGTCTCAAAGACTGCAACACCTAGGTACACAGCCCCCAGACGGAGAGTTGAAACAACTTGACTTCATGGGGAGAAAGATATACGCATCAGTGACATACTCCACACGGTCACTTCATTTCCTGACTCGCGTGGTGCAGTTTCACAATGCCTTCTTGAGAACAAGGTCAAGACCTAGTCAGACATGCCGGAGGGTGGCAGAAGAGAGGAACTAATAAAACTCCTCCAAACTCTCTCTGATGTGGGAACACAGGTACTCAGAGTGGCATATGACTCCGCAGATTCAGCGGCAAGAAGGGCAGCATCAGGAGTGTGCCTCAGGTGACACTCCTAGATGAGGGTTTTGGGCTTTACGCCTGATGTCCAGAAGGGCATCCTAGATGTCCCATTCAAAGGCTCGGTCCTCTTCGGAGAAGAGTCCGAAAAAATAATTACAAAACTACAGGACGCGGGAAAGGTGGTCAGATCTGTACAGGCCGTGTACAGACCCAAGCAAAAGCCATTTCGGAGGTAGCAAAACCGATTCGGGGCAAGCAGGGTCAGCAGCCCTGATTTGGACAACAGCAGAGGCGCAGATTTAATCGAAAAGGCCAACCTCGTACTACAGGAGGTCAAGGGACCAAGAACACACACTCCTCAAGCACCCCTTCCCTCCACTGCCTGACTCACTGCAGACCCCTCCTCCCTCTCTGGTTCAAAGGGAAGAGAAGGTCAGGGGTTGCTTCGCAAATCACCTGTCAGGATGGCAACAAATCACTTCAGATCAATGGTGCTTCAGCTCATTCAAAGAGGGCACTTTATCGAATTTACAGGGCAGCCACCATCCAGACCACCACTGCGTTCCCAGTATTTGAGACAACATGCCACACTAATCCAAGAGGAGATCAGTTCCCTTCTCGAGAAAGAGGCCATACAAAATGTCCCATGGATCCAGAGAGGGAAAGGGTATTATACTAGACCTAAGCGATCTCAATACCTTCATGGCATACAAGTGCTTCAGGATAGTTACCTTAGCAGGCTTGATGCTGATGCTACACCCAGATGCTTGGCTCGCATCGTTGGACATGCAAGATGCCTAACTCCACATTCCAATCGCGAAACATCGGAGGTTCCTGTGATGCGAATTCAAGAGTCGCCATTACCAAGTCCGAGCCCTACCCTTTGGCCTTTCATCGACTCTGAGAGTATTCACCAAATACTGGCAGTGGTAGTGGCGGCACTCTGGAGAAGGGACCACTAGGTCTTCCCCCTATCTGGACGACTGGCTCCTAATAGCTCCATCCCCGAGAGAGTTAAATTATGCTCTATGTGACACCTATTCAATATTCAACTCCCTAGATGTCACGATCAACCTGGCGAAATAGACTCTTACACCTTGCCAAAGGCTTCAGTTCATTGGCATGATACTGGACACCAGCAAGGGAAGGACCTTTCTACCAGACAACAGGGAAGAACGTCTACGCCATAGCCCTTTCACATCTCCACATGAGGGCCATTCAGTGGACACTCTGGGTCCAGTGGGACCAACGCCAAGACGACTTGGACCAGTTAGTCTGGATCCCTGACTCGATTCTCAGTCTTGCAGTGGTGGCTGGTTCCAGAACACACCTCCATGGGAGTTCCTTTCCTTTCTCCTACCCATTCAATGATTCTGACCACGGACTTGTCTGGATCAGGTTGGGGCGCCCACTTGGGTGGCAAAAAGACTCTGGGACTGTGGTCAGGGAACAAAGGAGCCCTTCACATAAATGTCTTTGAGATGAGGGCAGTTCTTTATACATTTCAAGCCTTACAAACAGACATAACCCCAGGGCACTTACTGATACAGACAACATGTCAGTAGTGTTCTACATCAACAAACAGGGAGGCACTAGCTCCTACCAACTCTGTCGAGAGGCTATGAGAGTGTGGTACTGGACAATAGAGCACAATATCACACTGTCTGCAGTGCATTTTCCTGGATTACAGAACACACTGGTGGATCTTTTAAGCAGATCTCGATCCAGTGCACAGGAATGGGAGCTCCTGCAGCCGGTAGTAGAAATGCTTTTTGCAAAATGTGGAATGCCATATTTGGATCTGTTCGCTTCCTCATACTATGCAAAACTGCCCAGTTTCAGCTCGCTAGATCCAGAGTCTGGTGTTTTCTGGCGAGACCCGTTGTCCCTCTCTTGGACAGGCAGGTTCCTCTATGCCTTCCCTCCCCTTTGATCTAGAGGGTCCTGCTCAAGCTGCAGGATGATGAAGCAGTAATGATTCCGGTGGCCCCATATTGGCCCAGACAGATATGGTTCCCTCTTTCAAGGACTAGCGAGCAAACCACCACTTCCTCTTCCATTCAGCTTGCACTTACTGTCGCAAGACAACTGGTCTCTGATTCACCCGAACCTCAGATCCTTACACCTGCACGCCTGTCTCCTAAGGACCTAACAGTGTCTCGCCACGGAGTATCGGACAGTGTGGCGGACGTCCTAGTGGCGGCAAAGAGGCCCTCTACTCGATCCAGGTGTGCCATGAAGTGGCACAGGTTCTGCCTTTGGTCATCGGCCCATGACTTAGACCCTTTAACCTGCCTGGTGAAATCGGTTTTAGAGTACCTCCTTTCCTTTTCACAAGCAGGGCTGAGTTACTCTTCAGTAAAGGTGCATCTTTGTGCCATATTGGCATACTATGCACCAATCGGGGACAAATCCTTAGCCCAATTAGATTTGTCTTGAACCTTTTTGCGTGGCATTCTTCACTTAAAACCACCCATTAGAGATCCGATCCCTCCTTGGGACCTTCTCTTCGTTCTAGAACAGCTTACATTGCCTCCCTTTGAACCAGCTGCAGATTGCGAGCTACGCCTTCTCTCTTGGAAGGCGTTATTTTTAATTGCAGTTACTTCTGCCAGAAGAATTTCAGCGCTCCAAACGCTTATGTGCAAAGAGCCTTATTTGATTTTCCACAAGGACTGGGTGTCCTTAAGAACCAATCCTACGTTTCTTCCCAAGGTAGTGTCAGAATTAACCCTTAACCAGGATATAGACCTACCAGTCTACTACCCAAGGTATAACAATAGAGGAGAAGCTCTCCTGCACTCATTGGATGTACACAGGATTCCTAGGTTCTGCCTGACCATTACCAGACAGCACTGACAGTCTGACCAGTTATTTTTGTCCTTTGCCCACAGGATGTTAGGGGCATCGGTGTCAAAACAGACACACTCAAAATGGTTGGTGAACTGCATTGTGTTCTGCTACTAGAAGAAAAACAAACCCTTACCGGGACCGTTAAAGGGCCATTCTACCAGAGGGGCAGCTACCTCTTTCGCTTCCCTGAAAAATGTTTCGGCTCCTACTATTTGTGCAGCTGCTACTTGGAGTACAGTGCATACATTCATCAGACATTACAGTCTAGACATTGCCTGTAGGCGCAGAGCGGGCTTTGGCCTCACAGTTCTGCAGGGGCTTATTTCATGAGGGGTTTCTTTCACCCTTCTTCTTTCCTCCTCCCAAATTTAGGGGTAATACCTGTCACTGCTCGAGACTCTGTCCTAATGGTATAACCTGCTGCAAGAGCTGTTTCTTGAAGTAAGATAGTACAGTTACATAAGAACTTACCGTAACAGTAGATCTTTGAGAAGAGCTCTTGCAGCAGGTACTTTCCCACCCACCTTCCCCTCAGGAGGGCAACTATTTTAGCAATAATTATACGTTTTATTGGTCTTCCTCTGGAAGCAGATCCTCTGTCTCGCCATCAGAATCATATCACTATGCCGGGAGAACTGAGGGATGCTGGGGGACTGCCCCTTTTATGACATATGTGACACCGGGGCCGACGTCGGTGGCGGCCCTCGTTGTATGTAGCTAGCTAGAAGTTTTCCGTGGGGTCCTGCTGCCTGCCTGCTTCAGTTCTAATGGTGTAACCTGCTGCAAGAGCTGTTCTCGAAGATCTACTGTTACGGTAAGTTCTTAAGTAACTGTACTTTCTACTCCTACTTCTTTCTTGTCCCCAAATCCACAGGGGACTTGAGACTGTTCCTGGACGTACGAAACCAGAATTAGTACATTAAGTACAAGAAGTTCAGGATGGTCACCCTCCCAGGCCTGTTGCCCTTGCTCCGGGAAGGGGACTGGATCTGCTCCTTACGTATGCAGGACACATGCCTACACATCAGAGTCTCTCTTCCCCACAGGAAGTACCTCATTTTCATGTTCCAAGGGGAGCATTACCAGTTCAGAGTTCTTCCCTATGATTTGTCTTCTGTGCCTCAGGTTTTCACCAGGAGCCTAGTGGTGGTAGCAGCTGCCGTCAGGAGGGAGGATCTTTGTCTTTCCCTACCTGGATGACTGGTTGCTCAAGACCCAATCCAGGGAGCAGTTGTCCTTGGCCCTGGTGTGTACCCTGCCATTGTTCAGTCAGCTGGGGATCACAGACAACCTGTCCAAGTCGGTGTAGAGTCCAGGCCAGTGTCTTCAGTAGGTAGGAGCTAGAAGGGAGGGCCTTTATGTCTTTACCTACCTGTACGACTGGTTGCTCAGGGCCCAATCGAAGGAGCAATTGTCCTTGACCCTGGCGCGTACCCTGCAGTTGTTCAGTCAGCTGGGGTTTACAGACAACTTGTCCAAGTCAATGTTGAGTCTGGGCCAGTGTCTCCAGTACATAGGAGCCATACTGGCCATGGCCCAGGGCTCTGCCTTCCTGCCCCTGGACAGAGTGGAACACTTAATTGTGCAGGCTCGGGAAGCCTGTCAAAGCCGGTATGTCACAGCCAGGATGTACCTCAGACTGCTGGGTCTTATGGCCATAGCCATTGTCACTGTCCCCCTAGCGAGGCTGCACACGCGCATCCCCACAATGAACTTTGAGGATACAGTGGGACCAGCGAATGAATGACCTGGAGCAGATGGTCCTGGTCTCCTGGCCTGTCAAAAAGGTCCTCCAGTGGTGGATGAAATCCAGTCATCTGCTCTCCGAGGTTCCTTTCCTCATACTCTTCCCCCCCCCAATAAGATTTTCACCTCGCATGCTTCCGGGATGGGCTGGGGTGCTCATCTGGGCCCTTTCCAGACTCAAGGGACGTGGACTCTGCTTGAGGCTTCACTGCACATCAGTGTTTTCGAGATGTGAGCTGTACTGTATAGCCTACAGGCTTTTCAGTCTCACCTCCCCCCGGGCCTGCTGCTAGTGCAGACAGACAGTATCAGTGTGGTGCACTACATCAACAAGCAAGGGGTACCCATTCTTATCCCATGCAGGGAGATGATGAGGATTTTATACTGGGTTCTGGACCACGGCCTAGAGCTGTCAGCCATCCATGTTCCAGGTGCCCAAAATGTCCCAGCAGACCAGTTAATTTGGTCACAATCCAGAATGCTCAGATGGTAGCTGCTCACCTCAGTGGTAAAGCCCTGTTTGACAGTGGGGCTATCCAGAGTTGGACCTTTTTTGCGTCCCCACTCAAAGCAAAACTGCCGCTTTTCTCCTTGCTCAGTCCAGGGCCTGGGGTTTTCTGGCGAGATGTGTTGTCCCTTTCTCGAAAAGGGAGGTTCCTTTACACCTTCCCTCCCTTTCCTCTGATCCGGAGGGTGTTGCTGATGCTCCAGCTGGAGGGTACCACTCTGATTCTGGTGGCTCCCTATTGGCCTTGGCAGATTTGGTTTCCACTGTTGAAACAGTTAACAGTGGAGTCTCCAGTGCCCCTTCCCCTGTGCCCTGGTGTACTGTCACAGGAATGGGGGACCTTTCTCTGTCCAAACCTCCAGTCCCTTCAGCTGCATGTCTGGCTCCTGAAGATGTAGCCATTGCCAGGTTTGGAGTCTTCCCTAAAGTAGCTGACATCCTGGAGGCCACGCGGAAGCTTCCACCAGGGCAACTTGACAGCCAGAAGCACTGAAGTCAGGTGAGGCCATGTGACTTACTGATGGTCACACAGTGAGTCACTAGATGTGGGATTTAAACCTGGGATCTGATGGTTCATAGTTCAGTGCTATTTTAGTTTCTCATTCTGTATGACAGAGCATTATGAAATAAATGCATAGCTATATTTCACATAGCAGTTATCCAGAAACTCAGTATTGGCATATTGCACAAATACCTGGAGCCCTCCTTGAAACTTCAATCACAAAATCTGCACAATGGCAGATACCAGTAAACTCAGCAGGATTTGGTAAATAAAAAAAAACGGTCTTATCAGAATATGTGTATAGTGTTAAGTAGTTTACTTCCATTTTGTACTTGAACCAAACTATGAGCATAATGTCATAAGAAAAGCTAGTGAAGCTATTCGACAGTTGAGTGGGATGGAACCAGTGAGGATTATTTATTTGTTTCACCAGAGGTGGCCCAATGGTGTTAAGGGCTGAGGAGCTGGACGCCTTACCTCAAGCCACCCTGGCAACTTGTGTTCGGGAATGAGCACGGGTTGTCGGGGAGGAGAAGGATCGAGCATCCATAGGACTGCTCTCCTTCTCTGGGGTGGGGGGGACACTAGCTGTCGACGCTTCACTGGCCCCTAGCAGCTGCCGGGGGTCAGCGCGCCGACACTACAGCTGAAGGGGAGGAGACAGGCAGACGCTTGGTGAGAGCTCGTGCAGTAGCGTGCGTGCTCTCTCCGCAGGTGTCATTGCATGCCCTGCCTCCTCACAAGGGGAGAAAAGCGGAAAAAAGCTCCAGCTGGATGACATGGTCCCCGTAGCACACCACTTCCGAGAAGGCACCTCCCTGGCATGGATCCGTTTGGGGTGGGTTGAGCCGCTCCCCACCACCCTGGCACAAAGGGTAAGTTGTGGGGTGCACAAGGGAGGGTTCTGACCTTCGGGGGGAGGGCGTGCTGGGGGACAACTGAAAGCAGAAGCTGGGAGCTCGGAAGAAATAGTACATCAAAAAAAATTAAATTGGGTAAGGGGGAAGGGACCCAAACCAGTATTTGGCTAGAAAGCTATCGCAGTGGGCAAGACGCCTGTCATCAAGAGAGGGATTTATAGAGGACACGGTGAGTACAGGGTGAACAGTTGAATGACGTGACAGAATGAGTGAAAGGGGGTATCCAGGGGACTTACGGTGATGTCCCGCTCCTAATGGCATGCTAGTCTTGCAGGCTTCCAAATCTCCCTGAAAAAACTCTTTCAGAATTGCTGCCTCTACCGAGCAATTCTACAAAAACAGCAACGGAGGACTTCAGAAGTGCCTAGGAGAGGCGAACAAAACAACAAAGCCTGATGAGGAGAGGGAGATGAGTGTGGATTGTTGGAGGGGGATTCGGGCAGTGAGGGCTCGCAGGACTCTGTCTCGTCGTGGCAGGTCTCAGACAAAACATCCTCCCTTAACAGCAATACTGAGGCAAACGTCCCTGGTGCTGGTTGAGCTAAGGGACGTGAGAAAAGAAATGAGATCCATGGCCACTGCACTTTGCATGGACATCTCCAAGCTCGAAAAGCAGCACGAGGCCCTTGAGACACAGACCACAGAGGTAGACCGGAGAGTAGACAGCGCAAAATGAGTGATCCTGCAATTATTCCAGAATGTCCAGGGGTTGCAAGCGAGGGCAGTGCACGGCGAAAGTCGTAGCTGGTGTAACAGTATCTGCATAGCTGGGGTCCCGGAGGGGGCAGAGGGCTCTGACATGCTCGGCTTTATCAAACAACGAACCTGGGATGCAATTAAAACCCTGGACACCCTCTCGTTGGAATTGGAAAGGGCACACCGTACCTTAGGCCCAAAGCCAACATCTGGAGCATGCCCTCGCACGATATCGGCGTGCGTCCTCTGATTTCAAGAAAAAGAGATGGTTCTGCACTCCACCTGGAAACAGGGCGTAGTGCTGTTCCAAATGCACCGGCTCTACATGGGGAATGACTATGCCTGGGAGGTCTTGAGTCGCCGAAAACAGTACATCCCGGTGCTGAGGGCCTTGAAGACAGCAGGGTTCCGATTTCATCCGCCGTACCCGGCAAAGTTGATAGTTCACTTCCAGGAGGGGGCCCAGACTTTCGAGACTGCAGCGGAGGCTTCAGCAGAACTTAAAAAATGGAACATCGAGGTGGTGCAGGTCCAAGCTGCTCAAAGGCCGACGATTGCCTCTAAACTGTTGTAACGAATGTGGAACTCCGGTCACCAGGATACTCGCAGGCGACAAGGGAGGGAAGCCATACAACAGATTGCAAGTACCTTTTGTGGTCAAACTCCGAAAGCGCCCCCGGTTGCACCCCACAACACCGACCAGCCCCAGTTCGCCTCGTTGAGGAAAGCTCAGTTAATAAAAAAAAGGACATTCACCCTACAGGATCTACTTAAGTCGCTGGGACTTTGTCATGCGATCCAGCTGTGATGCTGGGGGTCAGGGAGTGGAACTGAACTCTCCAGATGCTGTTTTTACCTCCCCATGTCACTCACTGAAGGTCCTCATGGATGGACTTGCCTAATATCAACTGTTCAGATAAGTCCCAGTCCGTACTAATAATTTTTCCTTTTCGTGTAACAGAATTGCTCTCCGAATGCTTGCTGTTAGCACAGTCACCCTACTACTAGCCTTACTGTCAGCCTCCCCCCCCCCACTAACCCTCACAATGTGACACCTTCTCAATATAGATGCCCCCCCCCACTCTGGGGGAAATCACCTCAAACTCTTTCCCCCTTGGGACCCAGCCTGCCTTTAATGGATTTGATTAGTCTCACTGGGCTGGAATCACGAAGGCAGGGGATCCATACCTTTACATCTACTAGACTGGGACAACCTCTACTAACAAGTGCATGCTAATGACTAACGGAACTGAAGGGGACATGTTCGGGGCGGATGGGGCAGGGCATGAAAAGTTAAAGATTTAGTAATGACTGCTTTGTGTTGCTGGGCTTGGGGCATGGAGCTTATGTTATGTCGGGCCTGTAACCCGAGCCACTTGGGGCAGAACTGGTGAACTAGAGAGGCCCCCCCCCCCCGGGTAAGTGAGTTGGTGCTCAAACAGCGGGCCCTCTACCGTTCCACCTCCCCATTGCTAAGTCTTCCATCAGTATTTACCAGCTATGAATGAATCTAGTTGCTGTCTTGGAATACGTCGCTGGATTATAGGGGAGGAGCAGGGAAGCATGTGACACTCCAAAGCCCCTTTACCTTTTCCCCACTAACACTTAATATTGTTACAAGGCCCTCTAACTACACCAGGGGCATACAGCAGTGTCCCTTGTGCATACTGTGAGGTCATGAGTAATGACCGTTCTGATGGAAGTTCTGCAGTTTGGTTGTGGATCAGGCTAGTTATGGTGGCCCAGTTGGCCCAAAAGTTTGCCTGTAACCACCAGATCAAGGAGGAGAATGCCCTCCTGAGTTCACTAGTTGATTATAATGTTATAATACAAGTTAATGTTATCAAGTTTCACATTGTGTGCTGAGTGGCACTGGTCATGGACACCCAGTTATTTAGGGCCCCCCCAGTTCTAACCCAGAGGGCTCATACCTTAGAAAAATAGTAAACAGTCACAGGGTTCTAACACTAATGACAGTGGTTATGCTAGAATCAGCATTTACTTGGTGGTGTGAGACACTCCACATCAGCATATTGTATAGACTTCAGGGGGGCGGATTTTAAGGAAATGGGAAGGATCCTTAAGGAGCATTTGGATGTGATTGGGTCAGACATGGACGCTGATAGTAGGTGGGAAATCATCAGGAGAGGGGTGCAGGATGCTACCAGCACCTGTGCAAGAGTAAGACAAAAATGCGGTAGGGCCCCAAAACCCTGCTGGTGGATAGGGAGGTCCAGGAGGTGAATGGGAAAGTGCTCAAGGAGTGAAAGGGATCGAGGAGTACAGAGCTGATGGCTAGAAGGGCCACTAGGGTGGTGAGGCGGCTAAGGCAAGGAAGGAGCAGAACCTGGCCAGGGAAATTGAGGAGAGGAACAAGGGGTTCTTTAGATACATTGGGGAAAAAGCGAAGAGGTGAAGGGGCAGATTAGCAGGATTAAATCAGGGAGAGATGGGCACAAGACCCGGGGAGCAGGCTGAGGTACTAAATGAGTACTTCACCTCAGTTTTCACCAAGGAAAATGGGGTGCTGCATCATACATGGGAGGAGACAGAGATACTGAGGAGGGGCACCCTTACCGATCGGCGGGTCTGGGAGAGGGAGGCATCACTGGCACGAGGGGAGGGCTAAGCAGGGAGAAGAGGTACGGAAGTGAAATCACAGCAGAGAGGTGAGGAAGCCCTCAGCTCCCTTAAGATGGAGAAAGCACGGGGCCAGATAAATTACATCCCAGAGTGCGGGAACTTGCAGATATCCTAGGAAACCCTGGCGGAGCTTTTCACCATCTCTCTGAGGACAGGGTGGGTGCCCCAGGACTGGAAGGTGGTGCATATAGTGCCTATCCACAAGGGGGGATCAAGGGAGGTGGCAGGGAGCTACAGGCCTGTCAGCCTGACATCGGTGGTGGGCAAGGTGATGGAGGGCATTGCCAAGGAGAGGCTGGGGGGGGACTTGGATAAGTCAGGATGCCTGGACGATAGACAGCATGGATTCATCCCGGGGAAATCGTGTCAGACAAACCTGGTGGAGTTCTATGACTGGGTGACGAGTGCCTTGGACCTGGGTAGACCAGTGGATGTCCTCTTTCTAGACTTCAGCAAGGCATTTGACTCTGTTCCTCACGTGGGCCTGTTGGATAAGCTGGGAGAAATGGGTGTGGGGAACCAGATGATCAGATGGATAGGCAATTGGCTCCAGGACCGGACCCAGAGGGTCGTAGTTGGTGGGATAGTCTCATCCCCAAGGAGGGTCATTAGTGGGGTCCCACAGGGATCAGTCCTTGGGCCCCTTCTGTTCAACGCCTACGTCTCTGACATAAGGACAGGAATCAGGAGTGAGATGAGTCTCTTTACGGATGACTCGAAACTGGGGGCGGTGGTGGATGGGGAGGAGGGGAGGGTGGCCCTACAGGGGGACCTGGAGGCTCTGGAAAGATGGTCTAGAAAGTGGAAGCTGAGGTTCAATGCAGGGAAATGCAAGGTACTCCACCTGGGGGCCAGAAACCCAGGCCAAGTGTACACCGGGGGATGCTACAAGTCTCGATGGTTGAGAGGGACCTGGGGGTGGTGGTGGATGTCAAGATGAACAACTCTGAGACTTGTTGGAGGGCAGCAGCCAAGGCCAACAGGATGTTGGGATGCATCGCTAGGGGGATCACCTCCAGAAGGAGGGAAGTGATACTCCCTCTGTATAACTGCTTGGTGAGGCCGCACCTTGAGTACTGTGTGCAGTTTTGGAGGCCACACTTAGAGGGCCATTAACCTCCTGGAGAGGGTCCAGAGGAGGGCAACCAGAATGATTTGGGGCTTGGGGGACAGGACCTATGAGGAGAGGCTCGAAGAGCTAAATATGTACACATTGGAAGAGAGAAGGGACCGGGGGGACATGATAGAGGACTTCAGGTATATGAAGAGGGTAAATAGGGGAGGAACAGTCAGGGTGCTTCAAAGGAAGGAGGAGGGGGCCACTAGGGCATGGGTGGAAGCTGGAGGCGGAAGATTGGGGAGAAAGGAGGAGGTGCTACTTCACTGAGAGGGTGGTGGAGCCATGGAATGCACTGCCTAGGGGGCTGGTGGAGGCAGAGACAGTGGAGGGGTTCAAGAGGGGGTGGGACAGGTACAGGGGAAGGGTTCTGGAAGCAAAATCCAATGCAGCAAGAATATCTGGAACTGGGAAGGGAGAAGCCAGAGAAGGCGAGGGGGGCAGCAAGGTCAGCAACCATGGTGGGGGCTGACCAAACGAGCAGACACGAAAGACCATTAGGCCTATTCTGCTGGCATTTTAGTATGTTAGTATAGATGGCTAAACAGCACTTAACATTATATTCTCTGAATGGTTTAAGTAGCCCTATAAAGAGGTCTAGGATTATTACCCTACTAAAGAAGACCAGTGCAGAGGTTGTGTATAAGCAGGAAACGCATGTGTCCCAGAAATACTTAACTTGATGAATCTCAGTACTCAGTTAAGGTTAAAAATCATGGACATCATTTTATACACTCTGTGCACTCTTGGGTATGCATAATTGTGTGATAAAAGCACTACTTTGCATAAGGCATTCAGCTATGTCTTGTGCCTCTTTTCCCTGAGATGTGAGATTATCCAGCAGTAATAAACACACTGTTGTGTTGTATTGCTTATTTTTTTTTGTACTGGCATAAACTTACTGAGATGTCACAAGCAGTGCATTATGACCTCGGGTAGGGAGTCCGCAGCAGGAATAGATGAACTCTTCAGGAATAAAGATCCTGTTTTCATGCAGATGACCTCAGTAATAAATAACAGGGAGGAGGGATAGAGAACTAATGTGAAATACAAACTGGACTGCATCTAAATATTATGTTTTGGTAAAGTTCTCCTGAAGATGTCAGCTACTCTTTAACAAAGGTACATTTTATTAGATCCCCTCATATGGTCAAATGCAGAGTCCAAGTGGTTAGAGAAATCAGCAGGTCTGAAATTTTTATACCTGATCTGGTTTTCTAAGTTCTTGGTTTTTCTATGCAAATTATAATGTTTCTTAATCACTGCTGCATTAGTGACCTCCAAAGCAATGTTTTATTATATAAAGACTCTAACTTCTCTGTGTTTGCAGTTATTTGTTTGGCGTTGGTATCTTATTTATTTAAAATTGTCTTATTGATTTTGAAAAATAAGAAGGTAAACAATCATTGTGATGTAGACAGCCAGCTCTGAGTGCTCGAGTGCTGTATTAATTTTTATCACATATAAAATATGTGAAGGGAAGGGTCCGTTCAAGGAAAAGGCTGTCTTACTGGAACTGACACATCAAGACCCCCGAGGGATAAGTTCAAAGGACAGGAGGTATTTTAAACTGCAGAGATCTGGGATGCAATTACCTTGTCAATTTGCTCTCATCCCAGGAAATAAGATTAGCTATTCATAATGCCCTCAGAGAGATCCTTTGACTTGCATATTTACCAGGAAGGACTTGTGGGGAGGAGTGTCAGACAGGCCAGAATGGACATTGAAGAGGTTTGATGTCTGAGCCAGGGAGGACCTAGATGGATTTGGAAGATCCAAATACAATCCCGGGGAACCCTTGAATTACATCAGAAAGACCTGAGGTGTAGATTCCAAGGTCCAGATGGGATTAAAGAGGCCAACAGACTTTTGCTTTGAATACAGTGACATAGATCAAAGAAACGTTTGAGATGTATGTGTAGCAGAACAAAAAAACAGTTCTGACCAGTTAACCTGTGGAGAGGAAAGTCAGTGAGGTCATCTCGTATGTTTAAATATTTTATTTGGAGTCCCTATATTGTAAATATAGAGTTTGATACACCAAGGCGGAGTTAGTGACCTCATGAGAAGGCTGGCTCAGAAGTGTGCTTAATTGTTGAAAGAACCTGACAGAGAGTTGCAAGAAAATATTTGACTGACACAAGAGACTATTATCTGACTGAGGGAGAATCATCACAGCACTGAAAGAGTCCGATTAGACCAGTCTAAATGTATGTATTGTAGGAACTATAATTCTTCCTGTTTGTTTTTAAGGCTGTATGTTGGGATATATATAATCTGTTCTGTAATTATTCTGTTTTGATATTTTTAAAGTAAAGATTTTTTTTTTTTTTTTACAAACGAAACTGCTGGAGTGCCTTGACAATTCTTTTTATTTTAAGTGGAGCTTTTAAAGGTTATAAGTACACTGTGTATGGGCTTATTGTATACCAAAATGGGAAATGGATAGAGGTCTCTAAAAGTCTTGAATTGAGTTCTAAGGGTTCATTTGAAAGACCTGGTTGGGTGGACGTAGGCAAAGATATCTGGCCCCCCGAAGACAGAATTATCTGAGCGTGAGAATTGGGTACGCTAACAAGAGATTATCGGTTTGAATCCCTTCAGAGCTTGAGACTAAGGTGACTTGAACCCACAAAACAGACAAGAGGGTTATCTTGTCTGTTCACTGTACACAAATCATACACTCAGAAGTTGGCACTTTGAGAGTAGAGGGCTGACCGGCTGAGCGAGTTTGTGACGATCATTTCCAGTCATGAGTACGGCAAAGATTCACAATCAAGTAGTAACAAGTTTGTAAACTGAAATACTAATAAGTCTTAAGAATGGCACTATAGACTACATACATTATGCTTATGATTGAGAGCATAATATTTAGGCCTGTGTAACAATATCATTCCTGTCCTACACCTTAAAGAACTATGAATTTTAAGTTTTCAAAGTTTCAAATAGGGGCCCCATCCATACATGTTCAAAACAGCCCTAGCTTTTCCTGAAGCGTATTACAGATTCCTTCGTTATTAGCTGTTGCACCCATGTATTGGTGCCACTGTAACATTAAGGGAACTGTGCCCGCGTTTCAGTGGGCAAGAATTAGGCACTTGGCCCCCAGGAAGGCTGCCAACAGCCAAAGTTTTAGATTTTTCTCCAAAATGGTATCAGGTATGACTTCCAGAATAAACAGAGATGGCATGAAAGGGAGAGTAACTCGGACTACTTTTGAGCATGTGCTGTGTATTGAGAGTCAGAAGTGTAAGAGCTTGGAACATTTCCAGAACGCGTGGGACAAGTCTGAGTGTTTGAGAGAGCGTCTCCAGCGTTCTCCACCCTCAAGGTGTGGGGAGCAATGGAAGCAATGCAGGATTTATAGTGGATAAGTCTTCCCTGGATCTCTCTGCTGGATAGCTTAGCATTTGCTGGTATCTGGTGAAAACCGTGCATCAGAAATGGCACGAGTATTTAGCACACACTCTTAATAGCGTGGCATTTAACAGCGACCACTACATTAATCGTGCCTTGCATGTTTGTCGCGGCGGCCATACAAGAATGAATTGATCCCGGGTGTCCATGGCAGAAAACAACTAGTCTGATAGTCTACCCCCTCTTTGCCTTGTGCCGAGTCCGGTTGGGGAGAACTAGCAGGTGACAGCGGCATTGGAGGGTGGCTGTAGGAAACAATCTGCCAAGCACCAGACCAGAGCAGACAAACGCACTCCCCTCCGGCTCCACTTAGTCACACCTGCCAGTAACAACTGCCTGAGCTCCAGTCCACCGTATTTTGCAGTCATCGCAGTATTCGTCTAGCCCAATTAACTGCCAGGAACATATGACAAAAATGTAAGCCATAACTGCACGACTACAAATGAAAATCCAGAGTGGACTAGTAAATGTCAGTGTTTACTTCTGATTCCTTACTCCCCTGGCCGATCACTCCGCTCGGCTGACGAGGGTTGCTGGAGATTCCAAGGGTGAACCTTAAATCATCAGGCTCTAGAGCTTTTTATTATGCTGCTCCCACCCTTTGGAATTCTCTACCCCATCAGTTACAGGAGTGCACCTCCATGCAGAAATTTAAGAGAGGACAAAAAACCTTTCTTTGGCAAATGGCCTTCCTGGGAACTTGAGCTTATTTTTTGAATATGATTCTTATTTATATTTAAGACTGGATTTTAATGTTTGTTTTAATTGATGTTAAAGCTGTAAGGCGCCTTGGGATTTGAAAGGCGCCATACAAATAGTTATTAGCTGTAGACTCGGTGTAGCGCATAGTAAAGACATCCCCCTCTAGCAGCCTCCTCTCTTCTGCCCAGTACAAACCTTAGAATATGGGTGTAAAACAGAGCAAATAAAACCCTGCACAACAGAGCCCGGACACTACAATTAACTGGCCAGGAACATATGGAAAAAAATGTAAGCCATAACTGCACAACTAGAAATGGAAATCCAGAGTGAATTAGAGAACATCAGTGCACTGTGACAAGCTTGCCTAATTCATTACCTGAGATCAAATGTTTTAGATCCAACAGCAGTTGTAATCACTGTTTTTTTTTTTTTTTTTGTTTGTTTGTTTTTCCTCTCTTGTCTGCCACACAAAAATGGCTACCATGGCTGCACCTTTAGGGTTTTTTTTTTGGGGGTTTCAGCAGAATTCTTACCAAAGTGATGTTTATGAGCATGAGCGTTTATTGCAAGCTGAACTACCAGTGCTGTCATTAACCATGCTATTAGGGTTGCGTGGTATAAACAGTAAACTGCATTTACCCATATAGAGTCCCATTCCGGCTTGGAGATAGTAATGTTAAATTCATTTTCCCATTTTTCTTTAGGGGAATTCGTTGACCCATCACTAGGCCGAGTTAGTAGTTTGTATAATATACTTGTTCCTTTTTTAACTGCTCCAAATTTCCTGAACTGCACCAGTCGGGGGAATTTGAGACACTAAAGTTTGCATCAAGAACCTTGTGCAATGCTTCTCTTAGTTGTAAGTAAAAGCAAAAGTAAAATGTGTGTACCCCAAATTTCAACCCGAGTTTGTTAGATGAGGATACAAAAGCTTTAAGTTCATTTAAGACATCAATTAGATGATGGATTCCCAGTTTACCCTAACCACAGTCTTTTAGCAGCCTACTGTTATATACGAGATAAGGATTGTTCCATTCCCGGTGGGTGGGGTCGTACCAGTCCTTATCCTGAGTTGTTCGTTTGGTTGGTTAGCCTAACTCCCCTGTCAGATACCTTCTAGTTCTTGATTGAGAGGAGATTCCGCCTACTCGGCACTTTGGGAGGGTTCCCCTGGGCCTCTCCCTCCCTAGTAAATCCTCTGAGTATATGAATTGAAAGTACAGTCTGTTTCCTGATGACCGGTGTAAAGTAATAGATACTAAAGGAAGAACCAGGTGTGTTGCTTTTAACACACCTTTATCATGATTTAATTGTATACCTGATTATTAATTTTTCCTACTCCATTGAGCTCTGTCTTCATGCTTACTGAATACCGTACTTTACACCTGTAAATTACTTCCTTTAAATATTAACTGTGATGTCAATTAAGTTAACATCTGAAATAGAAAAACAGTTTTAAAAAAAGTGTGTTCCATTAGGAGGGTTCAAGGAAAATCCTAAGTGGTAGTAAGCACAGATTTTTCCGAAGTACTGCAATGGAACCTGCTATGATAGGGTTATCTTTAACAGTATTTAGAACAGGGATAAAAATGAAATCCAGTAAATGATATGGTTTCATTAGGTGGGATTGCACATTGAACCATAATGGATAGCTAAATGTGTTGGAGACCAGTAAGTATTGCAGTGATTGTTTGGCAAGGAAGGAAGGCCCAGTGATATTTCTCTCACCAAGGCAGAGCAAGGCCCCCACTCTCTAGAGGGGTTCTTAGTTTTCTGGTGGACAGGCGGGTTGGTTTCTGCCCCCACAGAAATCTCCTCACAGCACTTTCTATCTTCTTAAAGTATTTTTTGTGAATGGCTATTGATAAATTTTGAAATACATGGAACAGTTTGGGGCCACTATAAATTTTTTTTAAATCTAGTTTTCGAGTTTATCTCAGACAAGACTTACTTTACTTTGTAGTTAGATAAGTGTATGCCACACTATTTCTTGAATGATGGATGTCAAACTTGCATTGTTAATAGAGTCCATTTTCTGCTAAGTTTGCAATGCATTCAATAGACATCTTCGCAGACAAATAGTTTGTGAAGATCGGCTGTTTTGTATCTCATTGCCAGCTTGGAGCATCCACTTCCCTATGGTGAGAGCAGCACCCACCCTCACTCCTCAAATATTGTGGTCTAAGGGACAAATGATTCATCAGTCTGCATCATATACATTACCCAACATTGTCGTTTATCTGAGAACCTTGTCATTTTGTCCTGCAAGATTGCTGTTAATTGTTCCATTTGGTAGCAGGATCATACTATGCTTCTCCACTCCTCGACTGATGGGATTGTTTTTGTCATCCACCTGCGAGTAATGGCTTTTTGCCGCCAGTAAGAAAATAGGTAATAGGGTGTGTCTCCGTGGTGGGGTATGGGGAGGTATAATGGAAAGAAGTATCATTTTTTCTGTTAACTCGAGTTCTTCCCCCAAACTTTTCTGAAGGGTAAGTTTTAGGGCGCACCAAAAAAGGGGTAAGTAGGGGGGCATTCCCCCAAAACATGGCCTAAATCAGCTAGTTCACAGTTACAGCAGCACCAGCATCTCCCATTGTTGGGAGGTAGATATTTAGCTAGAATTAGTAGTGCTCTAAAAAAAATCTGTACCAACATTTACATACATATTCTTGCCAAAAATGCGAGCGTAATTTTAACCGCCGATAGCATAGTGGTCTGCCATTCCTCAGGAGAAACTGATATTTGTAGGTCTGAATTCCAGTTTTGTAGTATCAATGCGATATTGTCCCCCAGAGTCTACCTCAAGAGTTTATACATACGACCTATAATCTGACCCCCCCGCCCCCAAGTTCACCCTCAAGTACTTCGGTTAGGCGGGTCATCAAAGGGGGTCTAGGATAGGGAAGTCTAGTTCTGTTTACAGTTTGGATTTGTATGTAGGCTCTTGATTGCAGGTAGCGAAAATGGTGGTCTTGTGGAAGGTCAGATGTTGCCTGTAGTTCTGAGAAGGAAAGAATCCCTGTCTCATTTAATACTTGAAATGTGTAATGCAGTCCTAATTGCCTACACCTTTTAAAAGTTGGGTCTCAAGAGTATGGAGCAAATCTTTCATCTTTTGATATTAGTTGCATAAAATAAAAAGTCTCTGCAAATTGCGAGTGGTTTTTAGCAGCATACCAAATGTGGAGGGGTTTGCCCGTCAATTTAGAAAAGTTCCGAAGGGGGATGGATTTATTTTTAGAAGCAAATAGTATAGGTGCTATATCATATGTCATTAAGGGCATAATCTATGTCTTTCCATGGCATTACGTAAGTGGGAGCAATCCACTGTAGTAGTAGTATCTGAATTGGGTAAATTGATGCCCCCCTGCGCCAGAGATCACTGTAGCAGTGAATCTGTGACTCTCGGGCATTGCTCATTCCATATGAAGTTTGAAATAAATTTATTCCAGGAATTGAAATAAAAATGGAGTGGTTGAATTCACAAGTTTTGGAAGATATAGAGCAGGCTGGGTAGGATATTCATTCCTATAATCTCCACATGCTGAAAGAAAGTTAAAGGGGACAGGAAATGTGTGCTATGTAGCAACAGTTAGCAATGTTCCTAGTATGAGAAATGGAAGACTTGCCTCCAAATGAACCATATTTAACTAAACCTTCAAAATCTCTGATGTGAAAAACTGGGTTTTCAATGGTTTTCTTTTTATGGACAAAATTCTGTACAGTGCTCTTCAAGGAACCAGTAATTTGGAATTTTTACTGTGCCATGGTTTGTGTATAGAATGCTAAACACGAGCTATTGTCCTGTCAGAACCATGGTCAGAGTTCTGTGCACAAACCGTGACATAGTCAAAACTCCAGATCACAGGTTCCACGAAGAGAGCTATAACAGAATGCGGCCCATAAAAACAAAACAATGCAAATTACAGTTTTTCATACAATCTTTTACTCGGGTACAGTTAGATATGGCTCATTTAGGCTAATGGATATCATTTCTGTAATTGGGAACATTATTAACATCTACTAGTTAGAAATCATTTCCTGTCCTCTTTAAATATAGTCGAAAAGTCGACCTCAAGATTCAAGATATTTGCACTGTAAGAGGCTTATAATTCATCAAATCTCCGGGTTATCTAAAGTTTTGTGTTCTAGTGATTGCTAGATATTTTAACATTCGTTCTTCTCCATTTTAGAGATATTTTTTGTTTTAAGGATGCTGATGACAGGAAATTAAATGTGAGGACCCCCATCTTGCTAATATCAAGTTAAAAAGCCTGCTAGATGTTTTTATTCTTTCCGTATTTCCCATAGCCTGGGGATTGACTGTTCTGGAGATTGGAGAAAGAAGCAGCACATCCTCTGCAAACAGTGCTGTTTTTCGCTGGGTCTGTCCCACAGGAACACCCTCCACCCCATCTTCCCTGCGAATCATCATGGCTAGTTGCTCCATGTAGAGAGCAAACAGAAGCTGGGAAAGGGGGCAGTTCTGCCTGGTGCCTCGCTGCTAAAGAATTGTGGGGGGGGTGTCAAACAACCATTTACCGTGATGTATGCCCTAGGGTGGTTATAGATGTTCTGCAACCAAGTTAAAGGTCGCCAGGGTGTCCCAGAGAAAGTCCCAGGACACCCTGTCGGAAGCCTTTTCTGCATCAAGGTTCAAGAGTACGGCTGGGATTTTTCTAGTATTAATATATTCAAGTAGTAGTAGCATACAGTGGATATTGTCCGTCATACTTCTTGCTTTAATAAAACCCGTTTGGTCTGGATGTATGATTGTGGTCATAATGTTTTCCAGTTTGGTTGTCCATATGGCCATGTATATATTATAATCCGAGTTTAACACTGAAATAGGCCAGTATGAGGATGGAAGGGTTTTATCTTTGTCCAGTTTGGGAATAGCAGTTAACACTGCATAGTCCCATGACGGGTGGTGTGACTGTCCTTCAACAACCTCAAGGAACAAGCGAGTCAATAATGGAAGCGTTTGTCCAATACGTTTTTTATACAATGATGCCATGAATCCATCTGGCCTGGGGCATTTGTATGGCTTCAGATTGAATGTGATGAACTATTTCCTCTGGAGTTATTGGCTCCTTCCGCCTTGATATTTGCATTTCAGTTAGTCGTGGGAGGTCTAGGGTCTCGAAGAACCTTTGCCTTGCCTCCTGAGTACTTGTGGTCATTTCAGAATGTAGGGTGTTATAGTAGTGCACAAACATTTTTTGTATACCCTTTGCTGTATGTGTAATTTTATGGGTAGTAGGGTCTCGCAATTTCAGAATAGTAGCTGCTCTATGCCATCTACGAATCTTCCGGGCTAAATTCCTAGTTCCCCTAGCCCCACCTTCATAGTTGGATTGTTTAAGATATATCAGAGTTTGTTGGACCCTATAATCTGTTATTTTCTGTGTTTTTTGTTTTGTGTCCCATATTTTAAGTAGGAGTTCCTTGTCTCCTTCTCTATACAGTTGTTAACTCTTGAGCTCTTCCACCAAGCTGTTATATCTGGCTTCATATTGTTCTCTTTTTTTAGCTGAATAAGCTGTTATTTCCTCTTGCAAAACCACTTTCAAGGTGTCCCATAAAACTGAGGTAGATACTTGTTCAGAGTCATTATCCGGGAGTATTTGGGGGATTTTAGTTTGCATTTGGGATACAAACTGGGGGTCTCGGAGGAGTGTGTCATTCAGCTGCTAAAGTGTTTGCTTGGCTTCCCCAACTCTGTGTTCAAAGGATGGGATGATGGTCAGAGAGGAGATGTGGTCCATAGGATACGTCTTGAATCTGATGAAAATCTTTACACTGAACAGAAAAATAGTCCAGCCGTGAATAACTGAAACCTCCCGGAGTAGTAAGTGTATGTTCTAGGATCGTGGATATGTTGTTCTATCCACACTGATTGGCATGTCCTTTCCCCTTTAAGATTAGCCAGAAATTCTTCAGGCTGGCTCCTCCCACCCACCTGGGTGGTATAACCCTTGGCTCCGCCCCATGATGCCAGAATTTCCTTTCCACTGGAAGATACAGGTCCCCCCCCCCTTCTCGCTCCCGCGCTTAGTTGACCCTGATGCTCCAAAACTTGGTTTTACTGCCAATTAAGATTCTTCTAATCTCTCCGAACAAGTTTCGCATTGTAACCGCTATGGAGGACAAGTTCTCGCCCGTGTCCTTGTGGGCAAGATGTCTCAAACGGATCCGCATGCCATGTGCGTGTACTGCGTGGGTCACGATACTCAGGCCTGCAATTTGTCATTCTTTTCATCCAAACATCTTGGGTGATCGCCTTCCGCGTCTTCAGCTTGGACGTCCGGAAACAGCACTGGCTGGTCAAATCGAAGGATGTCTGCTGTGCGATCTCCGCGGCTGTGGGGTCCATGGCACAGTTGGAACACATGAAGGCCTTTGAAGAAAAGGCGGCATGGGCAGCTGAGCTCTCGTCTTCGCCCTCTGTTTTCGTTCCACGCAAACTGGGCCACTCTTTCTCGGGTTCCTTCAAGGAGATGGTCCAATCCCTCCCCACTCGCGGGGAAGGCCCTGGCTCTCATATCTTCAGACTCCGTAAAAAAGGAAAAGGAACTGAAAGAAACTGCGTCTTGTTGACTATGCTCTTGGGATAGAGAGCGATCTCTGTCCCAGGAGTCTCCTGTTTCGGCTTAGGCCGACATTGCAACCTTGGCCGCCGACCTCACGGTACCCCCGTCAGGTCAGCCGGCCCAGACACGGGCTGACAATCCTGTCAAGATTGTTCTCGACCTCGTCAAACCGTTGTCACCTGATGAGGCTGGCAACTCCTTGCTTAGGACCCTGGTCCTAATGGCTCTCACTGATGAGGCAACCCAACTTGCTGGGAAGCCCCAGGTGGTATTCATCCCTGACCTAGAGGAGCCAAGGTTCTCCCCGTCTCCTGAATGCCCCCGATGGTCCCCCCCCCAACCCCCACGGTAAATGTCCAGATCTGGGACATCCTTGACCGAAAGGCTGAGGAAGTCGCATAAGCGGCACTCAAAGAAGTGGCACCGCCGCCACTCGTCATTGTCCTCCTCGGATAAGGGGAGACTCCGACGCAGGTTGTGCCAGCACTACAAGGACATGTGGCAGCAGCCTGTCCTGACCGGGCCAAAGGCAGTTTCTTCCACCTCGACCATTACATGGCTGTCGCCCACTAGGCCATTGTTGACAACTCCAGAGTCGGTTGTCACCGCCTCTCCGGCAGAGCTAGCAACGTTACTCTTGACTCGGCTAAAGTTGTCCTCTCCACTGATCCTGGTGGAGCCGCCACTGAAACAGCCTACTTTGGGGGCTCCTCCTAAGGAGTCTCAGCCTGCTTCAGGTCTCCCACATAGGCTGTCCGTCACTCTCACTCCTGGCCACCTGTGGTGGGTTCTTAGCGACTCCGGTAGCAGACCATTATATCTGGATTCCTCGGAGTCTGAGGACTCTGAATTGGCATCCCGTTCTTGGGACGATGAGTCTTTCTGCCAAGGAGGGCCCAACCTCCTTTATGGACATCCTCCGCCTCATCTCAGAGTCCACGGGGATGAAGCTGGAGCCCGTTGGAAAACTGGTAGAATACCCCTTGACTGACATCCTCAGAAGAGGGGATTCTCTGACCGAGGCCTTTCCAGTAGCTGAAGCCATTGTCGGCCCAGCCCTGGAACTCTGGCAGCACCCAGCCTCCTGCCCTGCACCGTCCGCCAGGATGGCCTGCGAGTACGCAGTACCTACTGACTGCCATTCGGGATTTACACAGCATCCCTTGGCTGAGGGAGTAGTGACCGAGTCTGTGTTCAGACTGGTAGGGAATTCAGGAGACTCTGGTAGACCACTGGACAAAGAATCCAAGAAACTGGATCACTCTGCTCGAAGGGTCTATGTGGCCCCATCGCTTGGCCTCTATCAGGCGAGTTCAGCTGTGATCATGACACACTTCTCCCATGTCCTGTTGGGCTTCTTAGATAAGGTGCTTCCTCACTTTTCCCGTGGACCATCAGACCATGATCAGGCAGGTCCGGGACCTGGGTCTGGCGGTTGCTAGGCAGCAACTCCAAACAGCCTTGGATGTCGGGTATTCCTGCACCCGTTCAGTAGCAGCCGTGGTTGCCGTGCGCCGCATGTCTTGGTTGTGGATCTTTGACTTTTACGGCCAACACCCAGCACAAGTTGGCAGATGTCCCGTTCCTGGGTACCGACTTGTTCGGCCTGGGAGTGGACAATCACCTTGAACGTGTTGAGAAGTCCAGTACCACACTGGACTCCGCTACATCTGCCCAAAAGGAATCCCAGGGTTCCCAAAGACAGAAGAAGCCTTTTCACCCTTCTTCCCCTGCGGCCAAACTCTTGGTGCCCTTGGCCCAAGCCAGGCACGCCGTCTGCATGCAGACCATGAGGGAAGGGTCCAGGTCCCACGTCTGGACCCCCCTCCTCCAGGCCTGCTCATTGATGGGAAGGGGGCGTCCAGCCCCATACCCGTCACGCTTGCTGAGTCCTCCCGTGAGGGGCTGGCTCTGCCACTTCCTTTCTGCCTGGTCCGTTGTTACCACGGACAGGTGGGTGTTGGAAGTGGTCAGTCGGGGACTGCCTCTGGAATTCGAGCAGTACCTGCCAAGCCCACGCCCCCAAGCGAGGAAAGGGTATCAGTACAACCTCGGTCGGCTCTTCAAGACGACATTGCCCAACTCTTCCTCAAGGAGGTAGTGGCTCGAGTTACAGATTCCCCAGTCAACCCAGGGTTCATTTCCAGGTACTTCCTGGTCTCAAAACAGATGGCTGGCTGGCACCACATTCTGGATCTGCATGACCGGAATCAGTATCTCAGGTCATGCACCCTTTGGATGGCAACTGTGTTCCATATCATACCATCTCTCGAGCAACATGTATGGTTTTGCTCCCTGGATCTTCAGGACACATTCTTCCATGTCCCGATCCATCCATCAAACCAAAGCTTCCAGGCGGAGGGGAACCCTCTACGAGTTCTAAGCCATGCCGTTTGGCCTGTCATCGGTCCCCTGGGTCTTCACCAAATGCATTGCAGTGGTGGCAGCCCATCGTCGGCATCGAGGGGTCAGGGTGTACCCCTACCTTGACGATTGGTTCATAGTAGATCCCTCCAGAGTGGAAGTGCAGAGGTCCAGGGATCTGGCCCTTCAGACCTGTCTCGAACTTGGCCTCCTGGTCAACAAGGCCAAGTCGGAACTCATTCACTCGCACAGGTGATCTGCTTCATCAGGGCAGAGCTCGACTCTTGCCAAGCCAGAGCCTGGCTCCTGGCAGACATGGTGGAGGTTCTCTCCTCCTTTACCCAATCATTTCTGGTTGGGCAATTGTGCCCTGCTTGGGAATTCCTGCGTCTTCTGGGTTGCATGGCGGCCTGCACCTCTGTGGTTCATTGGGCCCAGTGGCATAGGTGCTCCATTCAGTGGGGCTTGTTCAGTCAGTCGTCCCAGCGTCGTGGTCATTTCGACCAGCTGGTTACAGTAACTCAGAGGCTTAGGGACGCTCTTCAATGGTGGACCGTCCCGGAACACCTGCAGGGAGGGATCCTGTTCGTCCACCCCGAGCCGACAGTCGTCCTTATGACCAATGCGCCTCTCATGGGCTGGGGAGCCCACATGGGGAACCATAGGGTCCACGGGCTCTGGAACCCCGAGGGAATCCTGATGTCACATCAGCCTGCTGGAGCTCCGAGCTGTGCAGCTGGCGCTGACTGCATTAGCTCTGTTTCTGTGGGGTCAAGTGGTACAGGTCCAGACTGACAACACCATGACCATGCGCTATCTCAATAAGCAGGGCGGCACGCATTCCCAGCCTTTGTGCAGAGAAGCACTCCGCATCTGCACCCTCATGAGCCTACTGGAGGTGGCTCTCCTAGCCATCCATGTGGCAGGAGCCTCTAATCAACTGGTGTATGCCTTCAGCCGTGTAGGCAAGGCATTCCACGAGTGGTCTCTTCACGCAGAGGTAGTTCGCAGCCTGTTCTCCCTGTGGGGCACCCTTCAGGTGGACCTGTTTGCCTCCAGGGAGAACACAAAGCTGAAGCTGTTTCGTGCCCCCAAGCAGGGCTCACTGCAGGGGGGTGTCTTCTCGAGGCCGTGGACCCCAGGCCTCTTCTACGTCTTCCCTCCATTTCCCTTGATCCACAAGGTGCTTCTCAAGGCGCAGGTGATCCTGGTAGCCTCAGATTGGCCCCGCCAGTTCTGGTATACAGATCTCCTCAGACTCTGCAACAAGCTCCCGAGGTGTCTTCCAGCACTCCCGGACCTGGTATCGGTCAGTCAGGAGAAGGTATTCCATCCGGACCTTCAGTCCCTGCACCTGACAGACTGCTACCTGAGTGGCTAGAGTTCCAGACTTTGGGTCTTTCCAACGATGTCTTCAGCATAGTTGAGGCATCTAGGAAGGAGTCAACCAGGAGGTGCTATGCCTTCAAACGGAAACTGTTTTCCATTTGGTGTTAGGGCAAGGACTTAGACCCTAGTTCCTGTCCTGTTGCCAGTATCCTTGACTACCTTTGGTCCCTGTCCAAAGGTAGTCTCCAGATGACTACCCTCAAGATGCACTTGGCAGCCATCTCCTCTTACTGGGTGTGGGCTGGTCAGCGGACGGTGGCACAGGAGACTGTGGTCTGGCGCTTTTCAGGGCCTCGATCACATATCCCCTTCGGTGCGTGAACCTCCACCTCTGGGGGATCTTTTGCTGGTACTGGCTAAACTCATGGGCAAGCCATTCGAACCGATGCACAGGTGTGAGCTGTCACATCTGTCGTGGAAGACCGCCTTCTTGTTGGCTATCACGTCAGCCAGAAGGACTGGGGAGCTCCAGGTGCTCTCGGTGGAGTCTTCTTATTTGGTTTTCCACAAGGACAAGATTGTCCTGCACCCCAACCCAAAGTTCCTTCTGAAGGTGGTGTCAGAGTTTCACTTTAACCAGGTGATCACTCTGCCTGTATTCTACCCGAACTACACCTCGGAAGCAGAGTACAGGCTCCATATTCTGGTCCTGAAACAAGCACTCTTATTGTAGGGAGCGGACGGCTGAAGTTTGGGGAAAGGTTCGCCAGCTGTTTGTCACCTACGCTGCAGGCGCACCTGGCAGACCTGCAGCGAAGTGGATGATTGGCAGATGAATAACATCATGCATTGATCTCTGCTGTAGGTTGGCGAGTAGGGAGCCTCCCGTAAGGCTAAGGACTCATTCCACCTGCTATAGCGCTACATCGGTGACTGCTTCTAGAGACGTCCCTATCCAGAATATCTGCAGGGTTGCTATCTGGAAGTCATCAAACACCTTCATTACCCATTACCACATCAACCTTGAGTCACGCTGGGATGCTGGTTTTGGAGCCTCCGTTCTCCAGTGTTTGTTTCCCAAGTAGGGTGTGTGTGCCTTGCCTCCCTCCCTCCCTCCCGGAGAACTGCTAGGAGTCTGCAAATCAGTGTGGCTAGAACAACATATCCATGATCCTAGAAAAACAGGTTACTCACCTGTAACAGTAGTTCTAGGAGTGGTATATGTTGTTCATCCAAACGAACCCACCCGACCTCCCTGGTTTCGACGCACAACCTGGTTTCCAGCGGGCAAGATCTGACGTCATGGGGCAGAGCCAAGGGTTATACCACCCGGGTGGGTGGGAGGAGCCAGCTTGAAGACTTTCCAGCTGATCTTAAAGGGGAAAGGCCATGCCAATCAGTGTGGATGAACAACATATACCGCTCTTAGAACTACTGTTACAGGTGAGTAACCTGCTTTTCTTTGCGTGGGGTGCATGTTCCACCATGTATCTATTATTCCCAGTTGTTCAAAAGAACCCCTAAGGAATCGCAAGGCATTAGTCACCCTATGAGCACGTGTGTTTGTTTGAGTCCATGTTCCAGGTCGTATTATCGCCCCCTATAATCCGTTTACCTTTTAATAAGTCTAAGAGTTTATTCACAAATGCTCAAACTACAGGGGTTGAGGACTGGGGTGGAAAATGAACCATTGACCAATGTAACTTCCTGTGCTTAGAGTGTACCTTGCAGTGTTGCATACCTACCCTGTCCATCAGTGTAACTGTTTTTAATCTCGAGTGGGGTAGAGGTGGGCACCAATATCGCTACCCCTCTTTGTTTACCGCTTGGATGTGAAGAATCATAGACTCCATAACTTCCCCTCCATTTCAATTTAGCATGCTAAAGCTCTGACAAATGGGTTTCTTGAATATAATTTAGCTCTACTGTATTTTTCTGTACATACAGAAGTACATACATTTCTGGCAAATGCCTCTGGCTGCATCTTTGTGTCCCCTCCCTTCGTCTACCCCCCCCCCCCCGTTCTCTGGTACTAGCTGCCACTATACCTAGGCCCTACTGTCATCCACAGGTTTTGTACTTGACTTCTTACCTAAGTGTTATATGATCCTGTCTCTAATTACCCAGTGCTGTTGTACTGTGACTGTTGTTTTCTTTTTTTATCATTTTATCCCTGTCTGTACTGCCTCTAACGTGGAACCTTTGTAAAAGAGCCTTGGCTCAAAGGTAATTGTAATCCTAGATTTGAATAAATAAATATTGTATAACCCTAGCTCTCTTTATTGGATTTTTCAAGCCATTAATATTCTGCGAAAATATCTTTACTGGAGTTATGGACATCATCGCAGTTGGGCTAGGGGGTGCTGCTCCCACTGAAAGACTTCCCTCCCTCCACCCGAAGACCAGTGTTGTCCTCAAGTGGTGTAACGGCCTCCCTTCCAGCTGTCCCAAAGGACCCCCGGCAGTAGACCGGAGGTAGAAGATTGAGGCCTAGAACAATTTAGAACTAAATGTAAACTATAACTACAGCATTTCCCCTTTATGCCAATTTCCAGACTGAGACTCTAAACCTGAGTCTCTCCCCCTTCCCCCATATGAACTGTTTAAACCCCCAACATGGGAGATTAATCGAAGTGTGATTATAAACAAATCTGTGTTACAGTGTGACTTCCATAAATGAGGCACTAAAAAAGCGTTATCTCTAGTTATCCCTGGCAGAGATGATACGTTCCCCTCCCCAGGGCAGAGTGCCACTCCCACGTTAATAGTGGGTGAGGCATTCTGTGGGACAATTTGTCCCCAAAAATAACTTATCTTACTTAGAGTATGAGCTCTTGCAGCAGGCTACATCATAAGGGCTTTGCCGCCAGGCACTAGGACTCCACAAAAAACTTCTAGCCAGCAGTACCCAGCTGGTGCTCACCCCTTACACTGGTCCGCCCACCGATGTCACCCTCTGTATAAAGGGGCGGTCCCCAGCCCCACCTCAGTTATTTTCCTGCCGTCGACCCATGTGCTTCGGTTGCTCTGACGCCTCGTTGCATCTGTCGACTGCCATTTTCTTCAGTCAAAGTACCGTCCCCCACCCCCATAAAAGTATCGATATTACACTTAGTTTGTCGTCTCCATCGTCTTGGACTACATAGCGGAAATCCAGGTATCCGTGCGGGCGGCAGATTCCTGTAAAAGACTATCATTCTTGGTGCCTCTTCTGTTTGGGGCCTGATCACGACGTTAAAGCCTGCCCGGACTGCGGGAAATTCAACTAACAAACCCGTACTTGCCGCTGCAAGACTCTCCAGGCCTACATCATGGAGCAGCAGCTCGCGCCCTTCAGTGTTCATTAAAGGCCAGCTCCTCAGCCTCCCGGTCGCTGACTTCCTACGAGGAGAAACACTCAGGATGGAAGCACCAACAGCGGGACAAGGAGCACGGTAAATCAGAGTCCAGATCCAAGTCTCCTCGCAAGGAGAAGCACTCTAGTTCATGCTCTGGAAAGCGAGCAGAATCTACCCCTCCATCAGATCTATCTTCCTCGGCCTGCTGTTGTCGTAAGCTCCCACCCTTACCCTCTCAGCGGGCGGCAGCTCTTTGGGGCAAGGAACCTCGGGTCCATCCCCGAGCCTTAGGCCCTTCCAGCAGTCCTCGGGGCCTAAGACAAGGACTTTAACTGATAAGGTTCAGGCGTCTTGTTTCTCCAGCTTATTGTCGGCCTCAGACGACAGAGACAGATGCCAGGAGCATTCCTGCACTAGGGAATGCATTCCCAGGGACAAGTCATTGGCAGATGAAACTAAGATCCTGACGCATGTCCCGGATGAATGATCTTCTGACAAATGGAAGAACCAGCGGCAGATGCCACAGGGTAAGGCGTCGAGTACCAAGACATCCGCAATGACCACTATATGTCGGACACCTGTGGAGCTGCCACCTCAGAAGCCGATATCAGCTCAGACCATTCAGCAGCCTGACAGGCTACCTGTCGACAAATTGCCAGATCAAACCCCCTCGGTACCAGACCTGGCATCGGGGGACCTGACGACAGGCGACCAGATGACAGATCGTGCTACTCCACAGAATCCTCATGTACCTCATGATGAGACTCCAGGACCAGGCAACCCTACTGGTACTCCCACGGACCCCGGTGGTGCACTGCCTATGCAAGTGTCGATGGTAACCCTGTCGGACGCTGGGAAACACTGCCTCATGGTGGAACACAGTAAAGGGAGATTTACTAAAAAAAGGATGACCTCCCTCCTCCATGACCCCCTACACCAGTCCCGGGCAAAGCACCAGTCCCAGACTCCCAGCCACAGTCTCTGCACACCCTCGGGAGCCCGACTCCAAGAGAATCTGACTCTGAGCATCCCAGGCGTTGGGGCAGACGCCACCACTCCTCCAGGTCATCTTCCTCAGGTGACAGGAGCAGACACTGGCGTGGGCGTAAAACGCCCGAGGTCAGCCTCATTTACCTCTTCCAGAAGCCACCCTCACTCCTCAGACTCCACTTATGGAGGTTACTGTCCTGAGCCAGAGGGTCCCCTTAATTCACCCAGGTCCCCCACGATGACCCAACATTTATGAATGTGATGCGCCACATCAACATCCAGTGCCTAATTCAATGGGACACTGAGGAATTGGAACCAGAGAGGAAAGGGCTTCGTACATTTTGGGGAATGAATGACCGGAGATCTTTGGTCATTTCCCCCTCTGGTCCCTGTATTTCAGGAGCTAACAAGGCTGGCATGGCACCACCCTTCATCTTTTCAGCTGGCCCCAAGAAGGCAGACAGACTGTACAAGCCTCCCAAAGCAGAGCCCTTTTTGGGAGAAAATCTGAGAGCAGACTCCATGGTCCTGACCACAGCTCACGGCAGGACAAAGCAACCTAAACATATGAGCTCACAGCCCCCTGACAAGAAATTAGACAAGTTTGTCAGGAGAGTTTGTGCTTCTTCCACATGCTCCATACGGTCCCTAAATTTTTTTGCCTACATGGTGCTATACCAGAAATCTTTATTGAAGAAAGTCATCGAGTTGGCCCAAAAGCAACCAGATAACCCATCATGCACTGAGCTTTTGGACGTTCTACAGTCTGGCCTGGACGTAGGAAAACAGGTGTTGAGGGCATCCTACGATTTGGTGAACACAGCAGCCAGAGCAGTGGCCTCTGGGGTGGGTCTCTGTCGCCACTCCTGGCTGAGAGTATCCAGTTTTCGGCAGAACCTCCAGGATTCTATCCTTGATGCTCCATTCCACGGGTCTGTCCTCTTCGGAGAGAAGGTACAAAAGATCATAATGGAACTGCAAGACTGGCAAAGCGGTCCAGTCTGTTCACCACATGTATCGGTCGGATCCTCAGCAACCTAAGCGCAAGCCCTTTCGATGAAAGGGTGCCAACAGACAGAGAAACAAACAGCCCCAAGGCCCTTTCAAGAGAAAGGCTCCCTCCCAACCAGCAGAGAACAGCAGACCTAGGAATCCAAAATCCTCCCAGCCTTCACTGCCCACCCCAGGTGCACATGCATGACTTCCTGCCAGCACCCCCTCCGATGGAGTCAATGGGGGAAGCAGTGGGGTGTGTGTTCTCCCTGTACCTCGACAGGTGGACCAATATTGCAACAAACATATGGGTGCAGGACATTATTCGAGAAGGGTTATATGCTGGAATTTACCGAACTTCCTTCGGACAACCCTCCAGCCCCCTCTCGATATCCTCCCACCCACATAGCCCTCATCAAGGAAGAAATCCAGACCTTACTATCAAAATGAGCAGTCGAGCCTGTCTCTCTCTCCCCCTCCCCCCCACAAAACAAGGAACAGAGTATTACTCCCATTTCTTCCTGGTCCCCAAGAAGACAGGGGACTTGAGACCCATACTAGACCTAAGTCACCTGAAGCGGTACATCAAATTCAAAACATTCAGAATGGTAACCTTACCAGGGCTGATACCTATACTGCGCCAAGTGGACTGGCTATGCTCTCTGGACATACAAGACGCATACTTGCACATACTGGTGTTTCCAGCTCGCAGGGTATTTTCAGTTCGCCTTTCAAGGGAACCATTACTAATTACGAGCTTTGCCTTTCGGTCTCTCCTCGGCTCCAAGGGTGTTCACTAAATGCCTGGCAGTAGTGGCAGCTGCTCTTCGCAGACAGGGTCATTTCGTCTACCCTTATCTAGACGATTGGCTCCTAACTGCCCCCACCAGGTCGCAGTTAATCCACACCCTCTCGGACACATTTCAAATGTTCTAGTAGCTGGGGATAACAATCAGTCTTCCAAAGTGTCCTGTCCTTGGCCCTGTCAACATCTTCAGTACGTAGGGGCCATCCTGGATACACAGCAGGGAGGAGCCTTTCTCCCACTGGACTGAGAGACCAGGCCTCCAGAGTAGCTTCAGCCAATCTAGTCACAGCATGAACCATGTTACAGCTCCTAGGGCATATGGCTGCAGTCATACCTATGATACCACTGGCACGCTTTCATATGAGTTCCTCAGTGGAACCTAGGGTGCATGGGACCAGATATCCAATGATCTCGAGCACCCGATAAGGATATCAAGGGCTGTCCAGCAAACACTGTCATGGTGGCTGACTTTGCACAAATTGAATTCAGGAGTTCCATTCCAAACAGACTCGCTGAGCCAGATCCTCACCACGGATGCATCGGGTCTAGGATGGGGAGCTCATTTTCAGAATCACTGTACTCTGGGCACATGGTCAGACATAGAAGTGTCCCTGCACATCAACATCTTAGAGATGAGGGTGATTCTATATGGCATGCAGACCTTTGAGACTCTTCTTTGCCAGGGCCCCCTGCTTCTCCAGACTGACAGTGTGTCAGTGGTCTTTTATATCAACAAGCGGGGGGGGGGGACGCACTCCTTCACTCTGTGCAGAGAAGCCATGAGAGTGTAGTACTTGGCCCTAGAACACGGACTCTCACTGACAGCGATTCGTGTTCCAAGAGTCCAAAATGTCCTGGCAGACAAGCTCATCTGTTTGCGATCCAGAAACCACGAGTGGTAGCTGTTTCAAGAAGTGGTGGATGACCTTTTCGAAAGATGGGGACATCCAGAGTGGGACCTCTTCACGCCCCCATGCAATGCAGAACTGCCCAGTTTTCGGCCTGGTGGCGCGGAGGGTTGAGGTGCTGGACGCCACACCTTGCTCCACACTGGCGACCCGAGTTCAGAAACTGACTTGGGTCGGCGGTGGGTTGGCCGGGGGGAGAAGGATTGAGCACCCAGCGGCTTGCTCTCCTTCTCTGGTGGGGATGTGCAGCTTACTCCGCTGCAAGACTGCCACCTTCTGGGTAACCAGGGGAGGTCGTTGCATAAGGGAGCACAGGCAGCAACACAAGGGGGGGTTGACGCTGGCAGGGAACTGGGACGGACGCACGTCTCAACGTGCGCCTGATCCCTTGTTCCCATTGCACGCTGGCGTCAGGTGCAAAGAAGAAACTTGGAAGGAAATGCCCTTCAGCCCCCTGGATGAAGTCCTCTGGAGCCAGTCTCACATTCAGCTGACCAAGGGCAGATCCCACTGTGCAAGCTCGCTGCAGTGGATGAGAGGAGAGATAAGGGGGAGATCTCTCCTCCCTCCGCCCGGTGGGGTAATCCGGGACATCTAATTGGTCCCAATAGCAGTAAGTGTGTGGCACTCTAGGGGCAGACCCAGATGGCCGGAATGGATGTGGAAGGTGTCACTCCCTGTCACGGAAAGAGAGGGGGTTGAGGGGATGTAAGGCATGGAAAAATAAGTTTAAAAAAAAAAAAAAAAAAAAATGCCCAATTTCTGCTTACTAGATCCCGGGCATGTTTTCTGGCGAGACGCATTTTCCCTCTGCTTGACAGGGAGGTTCCTTTACGCTTTCCCTCCCTTTCCCCTTCTACAAAGGGTGTTTCTCAAACTACAGACGGATCATGCCAGAATGATTTTGGTAGCTCCTTTCTGGGCACATCAGATATGGTTCCCTCTTTTACAACAGTTAGCAGTGGAACTTCCGTTTCAGCTACCAGTTCAATCCAGCTTGCTATCTCAAAACATGGGTACGTTAATCCACCCGGACCTTCGGTCCCTACACCTTCATGCATGGCTCCTGCAGACTTAGCCATTTCCAGGCATGGAGTTTCACAAAGGGTGGCCGAAGTCCTAGTAGAAGCGAGAACTTTCTACAAGGGCCACATGCCAAGAAGTGGAAATGCTTCTGTATCTGGGCAGCTGCACGTTCCCTGGATCCACTCTTTTGCTCTGTGAAGTCGGTCCTGGAATATCTCCTATGACTTTCAGATGCGGGGCTGAGATACTCTTCCATAAAGGTGCATCTCTGTGCCATTTCTGCTCATCACGCACCTGTGGAGGGTAGGACTCTTGCTCAACTGGTCCTTGCCTGTACATTCTTTCAGGGCATGCTTCATATGAAGCCTCCCATTAGGGATCCTGTCCCCCTATGGGACCTCTTTTTTGTTCTAGAGAAACTGACATTACCTCCTTTCTAACTGGCCACGGATTGCAACCTATGTTTTCTGTCTTGGAAAGCGTTACTTTTAGTTGCCATCACATCAGCTCCGAGGGTTTCCGAGTTGCAAGCATTGATGTGTAAAGAACCTTATTTAACCTTTCACAGAGACGGGGTGTCTCTGCTCACTAACCCTAAGTTTCTTCCAAGGGTGGTGTCTGAGTTAACATTAAATCAAGAAATCTCCCTTCCAGTTTACTATCCCGACTATACAAATAAGGGGTAGGCCCGCCTTCACACTCTAGATGTACACAGGATCAAGTGTTACTGTTTGAGCCGTACAAAATTGATCCAACAATCAGATCAGTTTGTTTGTGTCCTTTGTCCCCAGGGTTCTGGGGAAAACAGTTGCAAGACCATCCATGTCTAAATGGTTGACAAATTGCATTACTTTCATCTACAACAAGTGTGAAAAACCCTTATGGGGACTGGTTAAGGGACATTCAACAAGAGGGATGGCTGCATCCTTCACAGCCATGAAAAATGTTTCAGCGGCAGACATATGCGAAACGGCAACATGGAACTCTGTGCATACTTTTGTTAAGCACTTCACACCCTGGATATTGCTTCCTGAAAGAAAGCAAGATTTGGCCTTGCTGTGCCCCAAGGCCTAATTTCATAAATGATTAAGTAATTCAGGAGATCTTCCCTTGTCAGTCTTCACCGTTCATTACTGCTTGGGTGTCAGCCGGAGACACGCACCTGCCACGGGAGGTTTTTTTTGAGTCTGAACCGATGGCGCCGCCCCCGAGAATGAAGCAACGCGTGATGCGCCTGTTAGGTGCCGCAGACTCCTCCTCCATCTCAGTTCTGTTTCTCCCACCGTCGCAGTTGCACCTGCTACGCGTAAGATTTTCCTTCTGTGCCAGAGGCCTACTTTCATGACTCCTCTCTCCAAGTAGTTCTTTCCCCGACGCCGTTGATTTTGGTAAGATTGTTCCTTTCTTTTTCACAGCGCCAGGAGCTTTTGCTGTATTTTATAGTGTTTTCACATCATGTCCAGTTCGGGAGCAAAGCGTAAATCGAAAGCGGGCCGCGCCCCTATGCGTCAGTGCTCCTGTGGCTGGCATTTTTCCGTTACGGACCAGCATGATGTTTTCCTTCTCTGCCTGGGACCCAACCATGATATGGATTCATGCGATGCCTGTTTCTCGATGGACCATCGCATACTAGAAGTCCACGTGTTCAAGATTGGTAAGGCTCCGCCGACTTTCAGGGGACGGTGTCGCTCCAGGGCTTCCCATGTAGGATCTTTAGACCCTTCCTATGGGCCCCTCTCAGGCCTATATTATCTGGAGAGGAGGAGGCCTCCACAACTTCTGGTCTTGCCAAGGAGGAGGCCTCTTTCACAGTGTCGGGAGAATGCTGTGGTCCCACCCGGGGCCGTGGCGGAGACACCGCCTCGGCAGTCACCGCTTCGGAGATGCAGGCTCCCCCAGTGTCGAGGCCCAGATCTGTTGGGCCCAGCACCAGTGGACCCTCGATGCCACCTTCCGGCGCTGTTCTGGATCCCGGGGCCGGTGATTGTGGTGGCGCCATGTTGGCTTTCGGCACCGCCCGAGGTGCTGTGGGCCCAGTCGATTCTTCTAGTGGCGCTGAGGGTGGTGTCAGAGGTCTTACCGGTGCCGTTGGTGAGTCAGGACCGGGTTCTAGTGTCTCTGCCGAAGCCGTCTGGTGCTGTAGGTGGCACCGGCATCGTTCGCGGCGCCATTTCTCTGGATACCCCTTGGGTGGCCAGTATTGAGGTCCAGCTGGTCTCTTCCTCCTCAGAGGAGGGTGATTCGGACATGGACCCATCCTGGTGCTCTGACTCTTCAGAGTCAGGGTCTTCAGTGAGACGAGGTGCTAGGCGGCCCAGCGTGCCTATTCCTCGGTCTCCTCTGCTGTCTTCTCCTGAGGCCTCCCAAGCTAGGGGTGGCCTGGGGTCCCTAGAGGGGGATGATGTGGAGGCGTGGGAAGGGGCTCATCCTCCTGAGGGGGTTGAGGTAGCTGCTGATCCTGGTGCTGCTGCACCTGCTCGGGGTGGGTTGTTGCTGGGGTCGGGGAGGAGGGCATTGTCAGAGTCCAGGGGATTGAGAGACTAGGATGTGGCGCCTCGATCTTCACCTGCCAACCCTCGGGGTACGGGTAGGAGCCGTAGCACTGGGCCCCGTCTTTCCCTCTCTGGCTCCAGGGACCCCTCTGGTGGCATTGCTGTGGGCTGCCCTTCTGGATCCATGCAGCCTCAGGTTCGTCACAGGGGAGGATCCTCTACTGGGCTCTTCCAGGCTTCGCATCCTCAGGGTTCCATTCTGTGACCTGGTTTGCTGTCTGGGACCCCGCCAGCTCGGGCTCTGTTTTCCGGATTTCAGAGCCTCTGCAGAGGACAGTTGCCTCCTCATAGGTGCCCCTCTCCCCTTCCTCTGCAGCCACTCCCCTCTCTCTCCCGGGCCATGTCGGTCCTACAGGCCCGTTATCCTAGGAGATGTTCAAAGCCACTGCGGCGGCCTTCCCCTCATACGTTAGATGTATGCATGAGCGTGTGTTTCACCTATCCCCACTGCCGCAGGAGCATTCAAGCTCCCCATCATCCTCGTCTCCCTCCTCAGAGGGAGAGGAGCCCCCTATTCATCTCTCTCTTCCAACTCTGATTTCACTGAATATCAGCGATTTCCTTTCGAGGATGGTGAGGGATCTTCGTATCTCCTTTGTTAGACGAGACAATACTGAATGGGAGACGCGTGAATTCCTCAGTGAATTCAGTGCCCAGCATTTGGTGGTACCTTCCTGGCCTATTCCCTTCCACGAGGCATCTATCTGTTCCTGGCAGTGGCTAGCCATCCCAGTTCCAGCCCTGGCAGACTGCAGGAGAAGGTATTATGCCCCATTGGAGTCGCTAGGTTTTCTTCTCAACCCATCTTTGGGATTGGCATTCCTGGAAACTCCCTCCGGGCGCCGCCGCCTGGCGCACAACTGCCCACCAGATTCAGATTCCCTACAGTTTGACTGGTGGGGGAGAAGGGTGTTCTCCTCTTCTCGTCCGATGCTATGCATTGCGTCACATCAGGCGCACCATGCTGCCTTCAGCAGGCATTTATGGTAGATGCTATCCCAGCTTCTAGCATCAATGCCTGATTCGGAGCAATCTAGACAGGCTATTGCCCTCTCTGCTATAGGCCTTGAGCTGGCAAGACACCAAGCAAAGGCATCTTATGACGCCAATGAGGTGGCTTCCAGGCTTGTAGGGACAGCGATCTGTATTAGACTGACGGCATGACTTCGTCTATCAAGGTTGTCACCCCTGGCCCGGCGTAGAGTGATACGCTGCGCCTTCCGAGGAACCAGTCTGTTCTCCACCAGGGCTAGGAGGCTTTTGCAGGGGCATTCTCTATCTCACCGTCTTCGGGGGACACCTCCTAGTTCCTCTCATCCTTAGGCTCTTCTTCTTCAGTCAGCCTTGGGTCTCTCCCTTCTGTTTGTCACCGACAGAGGGCTGAGGGTCTTGTTCCCTCAGGGATGCTCTGTGTCCCGTTCTCCCCGGGGGCTTGGTACTCACTCAAGCAGTAATGAATGGTGAAGATTGACAAGGGAAGATAGGAAAATGACATACCTACCATAGTTCTTGATCTTCTCTTGTATCTTTGCCATTCATTACTGATATGCTCCCAACTTCTCTTCAAGGGCCTCCTTCTTCGGGGTCTCCCCCTCCCTGCTTGTCCCCCCCTCCCCTTTTTTCTTCTGGACTTTGCCAAAAAATTAAAAAGACTTTCCGTTCCTCTGGATGGACCCTTTTTTCCTGAGGGGTAAGGGGGAACGACTGATTCTTTTTCTTGAGGGAACTCTTTCTGGTCCTCCCTTGGGGGGGGCCCTTTGTTTTTTTTCAAGCCATACTGTTCACTTCACAGTTTTGAGAGACTGTTCCCTTTGGTTCAGTCCCTTCCTCTAGGGGCCCTTTGGGCAGGCTCAGACCTCCTTGTATCAGTTTCAGCTCTTCTTGGAACTGTTCCGGCATTTCGCCCTGAGCTGGAATCTTTGCTTGCCTTAGGGAGTCCGATTGAGTTCCTGCTCTATTTCACATAAAAACTGTACCCTCTAATGGGTTCTGCCCAACTCTCTCCCAGTTACACATTCTGGTGTTAGCATTTAATGAGGTGCAAGTGGGTTTTCTTTCCCCTCCTGTTGGAGCGCTCCCCTGTCAGAATAATTTTTCTGCCTTCGCAGTCTGTGAGTTCTCCTTTAGGATTTGGGGGTTAGGGATGACGAGAAGTGTAGAGAATCTGGCCTTGGTGTATAATCTGTTCAACTGGTTTGGCCGAAACACTTACTTTCAAACTTCCTATATGGGATCCTTGCTTCCTTGTTTTGGTTCTGAGCTTATAAACCTCCAAACGAATCCCCCCTGGCAGGACCTCTCCCCTCTCACCATCCCCTTTTTTTGCCTTCCTTCCTATTTCCCTCTTTCCTCTTCCTCCTTTGGAGCCACCCCAGGAGCGAGGCCCTGTGGCCCTTAGGGTAAGCATCCTCTTTTGTTCCTCTGTCCTCTACCAGCGTACATTGTTTCAGTTTATATTCTTTCCTTTTTTTTTGTCCATCAGCTCTCTTTCCTCACTCCCTTTTTTTCTTACCCTTTTATTCGCCTCTTCGGCTAACAGAACTGAGATGGAGGAGGAGTCTGCGGCACCTAACGGCTGCCCCTCGCGCATCACACGTTGCGTCACTCTTGGGGGCTGCGCCTCCGGCTGACGCCCAAGCAGTAATGAATGGTGAAGATACAAGAGAAGATCAAGAATTACAGTAGGTACGTAATTTTCTTTTTTTTTTTTTTTTTTTTTACCCCTGCCTCCCCTTTTTCTTCCCTTTGGGGATGCTGCTTGGGACTTTGTCCTTGTGGTGTAGCCTGCTGCAGGAGCTCATGATCTAAGTAAGATAGTACAGTTATGTAAGAACTTAGCGTAACACATCTTCGGAAAGAACTCCTGCAGCAGGCGCTAGTTACCCTCCCTCCATCCCCCATTATGTTTCTCCTTCTGGGATTTGTCTTGGCACCTGCCTCAGATCTCTACTGCTAAGTAATCTCCAGGTCTCTGGTGGGTGAACTGAGGGGGGCTGGGAACTGTCCTCTTTATACAGAGGGTGACGTTGGTGGGCAGGCCCCAGTTGGGCACTGCTGGCTAGAAGTTTTCCATGGAATCTTAGTGCCTGGCGGCATAGTCCTTATGGTGTAACTGCTTCAGGAGCTCTTCTTGAAGATCTACTGTTATGGTAAGTTCTTACAGAACTGTACTTTAACCAGGCTAAAACGCCTGTAAAAGAACAGAAAATGGTGGTGTCCTTGGAGTCTTCACCAAGAGGAGTACCATGGCTCTAATAAGCTTAAATGTTATTGAGACATAGGTTTCAAACGTCTCATCCCTGTAAGATTCTCCCCCAATGCGAAATTCAGTCTTTAGGGTTCCAGTCATTGGGTGAAGAGGGCCAGGAAATCCTCATTCACTGTCCACCACCCATGGTGTGGTGCCATTATATCTCCAGTCTATATTTAACAGTGCCAGAAAGCCAGGGGAGAGGGGACTCAAGGCCCGTCCAGAGCAGCCCTCTCTACCAAATCTCAGTCAAATAATATCTAGTAGGCAGGGAGTGTAGCAACACTGGAGAGTAGGCCCCTGCTCGCCCAGACTCACCGGACACTCTGGCGGTCCAAGTACCGCGTGCCCCTCCCCGGCCAGGAACCAGGTAAGCATTATTCAAAAAGTAGAGTAGGCTTCCAATGGGCTACCTGCCATTGACCGGGGGCGAGTTCTGTGTTGAGTGGGGGGTGCAAGGGAAGATCCCCCCGCACACCACCACCTCTGTGAACTGCTGTGTCCTGAAGGAGACCCCACAGGTACTGAGATCACGGATAAAACCTGAGCTGAAAGAGGAAGCTTAGTGTAACTCCCAGAACCATGCAATACCCTCATCTACTTTGTTGGAAAAACAGCTCCGACTAGGTGGAACAGTTTTATTGAAAGGGTACATGTGTGTGTCCATATAAGTCCCTTCCCCTCTCAGTCTCACGTTATTTGAGTCACCTTTCAATGTTTGGCCCCAGAATTCATCACCCCTTTAATCCCTTACCCTTAAACCTCCCTCTCACTCCCCCTTCCCCCACAAACCTCAAATGTAGCGGGAATAAGGATTTTTTTTTTATTTTTATTTCACCTTTATTTGGGAGGTCCTCCATCAATTTCTGCCCTAGTCATGGCCCCCGGAGCTTCCACTAACTGCCTGTGCCTGCAATCTCCTGGTTACCCCCGGGAGGGCAGGGTCATGGCTCCAGTTCCGCAATTCCGGGACACGAGCATAGTATCTGGTTGGGAGTGCAGCGGCAGTGGTTAATTGAAGCCCGGGGAGGGCTTCATGGAGATGGAGGCTCTCCCCTCCATTTTCTTTGTTTTTCCTCCGGGAGGAGGGGATGTGCAGTGACATCCACCATCTGCCCTGCCTCCATTGGAGTCAAGCGCCAGCAGCTGCGCGACTCCTGGCCTCCGCCAGGGGTCCGTCTTACTCTGGGCACTACCCTGCCCTTCCCCCAGAGAAGGAGAGCAGTCCATAGGATGCTCTAGCCTTCTCCCCCCGGCTGGCCCTCCAGTGACCAGAGTCTGTTCCTGAACCCGGGTCGCTGGTGTCACAAGTGGAAATCCAGCCGCTGCGCAGGTGGGAATAATTAATTTCAGTAGATACATAGATATGTATAATTGGATTGGAACTCAAGAATAGCGATTTTAATGAAAGTATCCCTAGAAGAGGGACAAGCCTGTCTCTCAGTGCTCCCACCACAATAAATTCCAGATGTCCCCATGTTATCCTTAACTAACAAATATTTCTATTAATTGGCAAACATCATGGTTTCAATAGGGGCCTGCACTTTATGGCAAAGGCTCCTTTCCAAAAGGGAGTCAGTGGCAATGTGCCTATCTAGGTGGAGGCATCATCTCCCGTCCCCACCCACCAGGTCTGCTTTTATGTAAAACATTCGGACAGGACCCTACATAGTGGTCCCAGACCTGTCTCTCCTCTCCGCCAACCCTTGGTTCACTTGTCACTGTTAGGCCTTTGCCTATGAAGTATCTTTTACTTTAAATAAGTCCTGCCATCAAGTCTCTGTTCCCTCCACGTTGTTTAAGTAACTATATGTCCTTATCAGGTTATGGTGGAACTTTTCTCAAATTCCCGCTACAACTGGTGGTGCAAATACTGATTCCAACCATCAGTAAAATTAGTGGAGAGTCAGTAGTCTTGTGGCTTCAGATATGCAGAGTCATTTATGAAAAACTCAGACTGGTCCCACCCTTACTGCAGTCCATGGTTGTGAGAATACAGAACAGTGTGTTGTTAGGGTTTGGTGCTTCAACCCTGTATGTCCTGGAAATAGTTACTAGTGGGACAGACAATCAGGGTAGGCCACGAGGGAGGATGCAGTGGCGCAAAGGAGCTCTGCTCCCACAGTCCCACCCCCAGGGCAAATGCTGCACTCCCGGCCACACAAGATAGCCCTACCACCGAAGGAGCCAGAGAGGTGGATAATGATATGTATCTCCCCCTTCCCTTATGAATGGCCCAGTTGAGGAGTGGACCATAGTCACCCAAGTCCCCCCCATAACCTCCGCATCCCACTCCCCCATATACCACTAACCTGGACGTGAGTAGAGTTTAAATTTATTGTTTCTTGCGCCACAGGTTTAAGCCAAACCAGGGTACGTGGGCTGCTGTTGGTAGTGCCGGAGCTTCTTCACAAGATCCGCAAGGAGGAGCTCAGGACAGTTGTTGGGTACCACGCCTTCCCTCCTCTCTGAACCACCCATCAGGTTGCATGTCTCTTGAGCTGGGGACTGAGGTCATCGTTCAGTGTAAAGGCCTCTGGCTTGAAGATCCTTTGCTGCCTCCTCTGCTGTTATGTAGGTCCGTGGACCCCCTGGAAAGTGTACCACCAACTTCACCGGGTAGGGCGTTTTTTTAAATTTTAAATTATTAGCCCTTAATGCTGGAAATAGTGGGATATAGTCCTGTTGGAGCTTTTGTGTTAATGGGGCATAATCATTGTTTATAAAGATGCATTTGGAACCATTTTTCAACATCTTATTGTTCCATGCCTTCTTTAGTATGTCATCCTTCATTGCAAAGTTTGAGCCAAGCAACAATTGACCGAGGGCGAGCATCAGGACCTGGCTTTGGCCCCAATGCCCTGTGCACCCACTCAGTATCAATTAACTAGTCCTGGCCCAGGTTCAAGAGATCTTACTTCAAGAAACAGCTCTTGCAGCAGGTTACACCATTAGGACCGCAGCCAGTAGGCGCCAGGACCCCACGGAAAAATTCTAGCTAACAATATCCAGTGGGGGATCTCCCCCGACGTCGGCCTCGCCCACGACATCCAGCATCACATAAAAGGGGACGGTCCCCCAGCATCCTCAGTTCTTTCGAGCCGTCGACTCACCGGCATCGGCCTCATGGATGCCTTGAACAGATGAATGACCCGTAAAATCCAAAAATCTTCCTTTTTTCGACAAATTCATGTCTACTTCTCCTACTGCCGAAGGACACCCCTCCAAGTGCGCCTGCGGCAAGCAGATTCCATTTACGGACCACCATACGGCCTGCTTGCGGTGCCTCAGCCCGGAGCCAGGTATACAGATGTGCCCAGTCTGCCAACAGTTTCAGTAGGACCAGGATCCACTGCCAGAAAGCCCTCCAGTGATTCCTTCTTGAAGAGAAAGTAAAGCAGATGGGGAAATACCCTACCCCGGGTGGGGGCACCGTGATAAACACCTGGACAAGGGTAGATCTAGATCACCAAGCTGGGCCTCTTAATCTAGAGCCAGTTCCAGCTCCTCATGGTCTTATAGGTCACCCTTCTGGGCCCACTCTCAGCCCCCTCCAGTTAAGGTAAGGTCTTCAGGAGGCTCCTCAGCCTCCCTACACCCGCTGAAGACTAATCCTCAGACGCCCGACTCCGCATCCAGGCCTGGGACTTTGGACCGGCATAAGTCGAAGTCCTCTTCCAAGCAGAGCTCCAGGGCATTGGATCGAAGCAGGGACCCTGATCACCGATAGGTCTCCCAACCCCCAAAAGGACAGGGCGTCCTCACACGGAAGATTCCCTTAAACGGACCTCTGAGTTCAAACGGGCGACCGAACCGACACCCACCAAATGTGCTGAGGAGCTGACACCTGCTCCACCGACGCTGGCTGACACCGGTCGCCGGGTATCTTTGAAAGAGGAGGTCACGGTTTTGCCTGATGACCAGACAGGCAACATAGAGGATGTCTGTCTGCCTAGGGAACAGTCACCAGACCTGATGGTTCCCCAAGGCCCGACCCCGTCGTCGAGCATGAATTTGCAGGAGGTCTAAGATTTATTCACCTTCTGGTGGGATACCATTAAGAAAGATGTGGTGCCCACTAAGCCACCTCCACCACCTCTTCAAGGCTCTGCAGATGAAAGAGCCCCAACCCCTAAGGAGCCTACACTACACTACATCCCAGGGGCAGATCACGAGAACGGAGAAGATCCCACTCAAAGCCTTCCTCAGGGTCTGCCAGCCCTAAACAGCCCAAAGGCAGAAATCATCTCCGGGGAAAGACCCAAGGCCGGATTCATCCAACACGTCCAGTTCACCTTCTCCCATCAGTCTCCCATCACCTGACCCATGAGACCTCCCCAGGTCACCACCGGATGACCCCTCCTTCTCGGAGATTATGAGGCACATCCAGGAAAACGTGGTGGGAGACAGAGGACTTAGACCCCGAAAGACAGTGCCTTGCCAGATATCTCGGGCAGAAAGATCCGAAGCCTGTGGTGGTCTGTCCGTTGGTGACACCTTAATGGAAGTCACCAAGGCTGCTTGGAAATGTCCACACTGCACTCCGGCAGTCCCAAAGAAGGTTGACCACCTTTACAGGGCTCCATTGGAGGACCTGTACTTGGTACAGCAGCTCCTGGCCGATTCCCTGGTCATAACAGCCTGTCATGATTGGTCTCAACAGCCACTGGACCAGGAATTTAAGCAATTAGATTCACTAGGGAGACGCATACTTAATGCACATGGTGCAGTTTCAGAACGCCCTATGGGAACAGGGCCAAGACCTTATGAAAGATTTCCTGGATGGCAAAAAAGACCAACTTCTCAATCCCCTTCAAACTGGGTCAGACGTGGGGACCCAGGTACTCTGAGCTGCTTACGACTCGGCCGAGTCAGCGGCCAGGGGCGCAGCCACAGGCATTTGTCTCCGGAGACACTCCTGGTTGAGGGTCTCTGGCCTTACTCTGGACATCCAGAAGAACATCTTGGACGTCCCCTATAATGGAGCGGTCCTGTTCGGTGAGGAATCGGAGAGAGTAATCACCAGGCTACAGGACGCTGGGAAGGCAGTCAGGACTGTACAAGCTATGTACAGGCCCAAGTCTAGTTCCTTTCGTAGGAACCAGAATCGCTTTTGCGGCCGGCAACAAAGGCAGCAGCCACATTCCGGCCAGCAACCAAGGGGCAACTTTGGTAGAAAAGGTCAAGCCAGATTCTCTATGGGCCAGGGCCAGAAGCACCAAAATTCTGCCCAGCCTGCTGGGAGAAACACCACCACATCATGACTCCTTTCCGGCCCCTGACCCTCCTCTGGATCTAAGGTACGAGAAGGTCGGGGTGGGGGGGTCGCATCTCACCACCTTCTGGAATGCAAAGGATAACCTCTGACCGGTGGGTGCTTCAGCTAGTAGGTCAGGGACTCTCTATCAAATTCCTCAACCACCCACCATCAAGGCCTCCCCTGCTTTCCAAGTATTCGGGTCAGCATACCCTGCTCATTCAGCAGGAGATCTTGGCACTCCTGGACAAAGATGCCATAGAATCAGTACCACGGAATCGGAGAGGAAGATGGTACTATTCTCACTTCTTCCTGGTTCCAAAGAAGACAGGGGACTAGCGCCCGATCTTAGGCCTCAGCGATTTCAGCACTTTCGTGTTGTACAAACGCTTCTACATGATTGCCCTCTCGGGTCTTATTCCCATGCTCAAACAGGGTGCATGCCTCGCGTCACTGGATATGCAGGACGCCTACCCTCCATCTCCCGATCACCGGATCACACTGAAAATTCTTGCACTTCGAGTTCCTGGGACACCACTACCAGTTCCAAGCTCTCCCCTTCGGACTGTCCTTGGCACCTCGAGTGTTCACAAAGTGTGTGGCAGTTGTGGCAGCAGCTGTCAGGAGACAAGGCCACTGTGTTTCCGTACCTAGACGACTGGCTCCTCATGGCCTCCCTCAGGTGGCCTTGATGGCCGCTATTCAGGACACGTGTTCCCTTTTTGAATCTGTAGGCATCACCATCAATCAGGAGAAGTCATGTCTCCTTCCGTCTCCGAGATTGCAGTTTATAGATGCAACTCTCGACACCATTCAAGGGGGAGCATTCCTGCCTCAGGAGAGAGTGGAAACGCATCAGGCCCCTCATGAGGGACATAATGGGAAGGAAGTCTGTCCCAGCCAGGACCATCCTTTGCCTGCTGACGCATGGTGGCAGCCTTCGTGACAGTTCCTCTAGCTCGACTCCATATGTGGGTCACCCAGTGGATGTTACGGGCCCAATGGGACCAAAAGAGCGACCAACTGCATCATCCAGTCCAGATCACGGGCGCAGTCATCAGGGAGTGGCAACAGTGGCTTGTCCCAGAGCACCTTTCTACGGGAGTCCCCTTCGTAGCGCCACCTCCAACTCGAACTCTCTCCACGGACACCTCTGAGTCCGCATGGGGAGCTCACCTGAACGGAGTCAGGACCAAAGGCTCCTGGTCATCTTTGGAATCTCACTTCCACATCAACATTGTAGAGATGAGGGCGGTACTGTACGCCTTGCAGGCCTTTCAGTCAGAGATCCCACTGGGCACCCTCCTGTTACAAACAGACAACACCGCGGTGATGTACTATCCCAACAACCAAGGAGGCACTCCTGCCCTCTTTGCAGGGAGGCAGAAAGGGCGTGGGATTGGGTACTATAGCACGGCGCAGAAGTAATTTCAGTGCATGTTCCTGGAGTGGACAACACCATCGCAGACAGTCTGAGCTGCTCGCAGGTCAGAGTCCATGAATGGGAACTGCTACAGGAAGTCGTAGAGGATCTGTTTTGCAGGTAGGGGACACCAGAATTAAACCTTTTCGTATCCTCATCCAATGCAAAACTGCCCAATTTCTGCTCGCTAGATCCAGGGCTTGGTGTTTCCTGGCGAGATGCATTGTCCCTCCCCTGGACGGGCTGGTTCCTCTGCGCTTTTCCCGCCCTTTCCTTTGATCCAGCGGGTTCTTTTGAAGCTCTGACAAAAGCGGGCATCTCTTGTACTGGTAGTGCCCTTTTGGTCCAGGCAAATTTGGTTCCCTTTCCTATACCAACTCGCCCAGGAACCCCCGGTACCTCTGCCACTCAGCTCTCACCTACTGTCCTAGGAGGCAAGCTCCTTGGTCCATCTAGACCTTTGGTCGCTGAACCTGCATGCCTGACTTCTAAGGACATGGCAGTCATGCGATACGGGGTCTCGCAAGACGTTGCAGACATTTTGGTGGCGGCAAGAAAGTCCTCCACTCATGCCACCTGTGCCATGAAATGGCGCAGATTTTGCATTTGGGCTTGGGCTCATGGACTGATCCCACTAGGCTGCTCAGAGATGTCCATCTTGGATTACCTCCTGTCCCTGTATGAATCGGGGCTCGCATATTCCTCTATTAAGGTACTCCTCTGTGCTGTTTCGGCATAATATTCCCTGGTGGGTCACAGGTCTCTAGCACAACTTGAGGCTTCCCGTGCTTTCTTATGTGGTATCTTTCACTTGAGACCTCCTATTAAGGACCTGATTCCATGTTGGGATCTCCCCTTTGTCCTAGAGCAGCTTACGCTGCCACCTTTTGAACCGGCCGCAGATTGCGAGCTGAGTCTCCTCGCCTGGAAGACGCTATTTTTAGTTGCTGTTACTTTTCTTAAAAGAATTTCTGAGCTTCATGCACTTATTTGCAAGGATCCTCATTTGTTTTTTCATAAGGAAAGTGTGTCCTTAAAGACAAATCTTAAGTTTCTTCCCAAAGTGGTCTCGACTGTAACTCTCAGCCAGAATATCGACCTTCCGGTGTACTACCCCAACCATTCTAATAGAGGAGAAGCCCTGTTGCACATGTTAGATGTACATAGGAACCTCAGATTCTATCTGGCCGGAACCAGATCCCATTGCAAGTCGGACAAGCTCTTTGTATCGTTTACACACAGGCTGCTGGGTGTGCCTGTGTCGAAGCAATCGCTCTCCAGATGGCTTGTTAAATGTATTTTACACTATTTTTAAGCGAAAAAGATGTTCCAGGACTAGAGGGCATGGGATGAAGTTGGAGGGAGGACGATTCAGAGGAAACGTGAGGAAGAATTTCTTCACAGAACGGGTGGTGGACAAGTGGAACACCCTGCCAGAGGAAGTGGTGGGGGCTGAAACAATCACGGGATTTAAGAATGCATGGGGTAGACATAAAGGGAATTCTGGAGGTCAGGGGTAAGGGGCAACAGACTTCTTGGAAAACATAAACTGAACTTACAAGCTCAAATGGGCAGACTGGGTGGGCCATAGGCCCTCATCTGCCGACACTGTCCATGTATCTGTGTATTTCGTTCTGTTACCCGAAGTGCTATAAGCCTTTACCAGGCCCAGTTAAAGGACACTCCACGAGGGGGGGGTGGCTACCTCCTTTGCAGCGTTTAAGAATGTTTCTGTGTCAGCCATCTGCGCAGCCACTTGGAGCACTGCACACACCTTTATCAGGCACTACAGTTTGGATATTGCCTCTAGACGCAGAGCAGATTTCGGCTTGGCGGTCCTCTAAGGACTTCTGTCATAAAATCTGGTTCACACCTGGATCTCTCCTATCCTCTTCCCAGTCAGGAAGTAGTTCCCTAACTGCTTGGGAATCGGTCCTAATGGTGTAAACTGCTGCAAGAGCTGTTTCTTGAAGTAAGATAGTACAGTTACGGAAGAACTTACAGTAACAGTAGATCTTCTAGAACAGCTCTTGCAGCAGGTAGTTTCCCTCCCACCTTCCCAGCAGGAGGTTGAGTCTTCCAACCTAGTCTTTAGGCTGCAGCGTCTCTGACGCTGTCCAGTAACTAAATTATCGCACTTTCATTTGGAAGCGGATCCTCAGTCTCCCCTTCAGATGTCACATTTGGGTCGGGAGTTTCCAGCGGGAGAACTGGGGATGCTGGGGGTCCACCCCTTTTTATGTGATGCCAGATGTTGGGAGCAGTCCCCCGCTGGATATTGCTAGCTAGAATTTTTTCCGTGGGGTCCTGGCGCCTGCCGGCTTCAATCCTAATGGTGTAACCTGCTGTAAGAGCTGTTCTAGCCCCAGTAATACTCAGGTATTCGTAACTGTATGCAGTCCTCCTCTTAAGTAGAACTGCCTAGAGAGAATTTGGAACATATGCAAATGATGGAATCTTTTGCATGAGCTGCTTTTCAAATGCTGCCTTCTACTAGCTGCCTTAGTTCTAAACCCTTCAGATTTCTCTTCTCTCTGCCTGATAAGTCGAGATGCTCAGAGATTCTCTCCTCTTCATCTTGTTCTGGCATGAGAACGTTTACAAACTATGAAAAGTATTCTTGAATATTTCTTTTGCTGCCTTTTACATTGGTAATTTTAAGTAAACCTATAGTTTTAGTGTTTAAATTGCAAGTTTTATTGCTTTTACATTCAAACTATCTTTTAAAATGAAAAAGAAAACTGGTGATCTCTGTTTCAAACTCTGTATTATGTGTGGTGAAATTCTGTTATGTTCCTTTTGTCTACCCATCTGGACATGAACATTAAAAGTAGTGTGAAATTTGCATTTCATGCCCTGTAATAACTATTGAAAAATGCCTGGAATATAGCTAATGAACTGAAAACTATTGAAAAATGCCTGGAATATGGGCCAAAAAAAAGAGAAAAAGGAAAACTTTCACCATCTAAGGGTCCCTCCAGCTCTGACCAGCTGATGCCCTAAATTACTGAGGGTGAAACCACACCAACTAATGTAAACTGCTACCCCTGAGACGGGTATACAAGCAGTTCCTGAGGGGCTCGCTGAGCTGGCTGACTGCCTGGTTCCCTCCAAGAAATCAAATAAAACTAAGCACACAGAACCCCCTGCTAGACAGTGTATAGGGACTTCTGTGCCTGCTAGAAAGCCTGCCAGTTCCTGCAGATTACCTATGGTGAAGCCCACCAGGATGAGGTACAGTGTCTCAGGCTTACCGTATCACTAAAGGGATTAATTCCCACTGAGATGGTATCATTTACTGCAGTAACTTTACTGCAGAATTTTGTAGCACTGTGCTTCATTCTGGTGGTTTTTCACTGTGAATGAAGGTGTAAAAATTGTAAACGTTCCTACAAAAAAAAGGTGTGAAGATATGCCTGGAATGGCTTAAGAAAACACTTTTAGGCTTACAGGTGCTGTGTACATCTCAGCAGCAGACCTCCGCACAGCAGCTTGTCTCCTCTGATCAGTCTTCCCATTATCTGGAGAAAGACTGTGATTTCATGGAATGTTTGGTTTTTTTTTTAACCAAGAAAATCAAGATTATCCCTCACTCTTCAAATTTGTGAGACATGATTGGGCTAACACCCACTAAAAGCTTCATCCTGAAAGATTCCATCATTTGCATATGTTCCAAATTCTCTCTGGGCAATTCTACTTAGGAGGAAGACTGCATACAATTATGAATACCTGAGTATCACTTGGAGGAAACAAGATTACTAGGCAAGTAATTTTTTCTTCTTGAAGATCTGCTGTTACGGTAAGTTCTTGCGTAACTGTACTTTCCCGCAAGAAGCTATCAATAAAGGCTGCCATGTCGGGCCCTCCTTGTCCTCAGGCACACCATAAATGCGCAAGTTTTTCCGTCTGCCACAGTTTTCTGCATCTTCTTGTCTGCCCGCCTGCTGTAACGGAGTTTGTGCTAGTTCCAACATAGCAGTTTCCAAAGATTCAAGCCGAGCTTTATTGGTTGAGATCTGCTTGTCTGCTTCATCTACTCTGGCTTGTAAAACCCCCATGTCTGCACAGAGTTCTTTCCAAGAGTCCTGCATGGCTGAGTGAAACTCTGAAATAGCCTGCAGTATTAACTCAAGTTTGTCTGGAGTTGGATCTTTTCCCACGTCTTTCACTCGCAGTTTCTTGTTGCTTCTGGCTTTTTCGTAGTCTTCATGTGGCTTCGCTCCTGGGTCCATGGCTGGGGCTGTTGCTGTCTCCACGTCATCGACCTCTGCTAGAATCGCAAAGCGATTTCGAGTAAATCTGGCCAGGATTGCTTTATCCCCATTGCCTTGGGGAGATCTTGTTGGTCGTTTTAGCGAGGTCTGATTTATTTTTATTTAATTTTTTAGCCTTTGTCAGCTGTTTTTGGAGGAGCTCTTCTTGCACGATGTTACCTACTCCATAGGGCCACTATCATTTTGACAAAATTTATTTTCCCTAAAAGCTACCAATTTTTTTGTCCTATCGCTCTAGATCTTCCTGTATATTTTTTAGCAGTGAGTATGTTGAGGTTTGCTGTTGATTTGAGATTATTACTTAAAGGGGCACTGTCAGCTTTCTCCACTCGTTTGTGGTCTTATCTAAGCAGTGTACATTCTGACACAGACCCATCCTACATGAGTTATAAAATGTACCCAAGTGATATAAAAAGGTTTTTTTAACTGTTTTGTTAAATTTTTACAAAACTCGAGTCTGATCTGAAAACACGCGCCACCGGAAGCATCGAAGAATGAGAACGTGCCTCAGGCACAAGCGCAGCCTCGAGATGCACTTTTTAGCATGCCTCTTGTAATAAAAGGCTTCCCCAGAAAATAAACAAACACTGAGCGGTTTCAGGTGCCTAAAAACAAAAACTAAGCACTGCGAGCATTGCATTTTATATTTTTAATCACGACCCAAAATCCCACGCGTGCTTGAAAAAGGCATATACAAGATCCCATGCATGCGCAAGACACATGCCGATCTTGCACATGCGCGGGATTTCAGGTTGCGATTAAAAAAGTAAACCGCAATGCTTATAGTGCTCGTTTTGTTTTTAGCCTCCAGAAACCACTCCGTGTTTATTCATTTACTGGGGAAACCTTTTTATTATAAGTGCAATGCTAAATAATTGCGTCTCAGGGCTGCGCTCGTGCCTGACGCGCGTTCTGTACCTGCCGATGCTTCCGGTGGCGGGAGCTTCTATTTCGGACCGAAGACATGTTGAGTTTTGTGCAAATGTAGCAGAACAGTTACACAACCTTCTTTTTTATATCACTGGATGCATTTTGTAACGCATGTAGGATGGGTCTGTGTCAGAATGTACACTGCTTAGATAAGATCACAAACGAGTGGAGAAAGCTGACAGTGTCCCTTTAATGTTATGCCTAGGTATTGGATTTCGCTTTTTAACATGCTGTTCTGAAACTGATTTTTCAAACTAACTTCTAAGATTGTTGCACAAAAGAGTGGCATCAGTTGGGTTTTATTGCTATTGACTGTCGGCTCTGATAAAGTGCCAAAGTCTTGTTGGAGTGCTTCAAGTGCAGAATAAGAATCTAGTGGCGTACTAAGAGGTAGCAGTAAGTCAGGGCGGAGATGACGGCTCCAAGTTGCAAAATAGTAAATTCCTGGTATATCTGAAGTTCCCCTGTGTATCTGAACAAGAAACTAGAGAAAAGGATAAAGAAATTCAGCTTGACGAGGTCACCTCAGCAGGTAAGGGGCTACATAATAACAAAGCCCCTGGTCCTGATGGCATCCCAGGAGAAATATACAAACAGCTGTGCTCTCAGACAGCATCAGTTTTACAGTTTTCCTGGAGACATGGAAAAAACAAACCTTGCCACACACTATGACAGAGGCCTATATCTCTCTGAGTTCCAACAAAAGGAAATGTATGCTAGATTAAGATTCTGGCCAAGATCTTAACCAGTAGACTCCAACTGATAGCAAATTATTGAGGAAAGAACAATATTTTTTTATTTTTTATTTTAAAGGGAATTCTAGTGCAGTCACCACGTTTCTATGCAGGTTCGAATCTGATTTGAAATGGAATTATCGCTATTCCGATTCATCAATCTGGTTTGAGCTGGAAACAGAACTGTATGCAAACGGTCCAACAGTCTTGCAAACAGCGACAGCAGAAAACCGATCAGGAATGAAGATAAGAAGATTAATTTCTGAATCTGAGTTGTAGCCTGCTTGTAAATGTGGTGAATGCAAGAACATTAATAAACACAATTTGGTTTTCCAATAAGTATAAGGTGCCTGCCATTGCAGTCTCACTAGATATGACAAAGGCATTTGACTCTCTTAGCTGGGACTTTATACATGCGCCACTGAGGAAGTTTGGCTTTAGTGAAAACTTCAGAAAGTGGGTAGCCCTCCTATATAATAACCCCAGGGTGGCAGTTATCACCAACGGATTAATGTCCACCCCATTCAAGTTGCTGCGGAGGACAAGGCAGGGTTGCCCTCTTTCCCTATACTGCTTTATACTGTCTATGGAACCTCCGATTCAGGCCATTATGCACTCTCCAAAGATGTGTGGTGTAAAAATTGGAAAGATACTGCAGACAGTGTTTGCATATCCAGACGATTTACTGTTTGGAATTAGTATCACACTTCTTTTGTGACTTTAGTTTCTTTTTGAAGAAAATTAGTTTTTGCGCTCCAAGCATCTTGCTTCCTTTCCTACCTTTCCAGGATTACTAACACCCAATCAGTTGCCTTGTCCAGGAACTCCAAAGAATATTCCCTGACGGTGGGATTAGGAGAAGTACCTGGTTTATTGATAAATTTTGGCTCCTGTGTCTGGGAGAAGTCGCCATCTTTCAAGCTTCCTGTTCTTTTAACTGCTGTGGTTTTGCTAAACCAGTGAATTCTGTTGCTGTCCAAGTACCAGCAGGATCACTGCTCCCGTGTCTGCTGAGTTATTGTGCCGTATCTGTAAGCAGACTGCCAATAATTTTAGCCTGTGGGCCAGATTGAGACACAGGCAAATGTGCTGGCAGGTAGATGACAGATGCCGACACTGCTGTCAGCACTTCAGAAGTCTGCTCCTTTGATGCTCCAGGTGGGGAGGTTGACATGGATTGCCATGGTAGTGGCCGAGCTAGAATGCCCTCCACTGTGAGGGTGGAGTCCAACCCGAAGATAATAGTTTCAAACAACATGAAGTCTTGCTATATTCTGACACATGCAGTGAGTCCCAACCTTCGAACTGCTCCGGAGGTGAAATAGTTAACTTTCCATGCCAGGCATGGAACGCTGAGCTCGAGCTCGGTTGAAACTCTGTCTGTTGTTCTTCAAACTCAAACCGTCAGATTCTTTACTCCGCCTCACTGAACAGTCGCTCCAGAGATTTCTCCTTCTGCTCGGTTCATTTTGTTGGTTAAAGTATTGTTTTTCTCAGTTTTCGACCGAATTTAAACCGCAACCGGTCGGTTCAGGCTCTGTCTGTGGTATTTGTGAGTACTAGATAGGTTTTACATTAATTCTCTTCTGTGTGGAACTTGTAAACGGTTTATCGGTTCAGTTTGAACCGATCAGGTTGTTTAAAATATCTTAATCTGTGATTTAGAGTGTGGTTACCGGTTCTAAAAGAAACGGATTTTATTACGTTTTTTTCCACGACCCATGACACGGTTGGGAATCGATAAGAGGGTCTTACCTGGTGGATTGCCATAAACGGGTAAGTTTGGCTAGGACTGGCACTATGTCTGAGAAACCCAAAAGAAAAACCGGGCCCACTGGGTTTCAACACTGCAGTGTGTGTGGGGAAGTCTTTGCCAAAGCTGACCCCCACACCACCTGTGTTTATTGTCTGGGGTTTGACCACCTCAATGCAGACTGCCAGATTTGTAAAAATTTTCCTGCAGTTACCCTGGAAAAGAGAGTTGGTAGGCTCAGGGAAAGGGAGGCCAAAAAGTCAGCTGAACCGGATGGCCAGCCCGGTTCGGTTCCAACCGAACCAGAGGGAGTGCTCTCTGACCAGGGCGAGACTTTGGGCAAAAGGAGATCAGACTCTGAGGAGTCGGTTCCAGCAAAAAAGATTAGGAAATCAGCTGGTGTGGAGCCAAAACTTTCCTCTCCAACCGCTGAAGAAATAGCCAAAGCAATCAAAATTGTCCAGTCGTTTCCCCGGTTCCGACCGAACCGGCACAGTCAGGTAAACGCCCGGTTCGACCGGTTCCTCCGGTTCAAGAGTATGATTTAGAGGAATATTGTGAAGAGGAGTATGAGGAGAGTGAATGTGGATTTGAAAGTCTGGATGTGCCCATTGACCCGGGCATCTCCCCAGACAGACCTTCAGGAGTGTCTCCTCCTAGGCTTTCTGAGTCCCCTTCTCATTTTATGTTTTATAAAAAAGTGGCTGAAACCCTCCAGCTCCCTATGGAGGAAGCTGTGGATGATCAAGAGGAGCCTGACTATGTGGAAATGATGGACATCCCAGAGTCTAGGAGGCTGTCTATTCCCTTGCATAAATCTTTTGGGAAACAGACAGTTAAAATTCTAAAAACTCCTCACACGATACCTCCTGTGGATAAGAGGATGGACAAGAGGTGCACATTGTCAGGCTCTGATACAGAGTTCCTTACACAACAATGCAGCCATGTTGGGGTTGTGCAGGTTGCAGCCTGTGACAAGGCAAATATTCCCTTGGCTTCACACCCCTCAGACAAGGACTCCAGGAAGATTGATGCTATGACAAAGAAACAGTACATGGCAGCATCCTTGGGACTCAGACAGGCAAATTATATTGCTTATGTTGCTAGATATCAGAAATCCTGATGGGACACTGTCATGGCTCTAGCAAAACAGGTCCCTGGGCCAGCTTGCCAAAGGAGCTGGAGCTGGTGGCTGCTGATGGTATTGAGGCATCCAAGGTGCAATTCCATGCTCCAGTGGACTCAGATGATGTGTCATCAAGAGTCATGGCTACATCTGTGGCACTTCGCAGAATGGCTTGGCTCAGATGTACTAGCCTGTCACAGAATACCCAGACTAAGGCCATGGATTTTCCTGTTGTGGGTAATTCCCTGTTTGGGGAGCAGACAGAGAATTACATGAAGAAAATGGATGAGTATAGGACCACCTATAGGAGTGCACAGGCCAAGGAAAGGCAGGCCACTCTTCAAAGGCAGCTTCCCAGGGGCAGGGGCAGGCCTTTTCATAGGCCTTTTTACCAAGCCCAGGCCTCCTCTTCTGCTTATGCCCAGAGGGGGTTCTTTAGAGGGAGAGGCAGACAGGGTACAAGCAGGCCTGCTTCCACCCCTCAGCCCAAAGCCCCTGCCAGGCAGGCACCCTGATGGGGTTGCCAGGGCCGATTCTCAGCTACCTGTAGGGGGCAGGCTGGCTTACTTTGTCCAGGACTGGAAGTCTCTGACATCAGACAAATGGGTCCTGGAGGTAGTAAGCCAGGGACTGGTTCTCAGCTTCAAAAAGTTTCCAAAGATGAGAACCAGATCCTTTCCACCTGCAAATCCATCAGAGGCACTTGCCTTAGAGGCAGAGGTCTCTTCCCTCCTTGCTGTCAGAGCTGTGGAAAGGGTTCCACCCCTACACCAGGGCAAAGGATTGCATTCCAGGTACTTCCTTACCCCAAAAAAGACAGGAGAATGGCGGCCCATCCTGGATCTCAGATACTTAAACAAGCACCTTTTAAAACCAAAATTCAAAATGGTGACTCTGGAAATTATTCTGCCCCCTTTAAGACCAGGGGGCTGGCTAGGGTCCCTGGACCTCAAGGATGCCTACTTCCATATTCTCATCAGAAGCTCCCACCGAAAGTACCTCAGGTTCGAGCTGCCCTCAGGCCATTACTAGTTCAGAGCAATGCCCTTTGGCCTCCCCTCTGCTCCAAGGGTATTCACAAAATGCCTGGCAGTAGCAGTTGCTTCTCTAAGAAGGCAAAAAATTGCCATCTTCCCTTATCTGGACGATTGGCTCATAGTAGGACAGTCCCCAGTCCAAGTCAGGTTACACCTACAGATAACTCAGCAACTGCTCACCTCTCTAGGTTTCCTTCTGAATCTTTCAAAGTCAGTTCTAGAGCCTGTCCAGCTCCTCACCTTCATAGGCGCAGAGCTGAACACAGAGAAAGCCAGAGCCTTCCTTCCTTTGGACAGGGCAAGGACCCTGGTCTCTCTGGCCTTCTCATTCACCCTGCAGGTGTCTCGTCCAGCAAGGCATTTTCTACAGCTCCTGGGGCACATGGCTGCCTGTACAGCAGCAGTGCAGGGAGCAAGATTTCAGATGATGGGCATTCAGTTCCATTTGAGAGCCTTTTGGTCTCAAAGGAAAGACCCTCTAACCAAATTGATCCCAGTGACTCGAACCCTGATCCAGGCCCTACAGTGGTGGCAGGATCAGAGCAATTTGAGACAGGGGGTTCCTTTTGTCACTCAGTCTCACTCCTTAATCCTTGCTACAGATGCATCCCTCTTGGGGTGGGGAGCTCACATGGGCGACCTCACCACCCAGGGGTTGTGGTCCCCTCAGGAATCTCTGCTCCACATCAATCTGTTGGAACTCAGAGCAGTTTTTCTAGCACTTCAAGCTTTTTCCAAATCTGTTCAGAACAAAGTCATACAGGTCAGAACAGACAACACCACCACAATGTGGTACATCAGCAAGCAGGGGGGCACTCTGTCTACGGCCTTGTGCACCGAAGCAATGAAGTTGTGGTCTCTGGCTTACTCCCTGAACACCTCCCTTATGGCGGTTCACCTCCCAGGCAAGGACAATGTCCTGTCAGATGCTCTCAGCAGGATTTCCCAGGGCCATCACAAATGGTCATGGGATCTCCTGGTCTTGGAGGTGATATTTTCCAGGTGGGGCACCCCGCAGATAGATCTTTTTGCAGCCCCAGGCAATCACCAACTTCCTCGTTTTTGCTGCAGGCCTCCAGTGTTGGGCAGAGTCCCTCTGGATGCCTTAGTTCTCAATTGGGAAGGGAAGTTTCTCTATGCTTTTCCCCCATCCCTCTCCTGTTCAAAGTGCTAGTCAAAATCCGATCTCAACCCTGCAAGATGATCCTGATTGCTCCAGATTGGGCCAGACAACCCTGGTATCCACTCCTACTGTCCTTAGCAGTCCATCTTCCCCTGTGTCTCCCCAGGAATCACAACCTGTTAACCTGTGCTCAGGGGAGGGTTTGTACCAACCTCAAATCTCTCAATCTCAAGGCCTGGCTCTTGAAGAGTTAGAGTTTGCTGATTTACACCCTCCCAATGTGTACTTGGATATTCTGAAGGTTTCAGAAAACCTTCCATCAGGGCTACTTATAATTCCAAATGGAAGAGGTTTCTATATGGTGCTCTGGAAGCATATTTCCCAGAGTCTGCCGATTTACCCACAGTCCTGGATTATATGGGCCACTTAAATACCTTTAGTTGAGGCCAGCTACCTCAAAAGTGCATCTGGCAGCTGTTCTGCTTTATTTCAGCAGGTGTCTCTCTTTCAGCTCACCCTGTATTCTCCAAGTTTTTCAAGGGATTGCTTTACACCAACCCTCCATTCAGGGACCCTGCCCCCGCCTGGGATCTTAATGTTTGCATTGCTCAGCTTATGCAACCCCCCTTTGAGCCTTTGTCTTAAGCAGAGCTTAAGTACTTGACTTGGAAGACTGTGTTTCTGGTAGCCATCACTTCTGCCAGACGCATGTGAATTACAAGCTTTGTCAGTGGAGCCTGATTTTATCTCCTTTCATAGAGATAAGGTGGTCCTCAGGACTAACAGGAAGTTCTTGCCTAAGGTGGTTTCAGATTTCCACCTTAATCAATCTATATCTCTTCCAGTGTACTTCACTGACCTTTCCTCCTCTGGCGAGAGGAGGCTGCACAGCTTAGATGTGAAGAGAGCCCTTAGTTACTACATAGAGTGTAGCCAAGGTCACAGGTTTGACTCCCTCCAACTGTTCCTCACTTATGGTGAGGGTTGGTAAAGGAAACCTGCTACTAAAGATCCGTTGCCAGGTGGATGCGTCTCTTGTATCAATTTTGCTATGAAAACTGGGTAAGGTTCCTCCTCAGGCCTGAGGGCTCACTCTACCAGAGGTACAGCTGCTTCCCTGGCTTCTGCCAGGGACATCCCTCTATTCTGAGATGTGTCAAGCAGCTACCTGGAAAACAGTTCACACTTTTACCAAGCATTACTCCCTGGACATCCAGGCTAGGAGTGATGCTCGGTTTGACACAGCTGTGCTTCAGAGCCTATTTCCTAAGTAGGTTCTGTCCCTCCTCCATGGAGGTACTGCTTTGTAGTCTGCATATGTCAGATTATAGCAAGACTTCATGTTGTTTGAAGAAAAAAATGACTCACCTTAGTAATGTTGATTCTTCTAATGGAGTCTTGCTATATCCTGACCCCCCACCCTGCCTGCCTCTCTCAGAACCTCTGTTTTTGGGATGTGGGTGGGCAGTGCAGTGTTGCCTCTCACTGCGTATGTCAGAATATAGCAAGACTCCATTAGAAGAAACAACATTACTAAGGTGAGTAATTTTTTCTTCTCTACCAGTCGAATCAACGAGAAGACAAACTCTTCAGAAAGTGACAGTCTGGTTTTAATTTTTTCAGACATAGGTTTCAAAGTAGGATATAGTCTTTATGTTGTAGGAAAACAGAGGAATAAGTGTAGACTACAGGAGAGCTCCCTCACAGTGCTGCTGCCTAATCTGTGCCATATTGCTGTCTTTTTGGTTAAAGTGCACCTGTTAATTTATTTTAGAGCAATAATAGTAACACGCATTTGTCAAAGATGGCCATCACTCAGCCTTTTATTTGATCCTCTCCACAGTAGTGGGTATACCACACGAGACACCATTATTTGATAGAACTTCAATGAAATGCATGTAACTGTTCTAAATTAATTACAGAAAGGAACTTTCAAACTTTTAAATACTGAAACATCATTTTATTTAAAGGCGAACTCCCATTATGTAACACCCCACAGCTGCCCCTAATTAGCTGTTTCATAGTACCATTAGTTATTTCCTTACCCGGTTTCTACTGTTTTTTTTTTTCTGATTTATCTGACCGACCTTCCTGCCTGACATTTTATATGTAGTACTGCTCTGCATGTCCCAAAACTCCTGACAGTTTTTCCTAGGTTGCCAGTCAGCCACTGTTAGTGGAAGGAAGACTGACCCTGTTAACTGTGAAGAATGGGAGAAAACCACAGACAGTTGGGTCCTGGAAATAGTGGGCCTGGGGTTGTCCCTGAAATTCCAAAGATTTCCCAAACTGTAGAGAGTAAAGAAATGTCCAGCTTACTTACTAACAGAAAGAATTCTGATAGCACTGGATGTAAAGAAGTTACTGCAGGCAAGGGCAGTAGAAAAGGTCCCTGCATCACAGTAGTGCAAGGGCCTATTTTCAAGATAACTGCCTAATCCACAGGAAAGATGGGGCATGGCGACTACTTTAGATTTAAAGAGCTAATGTACTGCCTGGAATTAATTGTATCGTTCAGATGTAGTCAGCTATCACTTCTTATATCTCAAGTATTTTTTCTTTTCTGTTTGCTAATTAGAAGATTTTCCACCTGGCAGTACTGGGGTGATGTGTGGAGCAGTACTCTGTCTGGAGGGGAAAAAAGTCAGCTCTGTTCCACACACTACATCAACTCTGAGACCACACTGACTATGATATCACTAGTAACCATTGAGAACCGTTTATCTCTGCCAGGTTTCACTTTCACATGACGCAGCAGGGACTGGGGCTCCCCGATTACTAGTGATGCCACGGTTTCCTCCATTTTGATTGGTAGCTTGTGAGAGTCACTGCTCAGGCTGCAAGGAGTGTGGTGCCTCAAGGTTTTTTTTTCTCCTGACAATTTACTGGGAGGGACAGAACTGACCCCCCCACAGAGTGTTGCTCCACACATCACCCCAGTACTGCCAGGTGGAAAATCGTCTCATTAGCAAACCGAAAAGAAAAAATACTTGACATACAAGAAGTGATAGCTCACTGCATCTGAAAATAATCCCAAGCAGTACACTAGCTCTTTAAGGTACCTGAACAGCCCTGTCAAGAAAGAAAAATTGAAGATGGTCACACTGGGTGCAGTAATCCCATCTCTGCAGTCGGGAGATTGGTTAGGGTCACTGGATTTGAAGGATGTCTGCTTTCCCATCCCAGTCAGACTGAGCCACAGAAAATACCTCAGGTTGAGGATAGGAAACTGCCAATATTCTTTTTCTTTTTTTTTTTGGTAACTGCATAAGGCCCACTAGGTACAAGTGCCTGTTTTCAGGGATGACCTGGGAGCACTGGCATGGTTAATAAGTGACTTGCTTAGAGTCGCACAGTATGCAAATGGAGGTTGTGGGAATCTACCCCAGGTCTGCTGGATGTACCAAGCTCATTCACAACTCATTACTCTAACCTTTAGGCTGTACTGAATATTGGTTCACAGCTCTCCCATTTGGCATCACCTCAGCACCAACACAGAGTGTTTAGCTGTGGAAGTAGCCTTCCTAAGAGGACACAGTATGTGGGTTTTCCCTTACGTGAATGACTAGCTAGTCTCAGGAAGGACAAAACAGGAGACAGTGTGCTCCATACAACTGATAAGAAGCACCTTGGAAAACCTGGGGTTCCTAATGAACTTGTAGAAGTCCTTGGTCCTGGACTTTAGATAAGCAGAACTGGATATCCTGCAGCAAAAGCCCTTCCTCCTACAGGACAGGATAACATATCTGACTGCCAGCACAGAATCCTTCACCTTAGGCAAACCAAGGCCAGCAAATGATTTTACGCAGTTGCTAGGTTACATGGCTTCATCCCCAGTTGTGGTGCCATGGGCCAGTTTCCAGATGAGGGCTGTGCAGTACCATCTAAGAGGCTATTGATCACAAAAGTCAGACTTGTTGTCTCAACCAGTGCCAGTCAGAAAGAGCTTTATACAGATACTGGAGTGGTGGAAAGAGGAAAGCAACCTAAGAGAGGGCATTCCCTTCTACCAGCAGTTTCCAGTAAGGTGCTCCCAACTCCTGCTTCCTCCTAGGTTACAGTGCCCACCTGGACGATTTCACGTTAAGTGGCATCTGGAGCCCTCAGGAGCATATAAACCTTCTCAAGCCCAGGGCAATATTGCAATGTACTGCATAAACAAACAGGGAGGAACAAGATCTCAAAGTGTGCATAGAAGCTATGAGGATCTGGCTTATTTCCTGAACACAAAGATTTCTGCAGTGCATCTGCCAGGACAAAGAAAATGTGTTGGCAAACTCCTTAAGTAGAATCAGCCAGGGAAACCATGAGTGGGCTTTGAATTGGCAAGGGCTGGCTTCATTTTTCAGAAGGAGGGGTGCTCCAGAAATAGACCTGTTTGCCTCTTGGGAGAACAGTCGACTCTTAGAGCTTTGTTGGCCCCCAGTCAGAGGCACCAGTCCCAGAGGACGCCCTAGACCTGACCTGAGCAGGGAGGTTCCTGAATGTCATTTCCTGATTTCTCCTGATACAGACGGTACTCGGGAAGTGAACGAGAGCCTGCAACAATGATAGTGATAGTTCTAGACTGGGCCAGACAGGCATGGTACTCAGATCTATGGAGCAAAAACACGCTTTGGATCAGCTTGGGGTGGAAGGCTACCAGCTGGCCATAACTGAAGTAAATGAAAGTTGTGCACTCCAGACAAACTAATACCACTCATATTTGCAAGATGAACTGGTGTAGTCCATGGTCTGGAGAACCACTTAGCCCTGGGGCTTCAACTTCTCAGGCCTTTGTCAGGGGGCATGTCCTTCCAACCCTGCTGCCACCATTTTTAAACTGCTCACCCCAGAACTCACATGTGAGTCGAAATGTTCTATGCTTAATGTTGTTCAAAATGGCTGCCAGGGGCTGAGTGAGTTTTAAAAACATGGTATGTAATATTAACACTGTTTGTATATAAAAAGAGTAATTAACAACTGGCACAAGATTGTAACCCTTCATCAGTCCAATTCAGTTGTGCCTCTGATGTGATTGTAGCCAGGCAAAGACAGTGTGCTGGCAGACTCCTTAAGGAGAATCAGCCAAGGAAACCATGTGTAGGCCTTGAATCAGCAAGTGCTGGCTTCAGGTTTCAGAAGGTGGGATACTCCAGAAATAGATCTGTTTACCTCTTGGGGGAACAATCAACTCCCAAGGTTTTGTTGCAGGCCACCTGTCAGAGGCACAGTCCCAGAGGATGCTCTGCCCCTGACCTGGACAGGGAGGTTCTCGTATGCCATTTCCCTCATACAGAGGGTACTCATGAAGCGAAAAGGAGAGCCAGCAACAATGATACTGATGGTTTTAGACTGAGCAAGGCAGGCATTGTACTCGGTGCTGCTGACCTTGTCCTGAAGGACCCCAGTCAACCTGCCACTGAGATGCAACTTACTGACTCTGTCCCAGTGCAGGATAACCTCCCCAGGTCTCAGAACATTATGCCTTAAGGCATAGTTCTGAGGAGCTAGAATTTTCTGATTTAAATCTGTCAGAAGAGGTGCTAAGAGTCTTGAAGGTTTTCAGAAAACCAGTCACAAGGGAAGGCTATTCCTCTAAGTGGAAAAGAATCTCATAGTGATGTGCCCCCAGAATGATAATCCCAGTACAGGCAGGGCTGTTCACAGTTCTGGTTCACCTACAGGCCTTGGGTCCAAGACCCTCGTCTCTGAAAGTGCATCTGGCAACTGTGTCCACTTACACATCAGCAGAAAAGGACAAGTCTTTTGCTTCAAAGCCTGTTTTAAAAAGATTTTTCAAAAACTCCAGTTGCCTGAACCCTTCAGTGAGGGAACCCTTTTCCCCCGTGGGACCTGAACAGTTGTCTTGCCCAGCTGATGGAAGCCCCCTTTGAGCCTATGGCAGACTTAAAATATGTCGCATGAAAAACAGTTTTTTCCTAGTAGTCATGGCACCTGCCTTGGGAGTAGGTGAAGTGCATCATTCCCTTTCTACATAGTCACACTACATTATATTCCACTTGAATAAGGTGGTCCATAGAACCAGTAGGAAATTTCTACCTAAAATGATTTCAGAATCCACCAAAATCAGTAATTGACCATTCTTGTTCTTTTTCCTGAACTCTTGAGTACAGGTGAACAAAAGCTGTACTGTCTTGATGTAAAAAGAGCACTTGGCTACTACATGGACCAGACGAGGGATGTCTGATTTGCGGCACACAGCTCTTTAACTGTGTAGAAGTTGGCAAATGTAAACCACCAGCCTGAAAGGCCATCTTTCATTGGATAGTCTTTCTGTATACAGTTCTGTTATGAGAAAGTGGGTAAAGCACCCCCAGAGGCTTATGAGCACATTCCACGAGGGGCACATCTGCCTCTGTGGCATCTTCAAGGGGCATTCCCCTTCAAGAAATTTGTAAAGCTGTTACCTGGAAACAGTGCAGACCTTGTCAAAGCACTACTGTCTAGGCATACAGTCTCTGAGGGATGCCATCTTGGAACTGCTGTCTTGCAGAACCTTTTCCCTGAACAGGTTCTTGATCTGTTCTCCCAAGGTACTGCTAGTGAGTCTGCACTTTTGCAAGGCATCATTGATGGATTTCCTTTGTTAAAAACAATACCATAGTAATACTGTTTCTTTTCAGGGATCCAGCAGTGAGCCTTACAAACCCTGACCCTGCTTCCTTTTCTAAAACCTGAAAATAGATTCACGCAATAATCTGTTATTATCTTATGGTTGCTTGAGCATTACTTTGTTGAAAGTTTCACAAAATGTTATAGTTTTGGTCATTTCATGACAGATTTTGTCTGCCAATTGTTTGGAAAATAAATTTAGTAGTTACTTTGATTAGTCTTGGTGGTCTCCTCCCCTGGCTCTTGAAACAAATTTGGCATTAAGCCAGTAGAGGGAGCGTGATCACAACACACAGTTGGAACTTAGCTCAAAGTTACAACATTTTTGCACAAGTTCTATTTCTGCAGACTTGGATATAATGTTATATCCACACTTCTGGCAGTGTCCTTTCCCTTTAAGAGCTTGCCGGAAAGTCTTTAAGCTGGCTTCTCCCACTCATCCCGGTGGTAGCTCCCTTGGCCCCGCTCCCTGATGCCAGATCTTCCCTCTTTACTGCTCCCATGTTGAGTAGGCCCTCGTGCTTAAATCTACGGATTTACTTCCGAAACTTTAAACTCTTACGAGTTTCTGTCTTCAGCTTGATCTTCGATTGTGACTGCCATGGACGATAAGTCCGCTCCAGGGTTCTGCCGGTGCCCTTGTGGGCAGATGTCCCAAACTGACCTGCACGACATCAGCGTCTGCTGCCTAGGGCATGAGCACGATCCCCAGGCCTGCAACTTTTGTCACTCATTTCACCCGACTGTTCTAGAGGACTGTCTCGCCCGACTTAAACTGGGCCTCCTGGTGCAACGGAACCTGACGGTCAAATCTTAGGATGCCTGTTGGGGGTCTCCGTGGCCGTGGGGTCTGCCAAACAACTTGTGGCCTTTGGAGAGGAGGCAGTCCAGGCACACATCCCTCTTCTCTTCGGCTTCTGCCTTCTTGCTGCTTCAGCTGAGCTCGACTTTTACGGGATCTTTCAAAGAATTGTGCTATTCTCTGCTGGATCTCGGTTAGAGACCCTCTGGGCACAAGTCCAAATTCAAGAAAGAGACCAAAAAAGAGAAAGGGAGGACTCTTCATTCGTGGGATCATGAACACTTTTGTCAAGAGTTTCCGATTCCCGCACTTCTCTGGATCCGACTTCGGTCAAATCCTCAGCCTTGGTCGCCGGCTCTGTGGTAAAATGGTTGGGCCAGTTGGCCGACACGCTGGTTGAGGTACCCATTGAGCGAGATTTTTCTTGAGCCGACCAACCAGTTGTCGACTGAAGAGGCTGACCCTTTCTTGTCCAGGACTCCTGTCCCTCCAATGGTCTGAGTCAGGACTGATCAGTCCGCTGACCTGCCGCCTCTGGTCCCAGACCCTGACCTGGAGGAGCCTTGGTGTTCGCTGACTCCCTCCGAGACCCACTGCCAGTCCCCCTGGCGATCGAGGTTGAGGTTTTCCTCCTGTGGGTCGAGTGACTCCCACTGACGGTGGTCCTGCTCTTGGCGCCACTTGCTACTCTTCTTCCTCATCCTCCTCTGGTGAGGAGAGGCTTTGGTGCAAACTGTCAGTGCAATGAGGATCTTATGTGGCAGCAGACCATGGTTAAGCAGGTCTGGGACCAGAGCCGGGCTGTAGCCAAACAGCTCCAAACAGCCATGAATATTGGGGTCTCCTGTGCCCCCTCCGTGGCAGCCTCAGTGGCTATGCGTCTCAGGGCTTGGCTGAAGATCTCAACCTTCATGGCAGACACTCGGCACAAGCTGGCAGATGTCCCTTTCCTGGATACAAACTTGTTTGGGCTCTGAGTCGAAGGCCACCTCACCCACATCAAGAAGTCCAGTGCCACCTTGGACTCCATGACATCTGCCCAGAAGGACCCTAAGGGCTACAAGCAGCAGCAGAAGAGGAAGCCCTTTTGGTCCACCTCCACTCCTGTGGCCAAACCTGCCCAGCCCCAGGCTGGTCAACAGGTTCAGGCCTGGTGACGTCTGCCCAAGTCTGTGGCCTCGGTCATCTGCAAGCCTGGAGGGAGAGGCTCCGGTGGTGCCTCAGCCGGGTCCTCCTCCTCTAAGCCTGCCCAGTGACTGGATGAGAGGTGCCTCCCTCAGGCCCGTCACACCTCCCATGGGGGGACCGGCTCCGCCACTTCCTTTCTGCCTGGTCACTATGGACAGGTGGGTTCTCGAAGTGGTGGTCTGCCTCTGGAATTCAAGCAGTACCCTCCTTGCTGAGTCCACGCCCCATGGGAGGACTTGGTTTCCGCAGACATGCTATCAGCTCTTGGAGCTGACTTAGTCCAGCTTCTCTGCAGGAAGGTCATGGTTCCTGTCATGGACCCTCCGGAACACCCGTGGTTTGTCTCCTGGTACTTCCTGATGCCAGAGTGGATGGGGGGGGGGCTGGTGCCCCATTCTGGATCTACACGACCTGAACAAGTTCCTCAGGTCGCACATCTTCAGGATGGTAACTCTGTCACAGATCATACCATCTCTAGAGCAAAACATGATTTTGCTCCCTCAGTCTTCAGGATGCATTCTTCCATGTCCTGATCTGTCCGTCTCATCGAAGATCCTCTGCTTCCAATCGGTGAGAACCCTCTGAGTTCCAGGCCATACCATTCGGCCTCTCCTCAGGCCCCCATGATCTTCACCAAGTGCATTGCAGTGGTGGCAGCTTACCTGAGGCATGGAGGGTTCTGGGTCTACCCCTACCTGGATGACTGGCTGATAGCAGGTCTCTCCATGCTGGAGGTGTAGGGGTCCAGGGACCTAGCCCTCTGGATCTGCATGTCCCTTGGCCTCCTGATCAGCAAGGCCAAGTTGGAACTCGTGCCTTCACAGGTGATCATCTTCATTGAGGCAGAACTAGACTCTTGCAGAGTCGGAGCCTGGCTCCCGGTGGACAGGGTGGAGGCTCTCTCCTTCTTTGCCCGATCATTTCTGCTGGGGCAATTGCGTCCTGCCTGAGACTTTCTGTGCCTTCTGGGCTACATGGCGGCCTGCACCAGCATGGTCTGTGGGGCCCGCTGGGGAATGCGCTCCCTGCAGTGGGAGCTGGCCAGCCAGTGGTCTCAGCGCAAGGGTCATTTCAGCCAGCTGATCACTGTGACCCAGCAGATGTTGGATGCCATCCAGTGATAGTTAGTCCCAGTGCATCTGCAGGAAGGGGTCCCATTTGTCTGCCCAGAGCAGACGGTCATCCTGATGACCGGTCTCTCTCTCATGGGCTGGGGTGCCCTCCTGGGGGAACGCAGAGTCCACGGACTTTGGACCCCCGAGGAGTCCTGATGCCACATCAACCTGCTGGAGTTCTGAGCAGTTCGGCTGGCGCTGACTGCATTCGCTTCACACATCTGGGGTCAGGTGGTCCAGGTCCAGATGAACAACATCACCGCCATGTATTACCTCAGCAAACAGGGTGGAATGCATTCCCTGCTTCTGTGCAAGGAAGCTGTGTGTGTGTGGACCCTCGTGTGCAGCCTGGAGGCAGATCTCTTAGCCATCCATGTGTGGCAGGGGCCTCCAGTCAGCTGGTGGACGCTTTCAGCCATGTGCACGAGGCGTCTCACTAGTGGTCTGACCACCCAGAGGAAGTACACAGCCTGTTCTCCCAGTGAGGCACCCCTAAGGTGGATCTGTTTGCCTCCAGGGAGAATGCAAAGCGGAGGCTATATTGTGCCCACCCCCCTCAATGGAATGCTGCAGGGGGATACCTTGCCTTCCCTCTGATTCCCTTGATCCACAAGGTGCTGCTCAAGGCCAGGAGGGACAAGGCAGAGGTGATCATGGTGGCTGTGGACTGGCCATGCCAGTTCTAGTACCCTGATCTCCTCAGCCTCAGCAGCAGGCTCCCGAAGTGTCTTCCACTATGCCTGGACCTGCTTTCCATCGATCGGGGGAGGTTAGCTATCCAGATCTTCAGTCCCTGCACCTGACAGCCTGGTTCTTGAGTGAGTAGAGTTCCAGGCTTTGGGTCTCTCTGAAGATGTCTTCATCATTGTGGAGGCATCTCTGAAGAGGTTGACCAGGAAATGCTATGCCTTCAAATGGAAGATATTCTCCATTTGGTGTCCGGGCAAGTGGTTGGACCCTTTGTCCTGTCCTGTGGCTAGCATCCTTGATTACCTATGGTCCCTCTGTCAGGCCTTCAGTTGACGACGACCTTCAAGGTGCACCCGGCAGCCATCTCTGCTTATCGGGTGTAGGCTGGTCAGCAGTCGGTGCAGGAGAAGGGGGTCTGGCGCTTCTTCAAGGGCCATAATCACATTTCCCCTCCGGTGCATGAACCGCCACCACTGTGGGACTTGTTGCTGGTTTTTGCAAAGCTCATAGGCAAGCCATTCAAACCGATGCACAGGTGTGACATGTCTTACCTGTCGTGGAAGACCGCCTTCTTGGTCGCTATCACGTCAGCCAGAAGGATCAGTGAGCTCCATGCACGCTTGGTGGAGTCTCCTTACGTGGTCTTCCACAGGGACAAGGTTGTCCTGCGCCTCAGCCCGAAGTTCCTCCCGAAGGTAGTGTTCGAGTTTCATCTTAACCAGGTTATTAATTTCCCAGTGTACATCACCAGTCGCACCTCGGAGGCCGAGCACAGGCTCCATACTTTGGACCTGTGGCAAGCGCTCTCTTACTATAAAGAGCGCAAGGCTGGAGTTCGGGGAGAGGTTCTCCAGCTGTTTGTCACCTACGTTGAAGCCGAACCTGGCAGACATGCTGCCAAAGTGATGATTGGCAGGTGGATTATATCCTGCATTGATCTCTGCTATAGGTTGTTGGGTAGGGAGCTTCCCAGAGGGCTGAGGGCTCATTCCACCCCCCCATACCGCTGCATTGGTGGCTGCTTCCAGGGACGTCCCAATACAGGAAATCTGCAGGGCTGCTACCTGAAGGTCAGCACACACCTTCATTTCCCATTACCACATTGACCTTGAGTCACACTAGGATGCTGGTTTTGGGGCCTCAATTCTCCAGTCTCTGTTCTCAAAGTAGGGGGCGTGTGCCTTGCCTCCTTCCTCCCGGACAACTGCTAGGAGTCTGCCAGAAGTCTGGATAGAACATCATATCCACGTCCCTAGAAAAACGGGTTACTCACCTGCAACAGTAGTTCTAGGAATGGTATATGGTGTTCATCCACACGCACCCACCCGATCTCCCGACTTTGGTGCACATATCTGCTTCCAGGTGGTGAGATCTGGTATCTGGGCAGAGCTGAGGGAGTTACCACCTAGGTGAGTGGGAGGAGCCAACTTGAAGACTTTCTGGCAAGCTCTTAAAGGGAAAGGACACTGCCAGAAGTGTGGATGAACATCATATGCCACTCCTAGAGCTACTGTTACAGGTGAGTAACCTGTATTTTTCTGGGCCGCATGCATCTGCAGATTAATGCATTTTTGTAATACTCATTTATCTCTGAGAAGAAACAATATTATGACGGTGAGCATTTTTGTGTTTGCTTCAACTACTCCACAAAGAGACTGCCATTACCTTCCTGCCCCCCCCCCCCCAGTGAAATAATCACAGGGAGACTACATACATCAAATGAATACAGTGTTTCATTGTGATGTAATAGCAGGGAAAATGGTAAAAGTAATGGCAGCGTCCTAGTAGAGTAGTGTGAACTAACAATCTCTGCAACTGAGAGCACTCACTTGAGGAAAAACTGGCGCAGAAAATTATCTTTGGTAATCGGCGGGAAACTTCGATTTGTACACTGCATTTTGAATGAAACACGGTTAACTGGCTGACATCTTTGTTAGATCTTCAGTGCTACAGTTTCCCCCTGCATGGCAGCGTTAGATTTAATTTAGTTTTACAGTGTTATTTTCCCAGGACAGCCCAACTGAGGTGCATTTTCTCATTTCATTTTCAGTTGGGGGTGCTTCTACCCAGTTTTACTCCTGGGAAGACTGATGCACATTGAAGTCATTGCTCAGGGTCTCATAGTGAGGCAGTGGTGAGATTCCAACCTTTGATCTCCTGTTTCACAGCTCAGTGCTCTGTCCACGAGACCCACACTACCTTCCTTATTCAGATTCTGCTGAATGATTAACCTTCATGTAAAGGTGAGCTCACATTTGACGCATATCATATCAAGGGCAGTTGACTGGTGGCCATCTTTATTAAACTGTCATTACGGCGGTTGTTTCAAAACAAGTGAATTAGTTTTCTGTTTCATTTTTATTCACAAGGGTGCAATGTACATAAGGGAAATATATAAAATGGGCAAGGAAATCCCTGTGTCCTGACTGGCTGAGACTTGGTTCTAGCAATGGCAGTAAGAGAATACCACCAATGGCTAAAACAAGGCAACTCACTGAACTCATAATTCACCTTACAAACGTGGCTACAGCCTTTACTCGTATATAAAAAAAAAAAAAAAAATTTCAACTAGGCCCTAAAAATAAAAGTCCATTAAATTAAATAAGTAAATCATTTAATGTTTAAACTCATGAGCCCCTCTTACCCATGTACACAAATTTAAAAAATCAAGTATTATTCAGTTTCTATTGCTGGTGTTTCTTTGACCATGAAAAATCACTCTCGTATCCCTACCACTTTGCCGGAGAACTCCCTGCTCCTTACCTTGCAACAGATAAAACTGAGGTTCTAGCTCCACTTCAGGCCTGTGTGTGTCTTTGTTTGTATACCAGTTGAACTCTGAAGAATTTTGAATTCATGTATTCCATGTTACGTGTGTGTGTGTGTGTGTAGGAGGGAGCATTCTATTACTGGAATAATGCAGAGTTTTGAATTCTCCCATGGTAAACAATCACACAGTGTATTGTGTGAGAAGATAGACAGATGACTGACAGGTGAAAAACATCTGCATTTACAAACATTTACATTTAGCAACATTTTAGTATATTTTTTGTGACTGAAAAATTTTAGAATTTTTTTTTAAAAGTTGTCTGTGGGCTCATTTTATATAAGTAATAACACGGCTGCGTGTTGGCAGTACTGAGATACCCACATAGCCAGAGGCCGAAGGTACTTGGCCTGCGGCCTCGTTCCTCACCAGATCACTATGCCTCTGTGTGCGGGTATCTCAATACTACCAACACCCAGCCATGTCTTATTGCTTACGCCATGGCCCTAATGAAAATATCATTGACTTTTTTTTTTCCCGAGTACAGTTTGACCTTATGTCATCATGAGTGGCGAGGCCAAGAGTGATGTCAAAAGGTCAGACTGCATGAGGGAAGGTATCAGTGGTATTTTTGCTAGGGCCATGGCATATTTGATGTATGCTGTGCCTTTTATTATACAGTGGCAAGAAAAACTCCTGCATCCTGATTGTTCAGTGGCCCCCTGCAACAGTAATGTTAGCCCAGCACAAGCTCACTATATGAAGGTGATGCTTAGTACACCGCTCAGTCTGCAGTCCGCACCTCCATTGTCACTGTGGGATAAATAAACCTAGACTGAGAATAACACTGAGTCTCACTCTAGGTGTGCATAGTGGCAAAAATATCTCTATTTGCCACTTTCTATACTCGCAGGAATGGCATAAATAATGTATCAGTAACGGCAGCATATCAAAAATGTTACTCTTGTCGCCATGGATACTTTTGAGGTTACTGTCATCACAGTGGAATACAGAACCACTCAGAGAGCAGCTTTCACAGTGTTGATGACATCATGATACCTAGTGCAGAAACGAAGCTAGCTGTCAGAATCAAAGAAAAACAAAAATCTTAAAACTGCATATTTAAAAGTTGTAACTTGTAAATTATTGTTGTATATACTGTATAGAATATATAATAGAGTGACTCAAACTTAATTTATCAGTTAAGTGGGTAGGATTTTCATAACTCACTTGCGTCTCTAACATTCATAAGTTATAGTCCTGCCCCCTCACAATTGAAGATAAATTTCATTTTTTTTTTTTTATTATTATTTAATGGTTTGGTCCTCGTCGCCTCCTCCCGCCAATTTGAGAATGGGGAGATACAGGTATTTTTTTATTTATTTTTTTGCAGGTTTTCTCCCCTTGCCCCTCCCGAGGTCCGAGTGCACAGCTGTGCGAGCGTGTGGAGGCACGCACGCACCCCATGGTGCTAACTCAGCTCCTTCCGCCTCCCCTCTCCACCTGCACTTCCCACCGGACCGCCACCCAGTGTGAGCGGAACTATGGGGTGGGGGGCACCAACCCACCCTCACCATCCTCTGGAGAGGAGAGCTGCCCATCGGCATGCTTGAGCCTGCTCCACCCCCTCCATGTCGACACCCTGATGACCTGAGGTCATTCCCGAACCCGGGTCGCTGACGTGGCCTGACATTTGGCGTCCAGCGCCTCAACCCTCTGCGCCATGGGACTGGCAGATTGCGTATTTTGAGTGAAGTGATTGCATATCTCGTTGGTATACAACAATAGTGGATATCAAAAAAAAAAAAAAAAAAAATTAAGTGATATATTTGGTTTAACATTAAATGTATCATGATATCACTTGCTAATGTCATAATCGAAAGATCACACAGTTGTCAGACCCAGAAGATGTTACTAGTTAGTGATTTTACACTCCGATGACATCACAGTTTCACTAGGTAAAGCTGTCTTACTCGCACTTGGTCGTTAAACATTTGTACTGAACATTTTCAGTGGCATTTCCTCTTGTTAAATATGTTGCTTGGCCTTTGACTGCATATGAAATACAGCACAGTGCTGTCAATATGTACTGGCTCAATAGAAGATACCATACTATCTTGATTTGCTGTACTTGACCTCTGTTAGCCTCACACGTGGCTTTGACATTTGTGAGGTCCGAGATCAGGTACAACTCCTGAAGATAAACAAGCACGACAGTATGTGTGTGTATGTGTGTGTATGTATATATGTGTGTGTGTGTGTGTGTGTGTATATATATATATATATATATATATATATATATATATATACACGTGTGTGTGTATATGTGTGTGTGTGTGTATATATGTGTGTGTGTGTGTATATATATGTGTGTGTGTGTGTATATATGTGTGTGTGTGTGTGTGTGTATATATGTGTGTGTGTGTGTGTGTGTTATATATGTGTGTGTGTGTGTATATATATGTGTGTGTGTGTGTGTATATATATGTGTGTGTGTGTTATATATATGTGTGTGTGTGTATATATGTGTGTGTGTGTGTGTGTGTGTGTGTGTGTGTATATATGTATATATATATATATATATGTGTATATATATATATATATATATATATGTGTATATATATACACACACACATATACATACATATATATACACACACACCTATAATCATTTTTGATCATCTTTAGGGGTGTATCTGAAATTCAGAATGCCCCAAACGCTGCCTATCTGGTAGAGTATTACTGTTTTTTTTTTCTTCCAAAAACAAGTCTCTGGTTAAATACTTCTTTTATTACCAGATTGTTTTGTTTTTTGTGTGTCTCTCCAAATCACACACTTACTCTAAAGTCTCAATCCTGCTACGAGACATCATGGGTATGCATACCTATGACGCCTTACACTGGTGTTGAGGCTTTAGAGTGTGTATGTGGTTTGGGAGATGCACAGAAACCCAACAATCTGGATATTTCTTCTCTCTTAGCATCCTTTTTGAGCTCCCATGTACTACTCTTCCTACAAACTGCCTCTTCAGTATATTCAGCCTGAGTGTTCTAAATGTCCACTGCTTTTATTACCATTAGTCTCCTCCAGCTGATTTGTCATGGTTTTCTTCTTCATAGGTAAAATCAAGTATTCTGAGAGGGTCTATGACGCTTGCATGGAAGCATTTGACTGTCTTCCTCTTGCTGCACTTTTAAACCAACAGTTCCTCTGTGTTCATGGTGGACTGTCACCTGAAATAAACACATTAGACGATATTCGACGGGTGAGTGCACTCCCACTTTTCGTGTTAACACAGCTGAGTATGGACCATGATCTGTTTTAATTTACAGTTTATTGGGGGGTTTTGTTCTTCATGTAGAAAATTTATTCTGAATTCTTGTAAGGTTTAGCTGCCTTAGACCTGTATTTACTAGGGTCCTAGCAGAGTTTCAGGTTAATTCTTAAGGAGATTTTCTGGTTTCTAGTAAAAAAATTCACAGCTGGCATCAGCAGAAGTGGAGGAAATATCTGTAACGCTGTCTGATTTTGATGTGCAGGTAGGCATCATGCATATCGAGGTGTACATCCAGTTGCCTTCTGACAGGAGGAGAAGTAGAAGGGAGCCTAGGTATAGCATGTAGAACTTTTTGTATACTACTTATTAATTTAGTCGTCTGAGGTCCAGAATAGGCCATAAGCCCCCCTTTTCTGTTGGGTACCTGGAGAAGAACCCTCTGGTTTACGTCGGGGGGGAAGGGGAGAACTGGTTAAAACACACAACCTCAAAATGGCAACAACCATCTTGTTACCTAGAAGTTAAGAACGTCCACCCACGAAAGCATCTTCAGTGTGAAGCAGGGCCCGATTAGCATCGTTATCGAATAGCTGTAATTTTTACTATTATGTTATCCATAATTTAATGCATCTGGTTGATCTTGCCCTCGATGGTATTTTACAATGGAGAGCAGTTCCCATGCTCACAACCACCTGTGGCTGTTCCCAGAGTGACATGCTCATGCAGGGAGCAGCTGGGTGTGTCCATAGGAGTACTGTACTGCGGCAGGTGACTACCAGTCTATACATGGGCTCAGTATAGCACCAAGACCAGTAGGTTCCAAACTGGATGTATTAGAAGCTCCTGCAGTACAGTACTCCTATGGACGCGCCCTGCATAGCATATCACTAGGGACTGCCGCAGGTGGTTGTGGGCGTGCTGGCAAGTGCTGTCCATTGTAAAATGCTGGGGGAAGGGGGGGGCAGGATCAACCAGATAACTTTTTAAATTACGGATGGCACAGTAATGTAAAAATTACAACTGTTAAAGTAATAATCGGGCCCTGCTTCACACTAAGGTGGGGCCCGGTCGTAGGTGGACGTTTCCCTTTAATAGTAAAAAAGCATACATAGGCAACTTAGTTTAAAGCACAGGTGAAGCACTGGTGCTCAGATGTCTCAACCGTTTCACACATGCGATTTCTTCAGGGAGGTTTGTACCTGGAGCACTTTCTTTACAGTGCATACGGCGTTGGGCATCAGAATTAGACAAACCATAAAGTGCTTAGTGCAAATTACAGACAAAGCTGAAAAATAGTAAATATTTAACGTGCAGTTGCAGTATAAAAATGTTTGTTTGTTTTTTTTTGGTGGGGGGGTTGTTATTTAAGCAATAATATGACAACCCATGCTGAAGCAAACTACTTGGCAACCTCAGCCTCCTCAAGGAACTCACCAGTGCGGACATTGCGTGCACTAAATATTTCACCACAGCGAATTCAGACGTAAACTATGAGATTGGAGAGTTAATCAGCTGCTTCATTGCCCTAATGTTTATTTAGCAAACTATTGTTGTAATACTTTTTATGTTGTCAAAATTTCATGGGCTCTGAAAGTACATGTGGGGGAACACCTAAGCTGTATCAGAAATGGAGATTCTACAGATGCTTTGTGCAAGCACATCTTGTAATTGCAGGACCCGCAAAGGCATGCTTTCTTCTACAGAATTGAGAAAGTGAGTATGGGTCAAGGGGTGGCGATCTCAACTCACACCTCCTGCAGACAGACTTTCTGGACCTTTCAGCTAGGTGCACTTAATCCCCTGGACTAAACAAGCAGTTTGATATTGTGAGCTAATAAAAACTTCCCTGACCCCTTGAACAGAAGGAAGTTTTGGTCCATTTTTGACTGCTGTGTTTAATAAATTAAGTGAGACAGCTTTTTGTGATTTGCAAAATGGTCTTGAAACTGTGGCTATAAAATCCCCCCCCCCATATAGCGCGCGCGCACACACACACACACTTTGCCCAATCACGATGCACCAGCACTTTGTATGCACTATAAAAGAGGTACTCTAAGTACAGATGGGCCTCTCTGAAGAAATGTGCATGAACAAAACTGGTCCGGGCACACTGAGCTCCCAGCATTCTCCACCTTTCACTTTTATAGTATAAGTTGCCTGTGTATGCTTTTTCTACTATTAAACATTTTATGGAACATAGCTGGCTAGCGGTTGCCTTTTTTTTTTTTTTTGTGTGTGTGTAGTTAGTATTTAAAACTGGTTCACCGTCACTGGAGTGACCATTGTGTTTTTCGGAACTCACTCAAGGGCCTTTTTTACGCAGCAACATTTGCACCTTCTCCCTCAGGATGGTTACGTGCTTAAAGGAGTGGTGACAAGGCCTTGGAGGGCCTACTGTACCGTGTGTTGTGACACCAGCTTCAGGGTATGTCTGTGCTGGACAGTGTCCAGGACCCATCTATTTGTGGCACTTCGCCACTGGGCAGAAACCCACCCACACTGCCCCCCCAAGGTTCCTAGTGGGGTATCTAGAGGGGGAGATGGAGTCAGAATGAGGAGGGGATGGCTGACTTCCTGCTGCTGGTGTGCATAACCATGTCCCTGACCATGGAGTGTTGTGCAAAATGAGCCTCTGCCACAGCCATGCTGAGAGTCTTACGACATTAAAGACCACATACGAACATATGAGTGTCCCAGCAGAAACAGGCCATCTGGTCTACTCGGTCTGCTTGAGTGTGCAGCTAGCACCCCTAGTTTGCAGCTGCCCCCCCCCCATTTGTCATCCCCCTACCACCCCCACCTTCCCCACCCTCACTCTGCCCGCTTCTCTGTCCCATGCCCTTTTGAAGCTGTTCACAGATTTACATGATACAACCCATTCTGGTAGTGCTCCATTTTGCTACCACCCTTTGTGAAAGTGTCTCTCATTTCCTTCTAAATCTTCCCCCTCTGTAGTCTTAGGCCATGCCCCCTGGTGTCCCTCTCCCTCCTTAGCTTAAAGACCCCATCTGCCCCATCCTTACTGATTCCCCTCAGACACTTGAATGTCTCTGTCATGTCCCCCCCGTCCCTTCTGTCCTTCAGAATGTACATATTCAGGTCTCCCAGCCTGCTCTCATAGTCTCTTCACTCCATTCCACATATCATTTCTGTTGCCCTCCTCTGCACCCCCTCCACTAGCCTGATATCACGCTTTAGGTATGGCCTCCAAAACTGCACACAATACTCTAAGTGTGGCCTTACCAGCAACCTGTAGAGGGGCAAGATCATCTCTCTTTGCCTGGACGAAAATTCCCTCTCTATGCATCCCAGCATTTTGTTTTCTTTTGCAGCTGTTCTCCTGCACTGGGCAGTGTTGTTCATGGTCCCTGTTATCATTACCCCTTGGTCCTTCTCCTCAGTGATCCCCAGTTTAACCCCCCAGCCAGTATTCTCTCCTTGGGTTCTTCACCCCAAAGTGCATAAACTTACACTTCTTTGCATTGAACCCTAGCTGCCACCTCTCTGACCACTCTTCTAGCTTGCTTAGGTCCCCCTGCAGCTGCTTCCATCCCTCCCCTCCTGCCACCACTGCTCCGATTTTGGTGTCATTAGCAAACAGACTTACCTTGCTCACCTCCCCGTGTGCAGTGTCTGATATGAAGAGCCCAGATAATACTGACCCTAGCACAGAGCCCTGTGGCACCCCACTCGTCAACAGTCTTGGAGTTGAGAGCTCCCCTCTCACCACCACCCGCTGCAGCCTCCCACTCAGCCAGCTTGTAATCCAGTTCATTTTTGACCCTACCCCTATACCAGTTAGCTTCCCCCCAAGCCACCTGTGAGGCACCAAAATCGAAGGCCTTACTGAAGTCCAAATAAAGAACATCCACTGCATGACCCTAGTCCAGCTCACCTGTCATAATATTGTATCAAGTTGGTGTGACAAGACCTCCCTGAAATGAACACATGCTGCCTCACATCCTGGAGGCCATTGTCCTCCAGGTATGACACCAGTCTTTCCTTTAGTATAGTTTCCATGAGTTTGCACACTATGGAGGTGAGACTTGCTGGATGATAATTACCCGGTTTATCCCTTGGCCTGCTCTTGTGTAATGGTACTACATGTGCCATCCTCCAGTCCAGTGGCACACATCCCGACTCTAGTGAGGTGCTGTATAGATCCGCCAACGGCTCCACCGACACCTCCGCCATCTCCCGCAGCACCCTGGGGTGGATACCATCCAGCCCTGGTGCCTTGTTTACCTTCAGTGTCCTCAGTCCCTCAAGGACTCTTAATTGCCTCAATTCTTCCATCTGTCGCCTCCTCTCCCCCTGTCCTCACTCTTCCAGCCCGTGGTGGTAGTGGTCCCCCCCTTTTCTTCCGTGAACACTGAGCAAAAGTATTCATTCAGTGCTTTTGCCTGCTCTTCACCTTTTTCAGTCCACTCTCCACCCCTTTTTATCCTCTGTCTCCTTGCACTTCCTTTTCTCCCTGATGTATCTGAAAAGTCTCCGGGTTAATTCCCTGCGCTAATCTCAGCCCTCTGGGCCTTGGCTTCTCTCACTTTTCTAGTCACCTCCCTGGACCATCTTGTACATTCCTCCTGTCCACTTCTTTCCCGTGCTGCCCCATACCTCTGGTGTGCCACTCGTTTTGCCCTCAGCACCTCCACAACGTCGCTGTTCAACCAGCATGGTTTTCTTGCTCTGCTCCTCTTACTGTGTGTCTTGGTGCAGACTTCTGTTGCCTCTGTAATCTCCATTTAATAATATGCCATTTCTGCTCCATGTCCATCTCCTGCCTTATGCCCTCCAGTTTCCCTTTCAGTACTTTCTGCATCCTCCCAAAGTCCGCCCCCTGAAGTTTATCACTTGAGTGACTGATTCTCTGGCTCCCCGCACATTGTGATATTAAACCATACTGTTTGGTGATCACTGTTGGCTGGTGGGTCCTCCACCTTTATTTCTTTTACTGCCTCCCCATTCGACAATACCAGATATAAAGTGTTCGTTAGCCTAGTAGGTACACTAACCAACTGTGTCAAGAGAGTCCCCTCCTGGATCACGTCCAGGAGCACTTGCTCCATGGCACTGGAGGTGACTGGAATGCTCCAGCAACCCCTGGCAAGTTGAAATCCCCCAAGATGACCACCTTCCCTTTTCTACATACCTTTCTGATTTGTCCTGCTAATTCCCTGTCAAGCTCCTCAGACTGGGATGGCGGCTTGTATACCACCCCAAACCTCAGTTTCCTACCCCTTGAGTCTAGGAGCTGTAGCCAGATTGCCTCTGTTCTCCTTTCTTCCCCCTGGTCCATTTGATACCGTCCCTCACGTAGACTGCCACCCCTCCTTACGATCTTTCTTGTATAATTTGTATCCTGGGATTTTCAGATCCCAGTCCTGGTGCTCAGTTGCCCACGTTTCTGTGACAGCTGCAATATCCGCCCTCCACACTGCTAAGAGTGCCTGTAGCTCAGCTGATTTGTTTCATAAGCTTCTTGCATTCAACCAGACCACCCTCCATCCTGTCTGCTTCCCTGGCCTCCATCTCCTCCCTCCTTTTTTGGCTGCCCAGAGTTCTTCCCTGCTAGCCTGGGGGGGGTAGGCTGTGACTCCACTCTATCAGATCCCTGCCTACCTGCTGTCCACTTGCCACACCCCCATCTAGTTTAAATCCACCTTCGTCGCAATATGCCTCCCCAGTCTTTGCTTGAATACCTCCTTCCCCTTCCCACTCAGATGCAGCCTGTCCCTTGCAAACAGATTGTTATTATCCCAGGTACTGCCCCAGCCACCCACAACCTCATACCCCTTAGTTCGACACCATTCTACCAACCATGTGTTTAACTCCCTAATCCTCTCCCTTTTCACTTTGCTTGTGCAAGGTACTGGGAGCACCCCGGTGAAGGCCACAGACTCCCCAGTATCCTCTCACAACCTTCCCACTTCCTCAGTCCTCTCCCTTGTTACCTCCACAGTTTCCCTTGCTAGGTCATTTGTCCCAACATGTACCACAATGTGTGGTTTTCTTCTCCCCCTCCTTACGCACCTTAGGATTGACTGTCCTGCCTTGTCTGCCTTTAATCCTGGTATGGACTCCACCCATATCTGACACTGTCTCTCCCCCTTGCTGCCCCATCTGATCCCCTTGAGTATGGAGTCCTCCAACACCAGTACACCCCACCCTCCTCTTTCCTTGTGCCCGTTGCCACCCCCTCACCCAGGTTCTCATTTCTGGGGCCACTCAAGACAGTGCTTTTACCATGTGCCCCAGTGTCTTTCCCTCCTGCCTCTCTCAGTTGAGACCCCTCCCCGTCCTCCTGTTTGACTGCCACCCTCCCTCTCCCTCCTCGCCTCTCTGAGTATTATCCCTTCCCCTGCCACACCATGCTCAATCTCTCCATTGGTAATGCCCCTCACTCCCTCCTCTTTGTGAGTGCTATCCCTTGTGCATTCTCCTCCTGCATCCTCTTTCCCGCGTGGTGCTAGTAAAGCAAACATGTTTCCTACACACTTTGCCTTACTGTGTGTTTTCTCCTCCTTCCCTCCTGCTGCTTCTCTTTTTCTAAGTCCTACTAGAGTCCACCCTTCATCAGCTGGCTTCCTGACTAGTTGGCCCCCCCTTCCTTGACCCACTGTTCCTTCTCTGTGGTGTCCCCTCCATACTCTCAAATGTCAGCCCTCCTACCAATGCAATCCTCCCCTCAACCTCCCCAGCTCCCTTCCAAGCCACTGAACCTCTTCCTTAAGCCTCCTTAGCCTGTGGCATATTGGACACCCTCCCAGTCTCCACAGTATGTTCATCTGAATTGCTGCCCCACAACCATTGCACCCTACAATCCTACCCATGGACCACACTACCTATACAGCCTCTCCACGCTAGCCCCCTACAGCAAGTAGAATTAACTAATCCTAGCCCAGTCTCTAACAAATTGTAATCCCAAATGCCCTTGCATGCAGCATAAGACGGCCAACTACAGTACTAACTGGAAACAGTCCTATTCATAATGACTATAGACCTACCCATAAGTTATATATATTTCTTTAAGAATTGGCTCATATCGCTGTTCCTTGTTTCTCCTCCTTCCTGACCTGCTCTGAGTGCTCAGGTAAGTTTGCAGCTCCCCAAGCTCTTCCCTCACAGCCTTCAAACCCAACTCCCAGTGGTATTTCAGTATTTAAGAAAGGCTGGTGGAAGGGGTGGGTGGGAGGACTTTTAGTCACTCCAGCCACAGAAACCTTTAAACTAAATTCCACTTTAAGCTAAATTAAAGAAAAGTAAAACAATATCAAAACTTACAAAAATCCTGTACACATTAACTCTCTCAACAGCAAGTAGAATTAACTAACCCTTCTCTCCTGTAGTTTTTATTTATTTATTTAGCTTTTGTTGACCGGGTAAGTGCACTAGACAAATCCTGCCTATTTTCAGGCATGACCGGGGAGGGATACAGATGAATGCCAACTGACCTTGAACCAGATTAAGCTGTTGGTGGTATTTTTAGTGAATGAGGGAAATTTGGCCAGGACACGGGAAATTCCCCTCTTTTTCGATAAGTGCCATGGGATCTTTAACATCCACCTGAACTACCACCAATCCAGGCAGATGGGACTCGGTTTAACGCTTCATCCGAAGACGGCACCTCAGAAGTGCAGCACCCCTCTCATGCTGCATTACAGTGTCAGTACTGGGATATTAACCCAAGTGCCAGATGTGGGAACTGAACCCACAGCCCTCTGATCTCCCGGCCTCAGAGGCGAGTGTGCTACCTACTGAGCCACTGACACTGCACTTTAAAAAAAACTACAGCAAAACTTAGAGTTCTAGGGACATGGATATGTTGTTCATCCACACTGTCTGGCAGGTATCCTTGCCGCTTTAAATCTTGCCGGAAGGTCTTCAAGCTGGCTCCTCCCACCCACCCGGGTGGTAAAACTCTCGGCTCTGCCCATGACGTCAGATCTTCCTTACCGCTTGGAGCTCAGGTTCCCTCTTAACGCTCTGCGTATAAGACTGGTTCCTAATTCTTGCTTCCAATTTAAAAGTTTTATAGACTTGGTCTTCTATCCCTCGCGGCTACGATGGACAAATCGACTCCCGGTTTTCAGAGATGCTCTTGCGGGCAGATGATGTCTCGGACGGATCCGCACTCCACGTGTGTCTACTGTTTAGGCCTTGAGCACGACCTGCAGGCATGCGACTGGTGCTCTTCCTTCTCAGCCCTCGCTCCTCGAAGATCGTGCTGTCTGTTTACAACTGGGGCGCCCTCGAGAAACGTTTTCTCCGGTGAAGTCAAAGAGGCCGGTCGGCAGGTTTCCATGGCGGCGGCTCGGCTGGATCAGCTAGAGCAGATGATTGCCCCTCGAAGAGGAGGCGCGGGCGCTTCTTCCTCGACCGCGCATTTTATCCGCTCTCCCTGGGTTCCTCTCACACAGCTTCCTTTAAGGAGCTTTGTCTGTCCCTCTCCACTAGAGGAGAGGGACCAATGTCTGCTGGACCTTCTTCTCGGTCCAAGAAGAAAGACAAGGGTAAGTCCCTCTGTCGACGCTCTTGGGAGCGGGAATGGTCCCTCTCCCCGAGTTGTCGGCCATCGATTTCGGTCGATCGTTCAGCTTCGGCCACTAGTCTTACGATGTCCCCGGCAGGTCAGTTGACCGAGACTCCTGATCGCAGTCAAGATCTTTCTCGACCGTTGGACGGTTGTCGATCGCGGGTTAAATCCCTCTCCCGGTTCCCCGTGGGAGTTGAGGATCCCGCAGGCTTGCCAGTGCCTCCGGTCCCGAAGCCCTCGGGCGAACCCTCCAAACCGAGGGAGGAGCCGGTTCCACCCGTCCCTCCTGCACCGTCCTCGGAAAGGCCGAGGTTCTCGGTCTCTGACTTCTTCGCGGTCCAGCCGATCCTGCCGTCATAGGCGGTCTCAGTCTCGGCACCGAGGTAAGCGGTGCCACTCTCGTCCTCCTCCTCGGATGAGGGAGGCTTCCGGCGTAAGTTCGTGACAGTCGGGGACCTCATGTGGCAACTAGCTCCTTCTGACCGGGAACAAGCCGATGCGTCGCTTTCCCCAGCCATTAAGTGGCTGTCACCGAGCAGCAAACAACCCCTTGTTTTACCCGAGGAGCCTGTTCCCAGGCCGGTTTCGGCCAAACCAGCTGCTCTACACGATCCGGTGGAACCTCCGCCTCCACAGCCGTTATTTGGGGCTCCGACCAAGAACTCTCGGTCGGCTCAGGGACTGCCCCATAGGCTGTCGGTCACCCTCACTCCCGATCGCCCTCGGCAGGTGGAGGGTGGCTCAGGCCCGATGCAGCTCTTTGCGGACTCTTCTGAGTCTGACGACGATTCCTCCCTTTTCTCCAAGCGAGTGGACTTGGAGTCCTTTGGAGGTCAGTCGCTGGACGACAGCCCTTCGTCCTTCCTGGGGTTGCTCAGGCTCACCTCTGAGTCCACCAGGATGCAGCTCAAGCCTGTATCCAACGGGCCAAGTATTCCCTCACGGAGATATTGGACCGAGGGGATTCCCCTACGGAGGCCTTTCCTGTGGCTGAGGCCATCGTGGGCCCGGCCTTGGAGCTCTGGCAGCGTCCTGCTTCCTGCCCTGCGCCTTCGGCCAGGATGGCCAGGAAGTATGCGGTCCCTACCGGTTCCCTGTCCGGTTTCTCGGAACATCCCTCAGCCGAGGGGTTAGTTACCGACAGCGTTTTGCCCGGTCGGAAGCGCTTAGGACGTGGACAAACCTCCCGACAAGGACTCCAAGAAATTGGACTATGCCGGACGAAAAGTCTACGCTGTGTCCTCCCTTGGCCTTCGTCAGGCCAGCTCGGCTGTGCTTATGGCACATTTCTCCCATGCCCTGTTGGGCTCCCTGGACGAGGTAGTCCCTCATCTCCCGGCTGACCTGCAGACCCACGGTTAGGCAGGTGCGGGGCAGGGCGGTGGCCAAGCAGCAACTTCCAGACTGCTCTGGACCCCCCGGAGACTCATCGCCGGTCCAGCGGCCGCCAGTGGCTAATCGCCGTCGGGCATGGCTGAGGATATCCACCTTTACAGCGGATACCCAGCACAAATTGGCGGATGTCCCTTCCTGGGACCGACCTCTTCGACCCTGGTGGAAGCCACCTCAGAGGATCGAAGAAGTCAATGCCATCTTAGATTCTGTGTCATCCGCTCAGAGGACAAGGGGCCGCAGACGCAACCCAAGCCCTTTCATCGTCCTGCGCCCCGCACGCCAGGCCCAGCACTCAGGGCCAGCAGGCTCGCGACTTGGCATCCCAAACCCAGCCCGCAGCTTCCTCCCAGGAAGCAGGGAGGTAAAGGCCCAGGTGGTCCCTCGGCGGTCCCTCCTCCGAGCCTGCACAGTGACGGGTTGAGGGGCTTGCCCAGCCTCGTCACCTCACCCTAGGTTTCCCTGTGGGGACGGCTCCGGTTCTTCCTTTCCGCCTGGTCTGCTATTACCACAGACCGGTGGGTGTTGGAAGTGGTAGGAAAGGACCTGCCTCTGGAGTTCGAGAAGGCCCCACCCTTCAGAGCCATCGCACCTCTGGGGGCCTCAGGGTCCGAGCTTCACTGTCAGCTCGCTGAGCCGACATCGCTCTCCTCCTCGAGAAGGAGGTGATAAGAGGGTGGAGGACCCTCTCTCAAACCAGGGGTTCGTGTCCAGGTACTTCCTGGTTCCGCGAAGCAGACGAGAGGCTAGCACCCATTCTCAGACCTACAGACCTAAACAAGTTCCTAGGTCTCGAACCTTCAGGATGGTCACTCTGGCTCAGATAATACCATCCTTGGAAGGCGGCGTGTGGTTCTGCTCTCTTGGACCTACAGGCGCGTTTTTCACGTCCCTATCTGTCCGTCCCATCAAAGGTTCCTTCGCTTTCGAGCAGAGGGATCCCTTTTCGAGTTCAAAGCCATGCCCTTCGGCTTATCTCCAGCTCCCAGGGTCTTCACCAAATGCATGGCAGTGGTCACAGCATTCCTGCGGCGCCGCGGGGTCCGGGTCTACCCTTACTGGACGATTGGCTGATTGCAGCCCCTCCAGACAGGGAGGTGGAGCGGTCCGAGATCTGGCCTCCAGGTTTGCTCTCAGGTCGGCCCTCATCAACGAGGCCAAGTCGGAACTCGAGCCGAGCAGGTGATTCTTTTCATCGGGCAGAGCAGCTCTCTTCGAGCCAGGGCACGGCTCCCGGCGGACAGGGTCGAGGTTCTTTCCTTCTTTGCCCAATCATTTCTGGTTGGGCAATTGCGCCCTGCCCAGGACTTCCTGTGCCTCCTGGCGGCCTGTACCAGCGTGGTCTGTTGGGCCCGCTGGAACATGCGCCCCCCTTCAGTGGGGGCTGGCCAGCCAGTGGTCCCAACGCTGCGATCCATTGGACCAGCTAGTGACGGTGACCCAGGGGATGTGGAACGCTCTCCAGTGGTGGACCATTCCAGTTCATCTGCAGGAGGGCATCCCATTTGTCCGCCCCGAGCCGACGGTCTCTCTGTCGACCGATGCCTCTCTGATGGGTTGGGGTGCCCATCTGGGGGAACACTGAGCGCACGGCCTCTGGTCCCTGCGGAAGTCCCGATGCCACATCAACCTGCTGGAGCTCCGAGCGGTCTGCCTAGCTCTCACCGCCTTTGCTCCGTTTCTTCGGGGTCAAGTGGTCCGGGTCCAGACGGACAACACACCGACCATGTACTATCTAAACCACCAGGGCGGGACGCGCTCCATGCTTCTATGCAAGGAAGCTCTCCGCATCTGGTCACTCGTGCGCAGCCTGGAGGCGGATCTCCTAGCCATTCATGTGGCAGGAGCCTCCAACACCCTGGCCGATGCCCTAAGCCAGATAGGGGCTGCGTCCCACGAGTGGTCTCTGCTGCCGGAGGTAGTACAAGATCTATTCTCCCATTGGGGCACGCCTCAGGTGGACCTGTTTGCCTCCAGGGAGAATGCGAAGTTGAGGCTGTTCCATGCCCGCCCCCCTCAGCAGGGATCGCTGCAGGGGGATGCCTTCTCGAGGCTGTGGACCCCGGGCCTCTTCTACGCCTTTCCCCCATTCCCCTTGATGCACAAGGTGCTGCTCAAAGCAATGAGGGACAAGGCGCAGGTGATTCTGATGGCCCCAGACTGGCCCCGCCAGTACTGGTACCCAGATCTCCTCAGCCTCAGCTCCAGGCTCCCGAGGCAGCTTCCAGCTTGCCTGGACCTGCTCTCAGTCAATCAGGGGAAGGTATTCCATCCGGACCTTCAATCCCTGCACCTGACGGCCTGGTTCCTGAGCGGCTAGAGTTCCAGGCCTTGGTTCTTTCCGACGAGGTCCTCAACGTAGTTGAGGCGTCCCGTAAGGAGTCGACCAGAAAATGCTACGCCTTCAAATGGAAAAGATTTTCCATTTGGTGTCAGGGCAAGGGCCTGGACCCTTCCTCCTGTTCCTTGGCGAGCATATTGGACTACCTTTGGTTCCTTTTCTCAGCAAAGGGCTTGGCACACGACCCTTAAGGTGCATCTGGCAGCCATCTCTGCTTACCGGGCGCGGGCTGGGAAGCAGTCGGTGGCACAGGAGAAGGTGGTCTGGCACTTTTTCAAAGGCCTTGATCACATTTCCCCTCCGGTGCGAGAACCTCCACCTCCGTGGGATCTACTGCTAGTACTGGCAAAGCTCATGGGCAAGCCATTCGAACGATTGCACAAGTGTGAACTCTCTCACCTGTCGTGGAAGACTGCCTTCTTGGTGGCTATTACGTCAGCCAGAAGGATGGGAGAGCTCCAGGCGCTCTGCATCGAGTCTCCTTACCTGGTCTTCCACAGGGACAAGGTTGTCCTGCGCCTCACCGAAATTCCTTCCGAGCTGGTGTTGGAGTTTCACCTTAATCAGGTGTTGACTCTGCCGGTGTTCTACCCCAATCACACCTCGGAGGCGAATATAGGCTCCATACTCTGGACCCTAGAAGGGCGCTCGCTTAGTATAAGGAGCGCACGGCTGAAATTCGGGGAGAGGTTCGCCAGCTGATTGTCACCTACGCTGAAGCCGCACATGGCAGACCTGCAGCCAAGCGGACGATAGGCAGGTGGGTCACTTCCTGCATAGATCTCTGCTATAAGTTGGCGGGCATGGAGCCTCCCAGAGGATAAGAGCTCATTCTACCTGCCATACTGCTGCATCGGTGGCTGCTTCCAGGGACGTCCCTATCCAGGAAATCTGCAGGCTGCTACCTGGAAGTCAGCACACACCTAATCACCCATTACCATCGACCTTGAGTCACACGGGATGCTGGTTTTGGGGCCTCGGTTCTCAGTCTCTCTTTCCCAAGTAAGTATTGAGGGGTGCGTTTGCCTCCCTCCTCCTGGAGAACTGCTAGAGTCTGCCAGACAGTGTGGATGAACAACATATCCATGTCCTAGAAATACAGGTTACTCACCTGTAACAGGAGTTCTAGGAATGGTATATGTTGTTCATCCACCGCGACCCACCGACCTCCCGGCTTCAGCGCACAGCCTGAGCTCCAGCGAGCCAGATCTGGAATCATGGTGAGCCGGGAGTTTTACCACCTGGGTGGGTGGGAGGAGCCAGCTTGAAGACCTTCCGGCAAGATTTAAAGCGGCAAGGATACCTGCCAGACAGTGTGGATGAACAACATATACCATTCCTAGAACTCCTGTTTACAGGTGAGTAACCTGTATATCTTCTCCACAGCAAGGAGGCTTAACCACTCCTTCTCTCCTCAGTCCTCACAGGTTGTTTGAAGGTTTCAAGCTCATTGACATCCTTCCACTTCTGAACCAACAAGCTCTCTGCCCTTGAAAGGGGCATTCAGAACTGACTGGTGCTGCATCCCCTGGGAAAATCCTGCAACACAGAGATCAGAGTGGTGTCTTAAGCAAATGCCAGAGTTGTTCTCTGGCTACAGCATCCTAGTCATCATAGATTGCTCTCAGGAGTTGCTTACCAGCTTCAGTGCTGTGGGACACACACTTTCCACTACAAAGAAATCGCAGAGATCCTTCTTTTTCTAAGAATCTTCTTCCTCCAAGGGGGATTTCAATGTCTCCTAGATGTGCCTCATTAATGCCTGGAAGGTAGGGTCCTTGGAAGGAGAATAGGGCCTGTCCAAGACCCTATAGTCACTCCCTGAGGACACAGTGGAATGAGCCAAATCTTTGGGGCCCTCCTCTCTCCAATCCTATTTCTCAACCTGGAGGTCAGAACTGTACGCCTCATCCTCCTGTTCTTTCAGGGTAGAAGGTTAAGGTTACAGACCTTGGAGGAAGAGCCTGTGGAGGTACTGCAGAACCAGCTTTTAGCACTGGTGGCTGTGACTGAGAAGTGACCTGAGTCGTTATTTGTGGCAGACTAGGCAGTAATCTGTCAGGTTAGAGAAGTCTGTCAAAATGGCACCTGGAAGAGTGATGATGGCTAAAGCCATCACTGAGACCATGCTTGATGATGCAGTTCCTGAGTGAGGCTGCAGTACCATGGATATCTGATCTGAGCCTTCTGCATGTCAGGGTTCTGGCCTTGTAGACGTTGAAACATAGAATTTGACGGCAGATAAGGACCGCTTGGCCCACCTAGTCTGCCCATTTTCTTACCTAACAGATAAGCTGCAGATCCTAGTTAACCAACAGCTTACTTCCTCCTTCCCCCTACTAGGGCTGCCTTATGTCTGTCCCATGCATTCTTGAATTCCCCCATTGTTCTTGACTCCGCGACCTCCTCAGAGAGGCTGTTCCATGCATCCACAACCCTCTCCGTGGGAAAAAATACTTCCTCACATTACCTCTGAGCCGTCCCCCCTCTATCTTCAAATTGTGCCCTCTTGTTCTTGTACATCTCTTTTTCTGAAAGATGCTACCCACTTGGACTTTGTTGAATCCCTTGAGGTGCTTGAAAGTTTCTATCGTGCCCCCACTCTCCCTACTTTCCTCAAGGGTATACATATTAAGCTCCTTTAGTCTTTCTTCGTATGTCTTACGGTGCAGACCTTGCTAGGACTACAGTAAACCTTTCGAGCTGCGCTCTTGAGGTTTACCATGTTGCCCTAGCAACCACTCGAGGTGATTACAGTGTGGTTATCACCTGATCCCCAGCCGTTATGCTCTGTGTTAAAGAGAGTAGTCAGCGGTGTCACTAGTTCTACCCTTAGTTCTTTTAGAATTCTTGGGTGAATACCATCAGGCCCGATTGCTTTGTCCACCTTCAATTTTATTAGTTCTTTCAGAACCTTTTCTTCTATAAATGGACTGGTGTCTACCCCTGTCTTCAGAGTGTTTCTCTTGTTTGGTTTAGGTACTTCCCCCTCCTCTTCCTTTGTGAATCCTGAACAGAAGCATTCGTTCAGTATCCCTGCTTTTTCACTGTCATCCTCTACCCACGTTTCTTCCCCTTTATTAAGCCTCAGTATCCTTCCTTTGGTCTTTCTTCGCTCCCTAATGTACCTATAAAAGGTCTTATCCCCCTTCTTAACAGAGTTGGGTATCCTTTGCTGTTCTGCCTGCCTTCCCAACCTCTTTCTGTTTTAACTGATAAATTTCTCTGTCCTGCTCCTTCTGTGTTTCCTTATATTTCCTGAATGCTGTCCTTTTCTCCTTAACCACCTCTTTTGAGAATCATAGTGTTTTTTTTCCTTCGCTGTGTTTTGTTGATTTGCTTTACACAAAGGCTTGTTGCCTCTGTGATGGCTGTTTTGATTACTCCCCATTGTTCCTCCACCCCTCGTTCTTGCCTGTTTGCAAGTGCTTTTTTGGGGGACACCTCATTTTTCCCAAAGTCCGCCCTCCTAAAGTCCAGTACTCTTGCTTTTTATGGCTTAGAGTTGTATGGCTGTGTTTATCGTGAACCACACTGTTTGGTGGTCGCTTGTTCCCAGATGGCTACCCACTTCTAAATCTGAGATTCTTTCTCCGTCCCTATTTGAGAGTACCAGATCTAAGATTGCTCCCTCCCAAGTGGGTTCCAGTACTAGCTGTCTGAGGCATGCCCCTTGTGGGGCATCAAGAATGACCCTGCTCTCAGATGTGCCTGCAGCAAAGGTGCTCCAGTTAACATCTGGCATATTCAGGTCCCCCATCAACAATATCTCCCCTTTTTCTGCCATTCTGAGGATGCCTTCTATCATGTCCTTGTCCATCTCTCCCCCGAGATGGGTGTCTGTATACAACCCCCATGCAGATTGTGGTGCCATTTCCTGTCTCCAGGGTGACCCAGAGTGCTTCATCTGCTCCCTGTTTACTCTTTAGTTCAGTTGCTTTGATCCTTCCTTTACATAGAGAGCTACTCCCCCTCCTCTTTTACCCTCCCTGTCCCTCCTGTAGATTGAGTATCCTGGTATGTTGACATCCCAGTCATGGTTCTCTGTGTACCATGTTTCAGTGACTGCCACAATATCCAGGCAGCCCTCTTCCATCAAGGCTACAAGTTCAGGGAGCTTGTTACACAGATTACGGGCATTGGTACTCATCACCCTCCACTTTTTGATGGCCTTACCCATTTTAGCCCCATTCCTGTCCTTACTGCCTTTGCCTTTTTTTTTTTTTTTTTTTTTTACATTTACGTCTGTCCTGCTCCCTAATGACTTCTCTACCTTGGTGTTTACCTCACTAATTACCGTGTTTGGAGGGAGGCTGGGATTTCCCTGCTCCTTTTCAGTACCTCCCCCCTTGGCTAGATTAAATGCTTGCCAGTGAAGCATTTACACCTCTCACCTAGGATCCTGGTTCCCCCCCGGGCAGATGCAGACCATCGTGCCAGTATAGGTCTGCATCTCTCCAGTCCCCAATGAAGCCAAAACGCTGAGCTCCACACCAGTTTTTCAACCATTCATTGAATTCCCTGGTGAGGAGTACCCTAGCATAACCCTTGCCATAGACAGAACCTGCCTGTTTTGCCTGCACATCATATAAATATTTTGACTTACCGTCCTCTGCATGGATTCTGAGTGCTGACAAGTGGGGGAAGGATGTTAACTCACAGAGTGGCCCGAATTCTGTCAATCCTGGCAGATCTCCATTGACGATGGTGAAAACTCAGGGCAGAGAGCCTTATCGGCCACCAGTGTGTCTGTTTATTCAGTGACTTTTTGCCTCTTTTTTCTGACATCAAGGATTTCTACTTTGCCAGTGTAAGAACTGGATTTGGCAACTTGGCAGGCACTACGGCAGTCCTGTCACATATTTAAAAAACAAAATACCCTCAAAACATTCTTCATGCATCTCCGTGTAGCTGGGTGGAAACCTTGGCAAGCTTTGCAGTTTTTATGTTGTTGAACAGGCCAAAACAAAATGCATATTGGGTGTCCTCATAATAAATTGGGTTTCCGTAGCAATAGTGGTGAAAAAACACCTTACTCTGTAACGGCGTATACCAGCGATCGATTCCCAAAGGTGTAGGTACTAGAGAAAAAAACATTTCTGACAAAATCGTGTTGGAAAAAACACTTCCACTGGTACATTTACTCTCTCGATGGCAGGAGAAAAACAACTGAAGTGGTTGGGGCCCTGCAGCATTGTATAGGTGACGCTGTGTGCCATCCAAGTGCATGTAGGTACATTGACATGCCAGACCTGTCATGCAAAAGCTTCGCAGAAGGTCCTGGTGCTGACGGCTTACAGTCCAATATGATGCGACTCTATGGAGATACCCTCAGAGAAGATTTGTGTCCTTTACTGTGGCGGTACGTAAAAATGAGAACCACCTGCCTATGTATACTCACCAAGCCTTCTCTCTAGCTGTGTTTGAGGTATTTGAAATTTGATTTGATTAGTGAATTTCAGTGTTGTCAGTCGTCATGTGACATGTTTCCACCAGTGAGGGTACAGGATTTTCATGGCCTATTTTATAAAATTCAAAATTACACAATACAGCCAAAACAAATTGAATAGAAATGCAAATTAAAACAAAAAGTACATTGATAGGGGATCCCATAATTTCTTTATTTTTAGCCCACGTGATGCAGCTTTCCTACGTCTTTTGGTACTTTTCATTGGTCTTTAATACTCACACCTGTGCCTTAAAAGGAAACCGCACTAAGATCCCCACACCCAAGTGCTGGGCTGGTCCCAATTTACATTTTGTGTGCAGAAATATTTTATAGTGTATAGTAGCGCATTTTTCTATCTAGAAGTCCATCTGTTTCAAAATGCTGTTGTACTGCAGCTCAAATGTGATTGTATGCTTCTAGAACCTCTAGAGACTGCACAAGTCTGTTTCATTGTGAAAGATAACGATACACTATGCATACATTTCACATAATACTGTACACTGTAAAAAAAATATATTTGATCAACTTTATGTATAAGCAGTGTGTTCTGCCACCTCGGGGTTCAGATTCTCATGGACCCTCTGTGGCAGAACACACTGGTTGTGCTTAGTTGCTCATCCAGTATTATCTATTTTCTTACTGTTTACTGCAGTGTAGTAGATTGTATATGACTGACTCCGAAGCTGACATTTGCTGCAACTAAAAATCCTAGAATCCCCTGCAGTTGATTTTTGAGCCAGGCTGCAGCAGTGGGAGATTGAATAGCCTGCATTGCATGTTAGAGCTTTAATCAGCTCTGATGAGATGTTTGTTGATCCAGCTGTTCTTCCAGGGCTATGTACAGTCGTCTAACTGTACATTTCACTTCAAGGGGGAACTCTTGCAGTAGGGCATACTATTAGGATTAAGCCGCCAGGCGTTAGCACCCCATGGAAAACTTCTAGCTAACAGTCTATGGCGGGGGACCACCCCCGACATCAGCTATGGTATAAAGGGGGCGGTTCCCTAGCACCACCTTGTTTCTCTCTCTCCCCCCCCCACTCGCTGTCAGTCCGCTAACATCGGCTCTACTGATGCCATCTTCGCAGTCGACTGCCATTTTGCGCCTCGCGCAGTTTATTGTTCGTTGTCCTTTTCAGTAGTTTTTTCTCTGTCAAGTGCATTTCTTCATCTGCATCTCAACCGCGGAAGTCGAAGTGCATGTGCGGTAAACAGATCCCGGTGAGGGATGGCCACTCCACCTGCTTGATCTGCCTGGGCCCTGACGACTGCCCGCACTGCCAAAAATTCAACAGCAAGACCTGCATCCACCGCCTCGAGACACTTGAGGCCTACATGCTGGAACAACAAGTGGCCGCCATGCAGAGGACCCATTCGGGACAAAGTTCTTCCTCCTCGGCTAGGGACTCTTCCCCCCCACCCCATGGAGCAAAGATCGGGTGGGAAGCATCACCACAGGGATAAGGAGAGAGCCAGGTTGCAATCCCGTTCCAAGTTCCCTCATAGGCTTTCTGCTTCATCCACCTCCGTCGAGAGGTCGGAATCCGTTCCTCCAGGTACAGTGGTTGTTTCTGGGGCTTCAGCTAGGAAGACTACCGCCTCCTCCCACTCCAAAGGTAAGGAGTCGTCTTCTGAAGGGCGTTCATCCACCCAAGTTCCCTTGGCACATAGGCCTCACAAGCACTCGCATGGGTCAGTACCAGAGGGACTGATGTCACTTTCGGGCAGAAAAATACGATGCTGTCGCCCAAAAGTCTTCAGGGTCATTAGACAGGCATAAGGGGTAGGACGACGGCTCCAGACGCCAGGCAGGCGTCAGGTACCAGACACCTCCCCCTCCTGAGGAAAGGTTGATGTTGGCTTCAGAAGGCTGACAAACTATGGGCCATTCCAACTCTACATCTGAAACGGACCATGCGCCGCCAGCAAAAGAATGGCAGTCTGCCCTGGAGGACCGGGCACCAGGCCAAATGCCCAAGCCCCCAAAGGATAAGGTACCAGGGCCTGTGGATAAACAGCTGCCCCCTCCTCCGCCTCCTCCCAAGGAGCTGGACGCCAGACCCCAGGGAGGCTTGGCACCATTGGACCCGAGGCACTCGCGGACAAGGAGCCTCAGGACCAGGCGTTTGTACCCAAAGAGCCACAAGGTCCAATGTCAGGCCCCTCAAACATGCCTGCCCCGGCGCCTCCACCACCAGTCGTCCCGCTGGTGGATGTGGGAGCTCTTTTCAACACGTGGTGGAACACTATTAAGGAGGACTTGCTCTCAAAGCCCAGAGTCATCCCCTGTTTGGGTACCACCCCAGGAACAGTCACCTCAGAGACCCAGGCGACGTGACCCGTCGACATAGCATCCGCCGCCGGGTGATGACAACTGGTGATCACCAGCCATAACCGGCAGAAAGAGGCATCCGTCATCCGGTCCTTCTTCCAGCGTATATCCGCCCTCTTCTTCAGGGGAAGATGCAGAGGACTTCTTCTCAGAATATTCATTGGAGGATGTTACCCCTACCCTCCCCGGATCCAAGAAGGGACTCCTGACGGTCACCCCCAGATGATTCATCCTTCTTGGACATAATGAGACACATCCAGGGCCTATATCAGTGGGATACAGAGGAGCTGGATCTGGAACGCTGCCACCTGGCAAAATTCCTAGGGGCAGAAGACCCAAAACCTCTGGTCGTCACCCCACTTGTAGAACCCTTCCAGGACATTACAAAACTCACCTTGGAAGCATCTGGCTACCATGGTGGCAGTGCCAAGAAAAGAAGATACACACTGTAAGATGCCTAAGGGAGAGCCTCACCTAAGGAACAGCCAAAAGGTGACTCCATGGTGCTCTTGGCTGTGCATGAGAGAGTGCAGCAGCAGCCGAGACACATGAGTGCTCAGCCCCTGGATCCGGAGTCGAAAAAGCTTGACCAAATGGGTCGAAAGGTCTATTCGTCAGCCACCTGCATGGTCGGGTCGCTCAGTTTCCTGGCTCATGTGGTCACGTACCTGAAATCGCTTTGGGAAAAAGCTGTGGATCTAGTTAAAGCACAGCCAGACTCGGATGGCAAGGCAGAGCTCCTAGGTGTCATCTAGTCGGGCATGGACATGGACAAATGCATGCTGAGGAGTTCCTTTGACTCCGCAGACACGGCATCCAGGGTGGCAGCAACCGGGATCTGTATGAGGGGGCATGCTTGGTTTAGGGTCTCTGGTTTCTACCAGGATTTGCAGGATGTCATATTGGATGCACCCTTTCAGGGACCCGTCCCCTTTGGCACGGAAAGAGAAAAGCTCATAACAGGGCTACAGGATTCTGGCAAGGTGGTGTCTGACGTCCATCGCATGTACAGATCAGAACCGCACGCACCTTGGTGCCGTCCCTTTCGGAAGAATTGGGGACAGCAGGGAAGATGCCAGATGCAACATAAAGGGGGCTTTAGGAGAAGAGGCCGCTGTCCCGGTGGTGCTGAGGGTTGAGGCGCTGGACGCCACACCTTGCGCTACGCTGGCGACCCGGGTTCGGGAATGGACTCGGGTCGCTGGGGGTTGGAGGGGGGAAGGAGGATCGAGCATCCCAACAGATGCTCTCCTCCCTCTGGGGTGAGAAACCAGGGATGCTAATAGCACCTGCCTTGAAGCCGGTGTATGCATGGGCTTTGGGGCACAGTGTCTCTACTGGAGTCCGGGGGGGGGGCGCAGTTCCACGTGTGACTGTCGGCGTGCGTCAGCTGCCTGGACATCAGTCCTAAGCGCAGGCGTCTCGGGGGAATGGGAGAAAAAAAGAGGAAAAAAATGAAACACCCCTGGCCCTACAAGCGGATGACACTAGGGGATGGGATGCCTTAGGGATCACCCTGGCAGACGGAGTAGGTATGAGACCACCTCTGAAAACCGTGGGAGCCAGGCAAATTACAAAAAAAAAGAGGAGAGGCCCCCCTATTCTTTCAGACACCCAGGGCCTCAAAAGTGCAAAGGCTGCCAGACCTCCCCTGCCCACCCTCTATGCCACAGCATGACTTCCTCCCCACCCGACCCTCCTCTGGAGGAAGCAAAGGGGGAGGCGGAAGGAGGGAGATTCTGCCTTTACCTATCAGGGTGGTCCAACATTACTACAGACCAGTGGGTCCTCCAGATAGTCGAAAGGGGATACTCTCTGGAGTTTACCCAGATTTCACCAGTCTATCCGTCCCCTCCCACGCAGCTGTCCTGCAAGCAGAGATGTAGGCCTTGCTAGAAAAAAGATCTATTCGGGAGTTATCCCGTGCTCAGAGAGGCAAAGGGTATTACCCCCATGGCTTCCTAGCCCCGAAGAAGAGAGGAGATCTCCGTCCCATTGTGGATCTAAGTCAGCTGGACACCTTCATCGAATACAAAAGGTTCAGAATGGTGATCTTAGCGAGCCTGTTGCCCATGATTTACCAAGGAGACTGGCTCTGCTCCCTGGATATGCAGGATGCTTGTATGCACATAAAGATCCTGCCATCCGACAGGAAGTACCTTCGCATCACCTTCCAAGGAGAGCACTACCAGTTCGAGGTGCTTCCATTTGGCCTTTCATCGGCACCAAGGGTCTTCACCAAGTGCCCTGCAGTAGTGCCGTCAGCCCTCGGGAGAGGGGGGATCATTATGTCTTCCCTTACCTGGACAATTGGCTTCTCACAGCTTCGTCAGAAGACTACCAATTACGTCAAACACTGGAGGAGACTTCCAGTCTATTTCGAGCCTTGGGCATCACACTAAATCTGTCCAAGTCATTCCCGTGGCCTGCTCAGAAGCTGCAATACATCAGAGCAGTCCTGGACACCGTCCAAGGAAAAGCCTTTCTTCTTGGAGCGTGGATATGTCGTTCATCCACACTCTCTGGCATGTCCCTTTCCCCTTTAAACTTGCCGGAAGTCTTCAAGCTTGCTCCTCCCACCCACCCGGGTGGTAAATACCATGCCTCCGCCCCATGATGCCAGATCTTTCTTTCCGCTGGAAGATACAGGTCCCTCGTGATACTTTAGTAATTCATATGTTCTGGCTTTACAACGTCGGTTTTACTGCAACTTGCTATTAAACTCGTTAGAGTTATTGATTCCGATTCGGATATGGAGGACTAATCGTCTCCTGGATTTTGCTGGTGTACCTGCGGCTAAAAGATGTCGCACACCGATCCCTACCTAACATGCGTGTACTGCCTCAGCATTGGACATGACACCTTGTTGTGCACGTTTTTTCTGGCCTTCCATCCAAACATTCTGGACGACTGCAAGGTGTGCTTTCAGCTGGGGAGACCGGAGAAAAGGAACCCACCATTGAAATCTAAAGAGGCGAGGTGGGTGGTTTCTTCGGCCACGGGATCTGCCGAGCAGTTAGAGCAGATGAAGGCATTCGAGGAGGAAGCGGCTCAAGCTTCGGCCTCTCGAAGCTTCTTTGTTCCTCTCAACCTCGGCTCGACTTTCACGGGCTCCTTTAGGGAGTTGTCAGTCTCTCCCCACCATGGGTGAGGCGTCCACGGGCTCGCACTCCTCCCGCCCTCGGAAGCGGGATAAGGACCCTAAGTCTTCTTCCTCCAGAAGAAGATGCTCCTGGGACTGAGAGAGGTCCGAGTCCCAGGAACACGCGGTCTCGACCTTGGTCGAGATTGCTTCCTCGGCCGCCAGCTTTACGGACCTTCTGTTGGGCCAAGGCACAGAGACCAAGGAAACGGTCGAACTGGCTGAGATTACGCTCGACCCGATTGAGGCTTTGTCGCCGACTCCTGTTGACAATTCCTTAGAAAGGACCTTGGTCCTTTCCTTTCCCGACGAGGTTACACTACCTTCGGGTGACCTCATCAAGGAAACCGTCCCGGAACCTCAGTTTTCACCGACTTCGGCGTCTCCTGATTTAACTAGTCGACCCCGTTGGTCTCGATCAAGGACTAGGACCCCTTCAGTTGAAAAACCGAAGGGCCATAAGCATTCAAAAAAGAGGCGCCGCCACCGATCCTCATCCTCTTCCTCGTACGAGGAGAGACTTCAACGGAAACTCCGACGTTATGAAGATCTCATGTGGCAACAGCTGATTTTGTCCAGTCAGAAGCCGGCTTCACTGGCCGTCACGTGGCTCCCGCCTCCAAGGCCGACGCCGACCCCTCCAGAACCAAAGGCTTCGGTTCCACCGCCCATGGGGCCGGCCCGTATCCTGGCTCGGCCTATTACGGTCTCTCCACTGATTTTGTTGGAGCCACTGCCTAAGCAGCATCAGGGAGGGGTTCCCTTGAAAGAGGACGGACAGACACTGGACCTCCCTGTCGTCTGTCCATCACGGTTTTCCTCGATCGTCCTCAGCGCATCGAGGGAGACGTAGGTGGGAGAACATTATATCCCGACTCCTCTGACTCTGACGACAGTGGTTTACACTCCCATCCTGGGGATGATGAGTCATCAGTGACTGGTTTGGAGGAAGGTCCTTCCTCTTTTCAGGGCATCCTCTGCCTAATCTCCGAATCCACCCGGAATGCCCCTGGAGCCTAGCCAGAAAAAGGTGGAGTACCCCCTTACGGATATCCTTAAAAGGGGAGATACCCCGACGGAGGCCTTTCCTGTGGCCGAAGCCATTGTTGGCCTGGCCCTTGAGCTTTGGCAGCATCCTGCTTCATGCCCAGCTCCATCTGCATGCGTGGCCTGCAAGTATACAGTGCCCATGGGGTCATTGGCGGGGTTCACAGAACATCCTCGGTTGAAAGCCTTGTGACTGTTTCTGTGTTCAGACGCACTGGTAGCCCAGCAGACACAGACCACCCCCCCGGACAAGGGGTCCAAGAATATGGACCATTCTGCCCGGAAGGTCCGTGCGGCCTCCTCCTTAGGCATTTGTCAGACCAGCTCGGCTGTTATCATGGCACACTTCTCTCATGCCCTCCTGGGGTCATTAGATGAAGTCTTCCCTCATCTCCTAGCGGACATGCAGACCACAGTGAAGCAAGTCCGTCACCAGGGCCGTGCTGTTGCAAAACAGCACCTCCAGACGGCCCTGGACAGGGTCCTCAACAGCCCCGTAAAGGAGACTGAGGGGCTGGTCCAGGAGCAGCCTCCTCTAAGCCTGCTCAGTGGTGGTTGGGGGTTGCCACCCCTACACCCGTCACGCCAGCTCTGGGTCCTCCCGTGGGGGGCCGGCTCTGCCACTTTCTTTCCGCCTGGTCCGGTATCACTTCGGACAGGTGGGTTCTAGAGGTGGTCAGAAAGGGACTGCCTTTGGAATTCGAGCAGTACCCTCCCAGCCGAGCCTGCGCCCCTCGGGAGGAAAGGATCTCAGTTTGCGCTCAGTCGGCTCTTTGAAACGACATTGCTGAGCTCCCCCGCAAGGAGGCGGTAGCTCCAGTGCCGGATCCTCCTACAGACCCAGGCTTCATCTCCAGGTACTTCCCCGGTGCCCAAGCGGACAGGGATTGGCGCCCCATCCTAGATCTCCACAACCTGAATCAGTATCTCAGGTCTCGCACCTTCCAGATGGGTAACTCTGAACCAGATCATACCATCCCTGGAGCGAAACATGTGGTTCTGTTCACTGGATCTACAGGACGTGTCCTTTCACATCCCACTCTGTCCATCCCACCAGCGGTTCCTCCGCTTCAGGGTCGAGGGGACCCTGTATGAGTTCTGAGCCATGCCGTTCGACTTATCGGCCTCACGGGTCTTCACCAAGTGCATTGCAGTGGTGACGGCCCATCTTCAGCATAGAGTTCGGATATATCCTTATCTCGATGACTGGCTCTTGGTGGGTTCTTCCCTTCAGGAGGTGGCGAGGTCCATGGATCTGGCCCTCCGAACCTGCTCCCAGTTCGGCCTCTTGATCAGCGAGGCTAAGACAGAACTCGTGCCCTCTCAGGTGATGGGCTTCATCGGGGCAGAGCTAGACTCTTGTCAAGCCAGAGCTCGGCTCCCGGCAGACAGGGTGGAGGTTCTTTCCTCCTTTGCCCGATCATTTCTGGTTGCGCACTTGCGCCCTGACCTGGACTTTCTGCACCTTCTGGTTACATGGCGGCGTGCACCTCAGTGGTCCGCTGGGCCAGGTGGCACATGCGCCCCCTTCAGTGGGAGCTGGCCGCCCAGTGGACTCAGCGCCATGGTCATTTCGACCAGCTGATCACTGTAACCCAGATGATGTGGGACACTCTCCAATGGTGGACCGCCTCAGAACGGTTGCAGGAAGGTATCCCGTTTGACCGCCAAGAGCCGACGGTCGTCCTGACAACTGATGCCTCTCTCATGGGCTGGGGAGCCCACATTGGGGACAGCAGGGCCCACGGGTTCTAGACCCCCAAGGAGTCCCGATGCCACATCAACCTGTTGGAGCTCAGAGCAGTCAGACTGGCACCGTCGGCTTTCGCTCTTCAGCTACGGGGTCAAGTGGTTCAAGTCCAGATGGACAACACCACGTCCGTGTACTACCTCAGCAAACAGGGCGGCACGCACTCCCATCTGCTGTGCAAGGAGGCGCTCCGCATCTGGACCCTCATAAGTCGGTTGGAGGCAGATCTCCTAGCAATCCATGTGGCAGAAGTCTCGAACCAGCTGGCGGATACTCTTAGCCGCATAGGCCAGACGTCCCACGAGTGGTCTCTCCATGCAGAGGTAGCTTACAGTCTGTTCTCCCGTTGGGGCAAACCGTTGGTGAACCTGTTTGCCTCCAGGGAGAGCACCAAGCTGAGGCTGTACCATGCCCGCCCCCCTCAGCAGGGCTCGCTGCAGAGGGGATGCCTTCTCTAGGCTGTGGACCCCAGGACTCCTCTACGTCTTTCCTCCATTTCCCTTGATCCACAAGGTGTTGCCCAGGGTGAGGAGGGACAAGGCGAAGGTGATCCTGGTAGCCCCAGATTGGCCACACCAGTTCTGGTATCCAGATCTCCTCAGCCTCAGCTGCAGGGCCCTGGAGCGGGTTTGTACATGCCCGGACTTGATATCACTCAACCAGGGGAAGGTGTACCATCTGAACCTTCAATCCCTGCACCTCACAGCCTGGTACCTGAGCAGCTGGAGTTCCAGGCTCTGGGTCTTTCCGAAGATGTCTACACCATGGTGGAGGCATCTCATAAGGAATCGACCAGAAAATGTTATGCCTTCAAATGGAAAAGGGTTTCCATTTGGTGTCAGGCTAAGAGTTTAAACCCCTTATCCTGCTCTGTGGCTAATATTCTTGACTACCTTTGGTCTCTCTCCAAAGGGTCTACGGTCATCGACCCTTAGGGTGCACCTGTCAGCCATTTCTGCTTACTGGGCGCGTGCCGGTCAGCCTACTCTGGCAAAGGAGATAGTGGTCGGGCACTTCTTCAAAGGCCTGGATCACATATCCCCTCTGGTGCGTGAACCTTCACCTCCGTGGGATTTGTTGCTGGTTTTGGCAAAGCTCATGGGCAAGCCATTCGAACCCATGCACAAGTGTGAGCTCTCACACTTGTCGTGGAAGACGGCCTTTCTGGTGGCTATCACGTCAGCCAGGACGACAGGGGAACTCCAGGCGCTTTCGGTGGATTCCCCTTATCTGGTCTTCCACAGGGAGAAGGTTGTCCTGCGCCCCCACCCGAAATTCCTTCCGAAGGTGGTGTCAGAGTTTCACCTTAACCAGGTCTTGACTCTGCTGGTATAATACCCTAATTACACCTCGGACGCCGAGTACAGGCTCCTTACTCTGGACCTGAGACGTGCTCTCTCCTATTATAAGGAGAGAATGTTGGAAGTTCGGGGAGAGGTTCGCCAGCTGTTTGTCACCTACGGTGAAGCCGCTTCTGGCAGACCTGCAGCCAAACGGACCATTGCGAGATGGATTACATCATGCATAGGTCTGTGCTATGAGGTGGCAGACAAGGAGCCTCCCAGAGGGATAAGAGCTCATTCTACCCGCCATACTGCTGCATCGGTGGCTGCTTCCAAGGACATCCCCATCCAGGAAATCTATCGGGCTGCTACCTGGAAGTCAGCTAACACCTTCATTACCCACTACTACATCGACCTTGAGTCACGCCGGGATGCTGGTTTTGGGGCCTTGGTTCTCCAGTCTGTGTTTCCCAAGTAGGGGTGTGCGCCTTGCCTCTCTCCTCCCGGGGAACTGCTTGGAGTCTGCCAGAGAGTGTGGATGAACAACATATCCACGCTCCTTGAAGAACAGGTTACTCACCTGTAACAGTACTTCTAGAGGTGGTATATGTTGTTCATCCACACGCACCCATCCGACCTCCCCTGCTTTAGGCACACAACCTTGCTTCTAGCGGGCTAAGATCTGGTGTCATGGGGTGGAGCGGAGGTATTTACCACCTGGGTGGTTGGGAGGCACCAGCTTGAAGACTTCCGGCAAGTTTAAAAGGGAAAGGGACATGCCAGAGAGTGCGGATAAACAACATATACAACTCCTAGAACTACTGTTACAGGTGAGTAATCTGTTCTTCCTGCAGATCGAGCAGTCTGGTTAAGGGAGGTCGCTCGCAGGGTGATGACCTCAGACCAGGTCTTAGTGAGGCTGGTTCTGCAGCTTCTGGGCCATATGGCCGCAGCCATAGCCACAGTTTCCCTCGCTCGTCTGAATATGAGGATCCTGCAGTGGCACCTCAGAGTTCAGTGGGACCAAGGCACAGACTATCTCGATCAGCCGATCTGAGTCTCCAGTGTGATCCGTCACTCACTGATTTGGTGGGTCACCCTGGCTCATCTAGACAGAGGGGTTTACTTCCAGTGACCCAGCCCCCAACAAAGTTTGACAACCAGTGTTTTAGAATTTGGATGGGGGAGCACATCTGGCATTCCACCAGGCAAGAGGCTGCTGGAACTCCATGGAACGGTCTCTCCATGTAAACATTCTAGAAATGAGATCCATCCTGTATGCTGTACAAGCCTTTCAAGGGGTACTCCTTCCTGGGCTCCTTCTGGTCCAGTCAGACAATACCCCAGTAGTCTTGCATCTCAGCAAGCAAGGGGACACTCGTTCTTACCCCCTATGCAGAGAAGCAGTGAGAGTATGGACCTGGGCAGTAGATCACAGCCTGAATCTCACAGCAGTCCATGTTCCAGGGATCCACAACATCCTCGCAGATAGTTTAAGTCACTCTCGATTTCAGAACCACGAATGGGGACGACAGGAAGAAGTCGTAGACCTCTTCGGAAGGTGGGGTCGGCCAGAACTGGACCTCTTTGCGTCCCCACACAACGCCAAACTGCCCAATTTCTGATCCCTAGATCCAGGGCCTGGTGTTTGTCGAGACGCATTGTCCCTCTCTTGGACAGGGAGGTTTCTGCATATCTTCCCTCCCCTCCCTCTTCAGAGGGTGCTGCTCAGGTTGCAGGCAGAAGGTGCCCAAATTATCCTGGTCGTATCTTCTGGCCTTGACAGATTTGGTTCCCGCTGTTGCAGCAGCTGGCGTCAGAACCACCAGTTCCGTTGCCCTTGTCCACTCACTTGCTCTGCCAGGAGCAGGAGACGCTGGTTCTGCTGGCTCTCCGGTCCCTGCATCTGCATGCATAGCTCCTGCAGACTTAGCTAGGGACAGATTTGGAGTATCCCTCAGAGTGGCAGAGGTTCTCGTGGCAGCGAGAAAGCCCTCTACCAGGGCAACATATGCCATGAAGTGGAAGCATTTTTGCTTGTGGGCATTCCCCTGTTCTCTGGATCCCCTCACCTGTCTGGTGTAATCTGTGCTGGGGTATCTCCTTTCCCTCTCGGACTTGGGCCTTAGCTACTCGTCCATTAAGGTGCATTTCTGTGCGCTATCAGCTTATCATGCACCTCTGACTAGGAAGACTCTGGCACAGATGGACCTATGCAAGACCTTTTTACGGGGAATCTTGCCTATTAAGCCCTTCAGGAGAGATCCCTTGCCACCTTGGGACCTCCTATTTGTGTTAGAAAAGCTTACATTGCCCCCTTTTGAACCAGCTGCAAGTTGCAAGCTATGTCTTCTGTCTTGGAAGATGTTATTTTTAGTTGCCATTACTTCCGCTCTGAGGATTTCCGAGCTGCAGGCTCTGATGTGTAAAGAGCCTTATCTTATTTTTCACAGGGACAGGGTAGCCCTGCGCACAAATCCCAAGTTCCTTCTGAAGGTAGTGTCTGAGTTCACCCTGAACCAAGACATCCAGCTACCGGTTTATTACCCAGTGTACTCAAACAGAGGGGAGGCATTATTACATTCTCTGGATGTACATAGAATTATTTACTACCTAGCTTGTATTCGTTCCTCCAGAAGGACAGACCAGTTGTCTGTCTCTTTTGCCCAAAGGAAAGTGGAGGTACCAGTAACTAAATAGATGCTGACTAAGTGGCTTGTGAATTGTATCATGTTCTTCAGCAGCAGCACAACGGACCCTTACCGGGACCGGTCATGGTTCACTCCACAAGAGGGATCACGACATATTTTGCGTCCCTCCGGAATGTTTCTTCAGGGGACCTTTGTGCAGCCACTACTTGGAATTAAGTGCACACTTTCATCAGGCACTACAGTCTGGACACTGCTTCCAGAAGGAGAGCAGGTTTCGGCCTAGCGGTCCTTCGGGGACTCTTCTTTTTTTTCTCTCAAGTGCCATAGGGCACTGGTACAGTCCTCCTATTGCTTGGGACTCTGCCCTAATTGTATTACCTGCTGCAAGAGCACCCCCTCGAAGTGAGACAGTGCAGTTATTTAAGAACTTACCCTAACAGTAGATCTTCGAGAGGAGCTCTTGCAGCAGGTGGCTTTCCCACCCACCTGCCCCTGGGGACTAGTATTCTTTTTTTTCTCTTTGGGGGATGGGAGATCCTCCTAGGTTCTCCATCTTCTTTTCAGCTGGGTCTCCAGTGGGAGAACTGAGGTGGTGTGGTGGGACCGCCCCCTTTATACCATAGCTGACGTCAGGGTGGAGCCGATGTTGGGGGAGGTCCCCCGCCATAGACTGCTAGCTAAAAGTTTTCCATGGGGTCCTAATGCCTGGTGTCTTAGTCCTAATGGTATTACCTGCTGCAAGAGCTCCTCTCAAAGATTTACTGTTACGGTAAGTTCTTAACGTAACTGTACTTTAACCCTGGGAGGATAGCGGGACCAGCAAACAAAAGATCAGAGCTTATACAAACTCTTAACATGCATTGCAGGTTCTTGAATCTCCCACTGCTGCAGCCCAGTTCTGACATCAGCTGCAGGGGATTCGAGGATTTTTGGTTACATCAAATGTCCGCTCTGGAGTCGGCAGGATCAGTCGGATACAATCTAACATACTGCAGTAAAGAGTAAGTATGGGAATGTTTTTACACAGAAACTGCAAATTGGAACCAGCCCCACAATTGGATGTGAGGCTCTTAGTGCTGACTGCTCCCCTTTAGCTAATTTAATTCCAAGGCAGATGGATGATAGAAGCCTGCATACTGCTGTCAGAAAAATCGATAGATCAACCATGGTAAGTAAAGTCACTGTAAAAGCAAACAAAATCAAGTATTATTTACATCTCTGCAGGAAACCTGTTTGAGTAAGATACTATTTCTAATGTCATATTGAAATGCATTAGATCTTATGATGGCATGATTCCTCATTGACAAGGGAGATGCAGGTTTTTCTTCATAGATTTTGAAGGATGTGTACTTTCGGGTCCCACTAGAAGTCCCTTATATGGGCCATCTCAGTAGCACATTGGCTTAGAAGTGGCTTGATAATGTGTGACAGGGTTGAAGAAGACCCTGTCCCATTTGTTATGCAGAACAAGTTAAGGTTGGAAAATGTATATAGTTATTTTGTTGAAATGGTTGCAGAAAGCTATTTGGAAGTCAGGGGGTTAACCTTGAGATGCAATTTGACCTCCACAAGCTATTTGCAGAGTTGTCAGCAGGAGCTAAATACTGGGATACAATGTTCTATTTTGTTGCACCTGCAAGGAAAGAATCTGACAAAGTTTTGATACATTTTGTGAGAAACAGGATGTCTCTTAATGAGCTCAGGATGCAGAAATTAATTGCTAGGCAAAGACTTCCTGTAAAAGAGAGCAGTCTTTTCTTGGAGAGAGATTGAAACTGAAATTTAGAATTAGAGATACTCTCAGAGAAGTACTTTGTTTTATTTGAACTGCTTGTATAAAAGCTATCCTATGCAATTTCATTTTGTTATGTTACTGAAAATAATAAAACACTACTTGCAAATTTTATAACTGATACTGGTTTTCTTATGCTTCCTGACTTTTGCCTCGATGACAGTATGTTTGCAAGGTTCATGCTCTGAGTCCAAGGCACCACTGCAAGCCGGGGGAAGTTTGGTAAAGTGCCCACATGGACATCTGGCCTTGGTGGAGGATGGCAGGGGCCAGACTTGCTTCCCTCCCTCAGCTGTAGCACATCTCATTTAGGATGGGTGAGACGGTGACCAGTCCACCGACAGTATGCCATTGCATACATGTGCTTGTGGGTCACAAGCACCAGCATCCATAGAGTGAGATTGGAGGAAAAAGATGAAGGAAAAATGCCAGGCCATAGGCTGACACCCAGCACTTCAGGGCTCTAGCTTCACCTGAGCTGGATTTCTGTGTCCTGAATGGTCTTCGTTGCTCTGAAGGTCCCATCATGCATGGCAGGCAGTGGATGTTGTGGTAAAGGTAGAGAGATGCCTTGGAACTGATTGGGGGGTGGTCCCTGAGGAACGTAAATAGAGTGGAGAAAAAATCCTCGGATTCCAGTTGGTGCATATTGTGCAATTTGGAATCTTTGGTGCCCCCGTAGAGATTTTTCTGAATGTCTATCTGTAGTTACCCAGAGGGAGATGATTTTTGTGTATCCACGTTTCAATGACTGGCTGATAAAAGTGATATGCTGCAAAGGATGGTGAGGGCTCAGAATCTCACAGTGGATGCATTCAAAGTACTGCAGTTCCTTTTGATTCTGGAAAAGACCATGTTAATTCTGATTCCAAACATCTCCTTGGAAAAGAACTACAAAAGAACCCCAGAGCAAATGCCCTGAGGCATGGGTATCTTCTTGGAAAGGTCCTTTCTGCTGGCGCGCACACATGTGCCCATGGATTTTTCTCGACTCATGGGCATGAGTCGGAGAAAGGGGAGGTGGAGGCATTATGTGTTCAGTTAAGGTCCAATAGAGGGAAAAAGGTGAGGTTGGGGTGGTTTACAGACCACCCAGTCAAGATGAGGAGAGGGACTGGGAACTGAGCTCACATATATTGGAAGCTGTGGGGAAAGGAGAGGTGGTAATTGTGGGGGACTTCAACCTGGCCAAAGTGGACTGGAGCGTACCATCCACAAAATGTGCTAGAAGTCAGGTGATCCTGGAAGGACTGCAGAGTAGCTTCCTGACTCAGGGCGTCACTGAACCAACAAGAGCTGAGGCAATTCTTGATCTGGTGCTCACAAATGGGGAGCATGTACAGGAAATAATGGTCAGGGAGCCACTGGGTGGGAGTGACCATTGCACAGTGTGGTTCCAGTTGGATATGGGCAGGAAAAGCATTCTGACTAAGACCAAAATGTTGGATTTCAGGAGGGCAGACGTCAGGAAAATGGGTGAAGTACTAAGGAGCCATCTGGTGGGCATCAGAGCAGATATGGGGGTGGATCAAAGGTGGTTCATCATTAAGGAAGGAATACTGGTTGCCACAGATGAGTGCGTTAGCCTAAGGGGGGGAGAACATAAGGGCCAAATCGCCCAGCTGGTTCAGTTCTGGGGTTGCCCAGGCAGTAAGTGAAAAGAGGTTGGCCTATAGAAAATTCAGGAAGACCAAGAGAGAGGTGGATAGGGAAAATTACCTAAGATTGGCTAGTGAGGCAAGTAAGGAAGTCCAGCAAGCAAAGACAGAGAAGGAGCTGCAGATAGCTGAAGGAATTAAGAAGGAGAGAAGGCTTTCTTTCGCGATATAAGTGAGAAAAGGGATAAGAGGGAAGGGATTGTTAGGCTTAAGAAAGGGGTGGAGAATAATGGGGGGGAGCAGAGATACTAAATGAATACTTCAAACAACATGAAGTCTTGCTGTATTCTGACTATTGCAGTTAGCTCCAGCCTTTAAACTGCCCCGGAGAATGAAGGGTTAACTTTCTATGCAGTGCATAGAATGCTGAGCTTGAGCTCAGTTGAGGTCTCTGTTTCCCTTTGAAATTCAACCGTCAGATTCTTTACTTCGCCTCACTGAACAGTCGCTCCGGAGATTTCTCCTTCAGCTCGGTTCAAAAGTCTGTTAAAGTCTCGGTTAAGTTGTCAGTTTGAAACCAAATTTATTTCCGCATAGTCGATTCAGTCTCTGTCTGCGGTACCGTGACTACTAGATAGGTTTTGTTCTGATTTTCTGTGTGGAAATTATAAAGTGTTAGATCGGTTCGGCTGAACCGATCACTTGTAGTGAATCCTTTGTTTTACTTTAATGTGTGGTTACCGGTCCTTATCGGTTCTAAAAAAAACGTGTTTTGAATAGTTTTTTACAATACCCGTGACACGGTTAGGAACCGATAAGGGAGTCTTGCCTAGTGGTTGCCATAAAAAGGGTAAGTTTGGTTAGGTTGGCCATGTCTGAGAAACCCAAGAAAAAAACTGGGCCCACTGGATTTCAACACTGCAGTGAGTGTGGGGAGGTCTTTGCTAAGGCCGATCCCCACACCACTTGTGTTTATTATCTGGGGTTTGAACACCTCGATACAGACTGCCAAATTTATAAAAAATTTTTCCTAAATCTACCCCTGAAAAGAGATTAGGTAGAGTGAGGGAAAAGGAGGCAGATAAGTCCGCTGACCCGGATGGCCAGCTCGGTTCTGTTCCGACCGAACCAGGAGGAGTGCCCTCTGACCAGGGCGATACTTCTTCGGGCAAGAGGAGAGCCGATCCTGAGGGGTAGATTCCTACAGAAAGGAAACGCAAAGAGAAATTGACCGGTTTGGATCCTGAGGTTCATGTTCCAACCGCCGAGGACATAGCCAGAGCGATTAATTGTTGAATCGCTTCGATCAGTTCAGACTGATCCGGCACCTTTTGGCAGGGGTTCGGTTTGGTAGGTTTCCCCGGTTCAAGATTATACCCCTGAAGATTTTTATGAACTGGAGTTTGGGGGTGGAGTTTGAAGATAATGGTGAAAGTCTGGATGTGCCTGTGGAACCAGACATCTCCCCAGACAGACCTTCAGGTGTATCCCCTCCTAGGCTTTCTGAGTCCCCTTCCCACTTTTACAGAAAAGTGGCTGAAACCCTCCAGCTTCCTGTGGAGGAGGCAATGGAGGATCAAGAGGAGCCTGATTATGTGGAAATGATGGACATCCCAGAGTCCAGGAGACTGTCTATTCCCCTTCACAAACCCTTTGGGAAGCAGAAACAAAAAATCCTAAAGTCTCCCTATTCTGTACCTCTTGTTGACAGAAGGATGGACAAGAGGTACACACTATCAGGCTCAGATATGGAGTTTCAAACAACATGAAGTCTTGCTATATTATGACTGTTGCAGTTTGTGCCAGCCTTAGAACTGCTCCGGAGGTGAGAGTTAACTTCCATGCAGAGCATGAAGCTTAGAGCGCGAGCTCGGTTCAGAAGCTCTGTGTGGCTGGTTTCAAACCGAAACCGTCAGATCTTTACTCTGCCTCACTGAACAGTCGCTCCGGAGATTCCTCCTGTTGCTCGGTTCATTTCTTTGGTTGCGCTATTTCTCAGTTTAATTTAACCGCGATTTCATTATTTTAACCGCAAAACCGATCGGTTCAGGCTCTGTCTATGGTAATCGTAAGTAATAGATAGGTTTTTTTCTGTGTGGAACTTGTAAAGTATTATCGGTTCGGTTGAACCAATCGAGTTGTATTTCAATATAAGTTTGAAGCCTTTTAAGGCTTTTTAGAGTGCGGTTCCCGGTTCTTATCGGTTCTAAAAAAAACGGATTTCATTACGGTTTTTTTCCACGACCCGTGACACGGTTTGGAACCGATAAGGGTGTCTTGCCTGGCACTGCCATCAAAAGGGCAAGTTGGTTGGTTAGGCTGGCATCATGTCTGAGAAACCCAAAAGAAAAACCGGCCCACTGGGTTTCAACACTGTAGTGTCTGTGGGAAGCCTTTGCCGAAAGCTGACCCACACTATGTGTCTATTGTCGGGTTTGACCACCTCAATTCAGACTGCCAGATTTGTAAAATTCCCTACAGCCACCCTGGACAAGAGAGTGGGCAGGCTCAGGGAACGAGAGGCCAAAAAGTCCGCTGACCCAGATGGCCAGCCCGGTTCGGTGCCAACCGAACCGGAGGGAGTGCCCTCTGACCAGGGTGAGACTTCCTCGGGCAAACGAAAAGCTGGCTCTGAGGAGCCAGTTCCAGCAAAGAAATCTAAAAAATCAGCAGGTTTGGGGTCCAAAATTCCTTCTCCAACTGCTGCTGAGATAGCAAGGGCAATACAGATTGTCCAGTCCCTGTCCCTGGTTCCCTCCGAACCGCCACTGTCTGGAAAAATGTCGGTTGATCGGTTCCAGTGGTTCAGGATTATGATATAGAAGAGTTCTATGAACCAGAGGAGGGATGAGGATTATGATCAGTGTGAATGTGACTTTGAAAGTCTGGATGTGCCCACTGAACCGACATCTCCCAGACAGACCTTCAGGTGAGTCTCCCTCTAGGCTTTCTGAGTCCCTTCTCATTTTTGTTTTTATAAAAAGTTGCTGAGACCCTCCAGCTTCCCTTAGAGGAGGCTTTGATGAGCAAGAGGAGCCTGACTATGTGGAGATGATGGCTATCCCAGAGTCCAGGAGGTTGTCCATCCCTTTACATAAATCTTTTAGAAAACGAACAATAAAAGTTTGAAAAGCTCCTAATTCTGTGCCTCCTGTGGATAAAAAGATGGACAGGAGGTACACTTTGTCAGGTCCTGATACAGATTTTCTTTCACAGCAATGCAGTCATGTTGGGGTAGTTCAGGCTGCAGCCTGTGATAAAGCTAATATTCCACTGGCTTCACATCCTCCTGACAAGGATTCCAGGAAGATTGATGCCATGGCCAAAAAACAATACATGGCAGCATCCTTGGGACTCAGACAAGCTAACTATATGGCTTATGTTGCAAGATACCAGAAATCTAGATGGGATACTGTCATGGCCTTAGCAAGCAGGTCCCTGGCCAGCTCGCAAAGGAGCTGGAGCAGGTGGCTCTTGATGGTATTGAGGCATCTAAGGTAATTCCATGCTGCAGTGGATTCTAATGATGTATCCTCTAGAGTCATGGCTACATCTGTGGCTTTTCGAGATTGGCCTGGCTCAGGTGTACTACTTTGTCACAGGATACCCAGTCTAAGGCTATGGATTTTCCTGTGGTGGGAAATTCTATGTTTGGGGAGCAGACAGAGAATTATATGAAGAAAATGGATGAATATAGAACCACTTACAGGAGTGCACAAGCCAAGGAACGGCAAGCCACTCCTCAGAGGCAGCCCCAGGGGTAGGGAGAGCCTTTTCACAGGCCTTTTACCAGACTCAGGCCTCCCTTCAGCCTATGTACAGAGGGGTTCTTCAGAGGAGAGGCAGAGCGGGTTCGAGCAGGCCTGCTCCCACCCCTCAGCCTAAAGCCCCTGCCAAACAGGCACTCTGATGGGATGCCCAGGGTCGGCTCTCCACTATCTGTAGGGGGCAGTTTGGCTCACTTCGTCCAGGACTGGCAGTCTTTAACTTCAGACAGGTGGGTCCTGGAAGTAGTGAGCCAGGGTCATAGATACATAGACAGTGTCGGCAGATAAGGGCCTATGGCCCACCCAGTCTGCCCATTTAAGTTTGTAAGTTCAGTTATGTTTTCCAGGAAGTCTGGTTCTCAGCTTCAAGAAATTTCCAAAGATGAGAGCCAGATCTTTTCCACCTACAAACCCTTTAGAGACTCTTGCTTTGGAAACAGAAGTCTCAACCTCCTGGCTCTCAGAGCTGTAGAAAAGGTTTCTCCTTCACCAGGGCAAGGTCTGTACTCCAGGTACTTCCTTACCCATAAAAGACAGGAGGCGGCTATCCTGGATCTAAGATATCTAAACAAGCACCTTTTAAAGCCAAAGTTCAAAATGGTGACACTGGGAATGATTTACCCTCCTAAGGCCAGGGACTGGCTAGCCTCCCTGGACCTCAAAGATGCCTACTTCCATGTTCTTATCAGAAGCTCCCCGAAGTACCTCAGATTCGAACTGCCCTCAGGCCATTATCAGTTCAGAGCAATGCCCTTCGGCCTCACTTCTGCCCCAAGGGTGTTCACAAGTGTCTGGCAGTAGTAACGCTCACCTAAGAAGGCAAAGATTGCCATTTTCCCTACCTGGACGACTGGCTCATTGTGGGTCAGTCTCAGACCAGGTCAAATCACACCTGCTAGTTACCCAGCAGCTGCTTACCTCGCTGGGATTTCTTCTCAGACTTCCAAAGTCAGTTTTGGAACCTGTCCAGGTACTCGCCTTTATATGCGCACAACTGGATACAAAGCAGGCCAGAGCCTTCCTTCCCTTGGAAAGGGTAAGGACCTTAGTGGCCCTGGCCGCCTCCTTCACTCTGCAGGTCTCTCGACCAGCAAGGCATTTCCTGCAGCTCCTAGGGCACATGGCTGCCTCCACAGCTGTGGTGCAAGGAGCAAGATTTCAGATGAGGGACATTCAGTTCCATTTGAGAGCTTTCTGGTCTCAAAGAAGAGATCCTCTATCCAAGTTAATCCCAGTGACTCGAACCCTGATCCAGGCCCTTCAGTGGTGGCAGGATCAGAGCAATCTGAGACAGGGGGTGCCTTTCATCCCTCTGTCCCATTCCTTGACCCTTACTACAGATGCATCCCTCTTGGGATGGGGAGCTCACATGGGCGACCTCTCCACCCAGGGATTATGGTCCCCTCAGGAATCTCTGCTCCACATCAATCTGTTGGAACTCAGAGCTGTTTTTCTAGCACTTCAGGTTTTCTCTGCAACTGTTCAGAACAAGGTGGTACAGGTCAGAACAGACAACACCACTACAGTGTGGTACATCAACAAACAAGGGGCACTCGGTCATCGGCCTGTGCACCGAGGCGAGTGAATTGTGGTCTCTGGCTTACTCCTGAACACTTCCCTCATAGGTTCACCTCCCAGGCAAGACAATGTCCTGGCAGATGCCCTCAGCAGGATTTCCCAGGGCCATCACGAATGGTCACTGGATCCCTAGTACTGGGGATAGTGTTTGCCAGATGGGGCACTCCTCAGATAGATCTTTCGCAGCCCCAGACAATTATCAACCACACTGTTTTGTTGCAGGCCCCCAGTGTTGGGCTCAGTTCCCCTGGATGCCTTTCTCCTCGATTGGGAAGGGAAGTTTCTTTATGCCTTTCCCCCCTTCCCTCTCCTGTTCAAAGTACTAGTCAGCCCTGCAAAATGATCCTGATTGCTCCAGACTGGGCCAGGCAGCCCTGGCACCCACTCCTTCTGTCCTTAGCAGTCCATCTTCCCTGTGTCTCCCAGGAACCACAATCTGTTAACCTGTGCTCAGGGAGAGTTTGGTATCCAATCTCAAATCCTCAACCTAGGCTTTGCTCTTGAGCAGTTAGAGCTTTTGATTTGCAACTTTCTCAAAGTGTTCTCAATCCTGAAGGCTGCTAGAAGCCTTCCACAGGCTACCTATAACTCCAAGTGGAAAGGTTTTCCATATGGTGTTCTGGGAAGCATGTTTCCCAGAATCTGCTGATCTACCCACTGTATTGGACTACATGGTCCATCTTAATTCTTTGGGACTGAGACCAGCCACCCTGAAAGTGCACTTGGCTGCTGTCTCTGCCTTCATTCAGCAGAAGCCCTCTTTTCTTTCTGCTTATCCTGTATTTTCCAAGTTTTTTAAAGGATTGCTTCACACCAATCCTCCATTCAGGGACCCTGCCCGGCTTGGGATCTTAACGCATGCATTGCTCAGCTAATGCAACCCCTTGAGCCTCTGTCTTGGCAGAGCTTAAGTATTTGACTTGGAAACTGTATTTCTGGTAGCCATCACTTCTGCCAGGCGATAAGTGAGTTACAGGCTTTATCAGTGGAAACTGACTTTATTTCCTTCACAGGACTAAAGTGGTCCTCAGGACTAACAGGAAGTTTTGCCTAGGAGGTGGTTCAGATTTCCACCTTAACCAATCTATTTCACTTCCAGTGTTCTTCACTGACCATTCCTCCTCTGGTGAGAGGAGGCTGCACAGCTTAGATGTTAAGAGGACCTATGTTTACTACATAGGCGTACCAGGATCACAGGTTTGACTCCTCAACTGTTTCTCACTTATGGTGAGGTTGGGAAAGGGAGACCTGCCACTAAGAGATCCATTGCCAGGTGGATCTTCTTGTATCCAATTTTGCTATCAAAAGCTGGGTGAGGTTCCCCCTCAGGTCTGAGGGCTCACTCACCAGAGGTGAGCTGCATCTCTAGCTGCTGCTAGAGACATCCCTTTCTTGGAGATATGTCAGGCAGCTACTTGGAAGACAGTACACACTTTCACCAAGCATTATCCTGGATATTCAGGCCAGGAGGGATGCTTTCGGTTTAGCAGCCGTGTTTAGAGCCTATTCTCAAGTAGGTTCTGTCCTCCTCCGTGGAGGTACTGCTGTGTATCTGTAGTAGTCTAATATAGCAGGATTCATGTTTGAAGAAAAATTACTCACCTTAGTAATGTTGTTTCTTCTAATGGAGTCTTGCTATATTATGACCTCCCCCCCAGCCTGCCCCTCTCAGAACTCCTACTTTGGGGTATGGGGTGGGTAGTCCTCTTTTGGCATCTGTTGGTGCCCTCTTTCATGTTTGGGTGTTGTGTTTATTTAGTTATTTTATCTTATTTTTCTGGTCCATTGACTTGAGTCTTTGTGTTGGAACCAGCAAAAATGTGTTAATATATTAGTGGCCAGTTGGCTAGTGTAGGTTACAGCTTCCACACAGAACCTTAGTGAGTTTTTGCTCGAAAAGATCTGACGGTTTCGGTTTGAAACCAGCCAAACAGAGCTTCTGAACCAAGCTCATTCTTCGGCCCATGCTCTGCATGGAAGTTAACTTTCACCTCCGAGCAGTTCTAAGGCTGGGGCAAACTGCAATAGTCATAATATACAAGACTCCATTAGAAGAAACATTACTAAGGTGAGTAATTTTTCTTTATACCAGCAATGCAGCCATGTTGGGGTAGTGCAGGCTGCTGCCTGTGACAAGGCAAATATTCCCTTGGCTTCACCCCCAAGACAAGGACTCAGGAAGAGTGATGCCATGGCAAAGAAACAGTACATGGCATCTTCTTTGGGACTCAGGCAGGTAATTATATGGTCTGTACAGCCAGGTACCAGATGTCCAGGTGGGACATGTACTGGCACTGGCTAAACAGGGCTTCCCCAGCTAGCCGAGGAGGTGGCTGCAGATGGGATTGAGGCATCAAAAGTACAGTTTCATGCTGCTGTGGACTCTAGTGATGTGTCATCAAGAGTCATGGCTACATCTGTGGCTCTTCGGAGAATGGCTTGGCTCAGATGTACTAGCCTCTCAGGGATACCCAGGCTAAGGCCATGGATTTTCTGTAGTGGGTAATTCTCTGTTTGGAGAGCAGACAGAGCATTACATGAAGAAAATGGACAAGTACAGGACCACTTACAGGAGTGCTCAGGCCACGGAGAGGCAGACAGCTTCTCAAAGGCAGCAGTCTAGGGCAGGCCTTTCATAGGCCTTTTACCACACAGGCCTCTTCTCCCTTTCTCTCAGAGGGGTTCTTCAGAGGGAGAGGCAGAAGGGGGATGAGCAGGGCTGCATCCACTCCTCAGCCTAAGGCCCCTGCCAAGCAGACACCCTGATGGGCCTGCCCGGGTCGACTCTCCTATTCCAGTAGGGGGCAGGCTGGCTTACTTCATCCAGGACTGGATGTCTATTACCTCAGACAAATGGGTCCTGGAAGTAGTAAGCCAGGGACTGGTTCTCAGCTTCAAAAACATTTCCAAAAATGAGAACCAGATCCTTCCTATCTGCAGGTCTCTCAGAAACCCTTGCCCTAGAGGCAGAGGTTTTGTCTCTTCTGGCCTTAAGTGCCATAGAGTGTGTTCCTGCCCTACGCTGGGGTAAAGGTCTGTACTCCAGGTACTTCCTTACCCCAAAAAAGACAGGGGAGTTGCGACCCATCCTAGATCTAAGATACCTGAACAAACATCTTTTAAAACCAAAGTTCAAGATGGTGACTGTGGGAATAATTCTTCCCTCTCTAAGGCCAGGGGACTGGCTAGTCTCCCTGGACCTCAAAGATGCCTCCTTTCATATTCCCATCAGGTGCTCGCACAGAAAATACCTCAGGTTCTAGTTGGCCTCAGGCCATTATCAGTTCAAAAGCAGTGCCCTTTAGCCCAGCATCAGCTCCAAGGGTCTTCACAAGGTGCCTGGTAGTAGTAGTTGCCTTTCTAAGAAGGCAAAAGATTTCCATTTTTCCATACCTGGACGATTGGCTATTAGTGGTTCAGTCTCCAGACCAAGTCAAGTCAGACCTGCAAGTGCTCACTTCTCTGGGTTTTCTTCTCAACCTCCTCAAATCAGTTCTTGACCCAGTTCAGCTCCTTACCTTTATAGGGGCACAGCTGAATACTGTCAAAGCAAGAGCTTTTCTTCCCCTGGAAAGGGCAAGAGTTCTTATAGAACTGGCTTCGTCCTTCAGCCTTCAGGTGTCCCGACCAGCAAGGCACTTCCTTCAGCTTTTGGGCCACATGGCAGCTTCTACAGCAGTGGTCCAAGGAGCAAGATTTCAGATGAGGGACTTTCAGTTCCATCTGAGGGCCTTTTGGTCTCAAAGGAAGGACCCTCTTACCAAACTGATTCCAGTGACTCGAACACTGATCCAAGCTCTTCAATGGTGGCAGGATCAGGACAGTTTAAGGCAAGGGGTCCCTTTTGTTACTCAGTCTCATTCGGTGGTCCTTACCACGGATGCTTCTCTTTTGGGGTGGGGAGCTCATCTGGGGGATCTCACAGCCCAAGGACTGTGGTCCCCTCAGGAGTCCCTCCTTCATATCATTCTCCTAGAACTCAGGGCAGTTTTTCTGGCCTGCAAGCCTTCTCTCAGTTGGTGCAGAACAAGGTGGCTCAGGTCAGAACAGACACCACCACCGTTGGTACATCAACAAGCAAGGTAGCACTCTGTCTACGGCCTTGTGCACGGAAGCCATGAAATTGTGGTCCCTGGCTTATTCCCTGCAGACCTCTCTGATAGCAGTCCACCTTGCAGGAAAGGACAATGTGCTGGCAGATGCACTGAGCAGGATCTCCCAGGGCCATCACGAATGGTCCCTGGACCCTCTGGTTTTGAAAGTGATTTTTTCAAGGTGGGACACTCCAGAGATGGATATCTTTGCAGCCCCAGACAATCACCAGTTTCCTCTGTTTTGTTGCAGACCCCCCAGTTTTGGGTTCAGTCCCTCTGGATGCTCTGTTTTTGAACTGGGAAGGGAAATGTCTGTATGCCTTCCCTCCCTTTCCTCTACTGTTCAAAGTCCTAGTCAAGATAAGGTCACGACCATGCAAAGTGATTCTGATTGCTCCAGACTGGGCCAGACAGCCTTGGTACTCCCTGTTGCTGTCTCTAACAGTCCATCTTCCCCTGTCTCTTCCCAGGAATTACAACCTGTTAACCTCCTCTCAGGGGAGGATTTGGCACCCCAATCTTCTGTCTCTCAATCTCAAGGCATGGCTCTTGAAGAGTTAGAGTATGCAGATTTGCATCTGTCTCAGGGGGTTCTGGATATTCTCAAAGCTTCTCGAAAGCCTTCCACTAGAAATACTTAGAACTCCAAATGGAAAAGATTCAGCATTTGGTGCTCCAAGAAGCATATTCCTCCAGACACTGCTGAATTGTCTACAGTTCTGGATTAAATGGTCCATCTTAATGGCCTAGGCCTCAGACCAGCTACTCTCAAGGTACATTTGTCAGCTGTGTCTGCTTTTTTGTCAGTGGGAAAGTCTTCCTCGCTATCATCTCATCCTGTGTTCTGTAAATTTTTTCAAAGGATTGTTTCATATCGATCCTCCCTTTAGGGATCCTGCCCCTGCCTGGGACTTAAATATTTGCATTGCTCAACATATGCAACCTTCTTTTGACCCTGTGTCTCGCAGAGCTTAAGTAATTGACTTGGAAAACTGTGTTTTGGTAGCCATTACCTCTGCCAGACGATCGGTGAACTGCAAGCCCTGTCAGTGGAACCTGATTTTATCTCTTTCCATAGAGAGAAAGTGGTCCTTAGAACCAATAGGAGGTTCTTGCCTAAAGTGGTTTCAGACTTCCACTTGAATCAGTCCATGTGTCTCCCTGTCTTCTTCACTGATCATTCTTCCTCGAGAGAGAGGCCACACAGTTTGATGTTAAAAGAGCCCTTAGCTACTACATAGAGCATACCAAGGGTCACAGGTTTGATTCCCTTCAGTTATTCCTCACTTATGGGGAAGTGGAGAAGGGCAAACCTGCCACCAAGAGAACTATTGCCAGGTGGATTGTTTCTTGTATACAATTCTGCTATGAGAAACTAGGAAGATTCCACCCTCAGGCCTGAGGGCTCATTCCACAAGAGGTACAGCTGCTTCCCTGGCTGCTGTCAGGGATATCCTTTTCTTAGAAATTTGTCAAGTAGCCACCTGGAAAACAGTCCATACCTTTACCAAGCATTACTTTCTGGATATCCAGGCTAGGAGTGATGCTCAGTTTGGCACAGCAGTACTTCAGAGCCTATTCCCAAAGTAGGTTCTGTCCCTCCGCCATGGAGGTACTGCTTGGTAGTCTGCAATAGTCCTAATACAAGATTGACTTTGATGGTGTTTGAAGAAAAATTACTCACCTTAGTAATTATGTTTCTTCTAATGGAGTCTTGCTGTATTCTGACGTCCTCCCTGCCTCCCCTCTCAGAACCTGTTTTTGGGAAGTGGGTGGGCAGGTGCAGTGTTGCACCCCAGAGGTGCCTATATACACCTCCTCTTTTGTTTGGGGGTGTTTGTTGTTGTTATTATCCTTTATTGGGATGGGTTTTGGTTTTGGGTTTCCTGGCTTGAATCTTTTTGGGAATACAAAACTCCTTGTTGCCAGTTGGCTAGTAAGAAATTTTACAATTTCCACATAGGATAGTTAGTAAGTTTTTGCTCGTAAGAATCTGACGGTTGAGTTTCAGAGGGAAACACAGAACTCAACTGATCTCGAGCTCAGCATTCTATGCACTGCATAGAAAGTTAACCCTTTGTTCTCCAGGGCAGTTTAAAGGTTGGAGCTAACTGCAGTAGTCAGAATACAGCAAGACTCCATTAGAAGAAACATAATTACGAAGGTGAGTAATTTTTTGTTCTGTTCAGTCTTTACCAGGAAGGGCGACGGACCAGTGTCTTCAGGAGGGAAAAGGGGGCGGGGGACACACAGATGTAGTGATAGAGAAGGATAGAGTGCGGGAGGGGCTATTGGCATTGAAGGTGGACAAATCAGCAGGCCTGGACAGAGTACATCCAAGGGTACTAAAGGAGTCAGGCATGGTACAGCAGGACTAGAGAACAGCACATGTAGTGCCCCTCCACAGAAGCAGTCCCAGTGATGACCCAGGGAATTACAGACCAGTCAGCCTGACTTCCATTATGGGCAAGCTCATGGAGATCATACTAAAGCAAAGGTTGGTGGAATATCTTGAGGAGCATGGTCTCCAGGACAATAGACAGCATGGGTTAATGGAGGCGATCATGTCAAACAAATCTGACTTCTTTGACTGTGTCGCTAAGACAGTAGATGGGGCCAGGGTAGACATCCTCATCTTGAGTTCAGCAAGGCCTTGACTCTGTGTCCCACAAAGGTTGATCAGGAAGTTGGTGGATCTCAGGGTTGGGGAAAAGATGGCCGATGGGTGGAAAACTGGCTGAGGACAGAACCCAGTGGGTGGTTGTGGGGAGAGTTATCTGGCACCAGAGAGGTAACCAGTGGGTCCCGCGGGCCGGTGCTGGGGCGGTGTTGTTCAATGTCTTCATCAATGACATTGGAGATGGCATTAAGGCAAAGTGTGCCTATTTTATGGATGACACCAAGCTCTGTGGGAGAGTGGACAGAGCCAAGGGATACAGGACCTACAGGACAATCTGGAAAAGCTAGGGAGGTGGTCCAGGATCTGGCAGCTTGGCTTCAATGCCAAGAAATGCAGAGTTATGCATATTTGAGCTAGGAATCCCAGGACAGTGTACTACGTGGGTGGAGTCCAGTATCTGAATCAGAGGAGGAGAAGGACCTGGGGGTGATGGTCACTAGTGACATGAAGCACACCACACAGTGCAAGAAGCAGCAGCAAAGGCAAACAGGATGTTAGGGATGCATATCTAGGGGGTCAGTAGTAGGAGAGAGGAGGTTATACTGCTTTTGTACAGGTCACTGGTAGGGCCGCATTTAGAGTATGGAGTTCAGTACTGGTGCCCACACCTCAAAAAGGACATTAACCTGCTTGAGAACGCCCAGAGGAGGGCTACAAAGATGATAGCCTCGCCAGCAGAGTAAGGCATATGAGGAGAGGTTGAGGGCACTGAACATGTACCCTGGGGGAGAGAGAGAGGGGACATGATTGACACGTTCAAGTACTTGAAAGGGATAAATAAGATTGATAAGGAGAGTCTCTTTAAGCTGAGTGGCAACCATAACACGAGGGGGCACAGTCTTAACGCTGGAGGGTGGGAGGTTTAGGAGGGGGGGTCAGGAAGCACTTCTTCACAGAGAGTGTGGGTGGAAACTTGGAATGTGCTGCCGGCTGAGGTCATATCATTGAAGACAGTGGGCAGCTTTAAGAGAGGATGGGATAGGCATAAGGGGAAGGTAAGGATCAGGGGTAGGGAGGGCAGGGACATTAGCTCAAGCTGTGGACCCTGCAGTACGAGCACACTTGATAGACCAAATGGCCTTCCTCTGCTGGCTTCTTTGTATGAAGGTGATGGCCTCGACTGCTTACGTAGTTCATTGGGCACATGAGACCAGTTCATTGGTACTTCAACGAAAGGTGATCTCAAAAGCGGGACTCTGTGGACCATAGGCTACCGATGACATCTCAGCTGGCTGAAGTGCTGCTCTGTTGGCAGGTGGAATCCAACCTCAGTAAAGGGGGGAGTGATCATTCCAGGTACATCATCCCACCTAACTATGCATGCTTCTTTTACAGAATGGGGACATCATATCAAGAGATAGTTAGTGGAAAATGATACAGTTATCCTCTTTCAACACAAATGGTAGAAAAGATTCTTAGTTGTTTTTGTACTCTTGTTGTCCCATAAGGTCAGGGAGCTGTGTGTGCTGTACGCTAGTTCATTATAGTCGCAAGAAAAGGGATGCTAAACGGGTGTTCAAAAACAACAAAGAATATGGATAAAAACCTGGACTGAGTCATTATTAAAGGGAGTGCTTCTTTTATTCAATCTCCAGGAATCCCTCACTTAAGTTTAACAAGTGCAATAAAGTGGGGGAAAAAGTGCTAAAACTGACTTAAAATGGGGGGAAATAGGGTATAGTCAAAGTTAGGGGGTAAGGATCATTTTAAAATGGAATAAGAAAAGGCTAGTTCAAAACAGGCACCGCTAATATGCACTGCTGCTTTAAAGACCTAGTAGAACCAAAAATAATCAGTAAAATGTTGAAAATTTTAAGTAGTAGTCATTTGTAACTTTTTATTTCTGTAGAATTTTCTCTCTGCTTATTTGAAAGTTTTCTATGTGATAATGTTATGCTCTGTGCCTGAATAGCAGTCTGCCTGACAGCTGACAGAACTAGTTCTGTTCCTCCCACATCATCAGCTCTGTAACTCACTGACAGTCACATCATAGGTGAGTGACCTAGCAGCCGTTGAGTGGCTCTTCGTGAGCAGCTGTGATGTCAGACAGTGAGGAGACAGTGCAGATAATGCCATGGGAGGACCGGAGTTGGATATGTCAGCTGCCAGGCAGAGTACTGTTCTGCATAACACACTTGCAAACATCAGGGAAAAGAAAAAGTACCTCAGATATAACAGGTAGTAGACGACTGCTTTTAAAAACTTAGTTTCAGGCAGTACACTAGCCCTTTAAACCCAGCTATTGGTGTTTCATGTAGAGGCGAGTTGAATAGTTTGGTGGAACAGTTTATCTAAAAACATCCACAGGTTGCCTAAGAACCATCAGATGCTGGGCAGTATCTTTGAGTGGAGGGTACTCTTCAAATGAATCAATTTGCCCCCTTGGAATACATCCTCTATTTTCCACATGGCTGTCAAAACAAAAAACAACTACAGGGCGCTTGCAGAAGCTCTCGGCCTCTGCTGTGCTGGAAGATTTTCTTCCTTTCTTCTTTACCTACACCTTTAGAAACTCAATCTGAAGGTTCCTCTGGAGCAAGCCAGAATGATTTTTTCATAGTTCCATATTGGGACAGGAAGATGTGATATGCTGACCTCCTTCATCTCGGTAGGTCATCCTGTCTAGAGAAAACTCACTGGATGGTTTCCTTTATGACAGAATACTATGCCCTTATCTCTCATGCCAGTCCCTGAAGGATTGCTTGCCCACTTGACTAGGAGTATGGTCACTGCTGTGGGAGTCACAATCCCCTTCATAGGACTCTGCATGGCAGCTACCTGGAATATTCTTTTCATTGTCCCACACACTTGCTTTCTATCGGTGTGTGGTGCTGCAGTCCTGTTTAGGCACTAATTGCGATGTCCCCCACACAGACATCCGTTGCTGTTCTCTAGGCACATGCATCATATGCTTTAGCAGATCAATAACAGAAAGAGATAAGTCGGTGGATAAAATTGTATTTAATGTTTTTTTAAATTTCTCCAGTTCATCTCCTTGATGTACAAGTCAGTAACCTCCACTCTGGTGGAGACTTTATATCCAGGAAGTCATTCACACTAATGGGACTACGCCGGAGGAGCGGGAGCCAAAAATCTTCAGGAGAGCTGGCGCAGAGGTAGGACTGCGCATGTGCGGCACCGTGAGACTGGCTCGTGCCATATAGGCTATCTCGGCATAGAGACTCCAATCGTTTCGGTTCCTTTTTTCCCCACCGTCGAGTGTGCTTCAGTGACAATGATGTTTGCCTGCCGGGAGTCAAGTCTTCACGTCTATATGACAGCAGCTTTAGTCGTTCAGTATTGATAAGTTTTTATTTATTTTCAGTATTTAGGTAAAAAAAAAAGAAAAGTCAATTTTTGTTAACGAAGAAGTATTCAGCCTGCCTTCGGAGTTGACCGTGAATGGGGCTGGAGACAATAGGGAGACTTTGCATGAAAGCTGTGTTTTCAACGGGGCTGGGTCTGGTCCGCTGCCCTCTCACGGAGGTGGTTCTAACCTACAGGCAGTCCGTGCTCGGGGGCGGGGGATTGGCAGTCCTTCTGGAAGCACTAAAAGAAATGACCCCATTCTCTATCTTCGTCGAGGGCTCTACACCGCTCGGCCTCGTGTTCTTCTTCAGCCTCCTGGTCGAAGAAGAAACTGTACTGCTCAAGGTCACCCTCTGGTGTGTTTGCGCGTCAGTCGTCGGCTAGGGGCAGGGGTTCAGCTCCAACTCCTCCGGGGTCTCCTACGGCCTCTATTACTGGTGACTGACATCCTCAACTCTGGAGTCCCTCCCCATCCCCAAGGGGTCCTCCAGTGAGCAGTTGCATTATTGGGCCGCTCTTCTGGAGCAATGGGTTCGGCGGTTGTCCTGCCTGCCCGAGCTGCTGGGTCTGTCCCCGGGGCCTTCGGGCCTAATGGTTTTCAACCTGCGGGCAGGGTGGTTTGGATTTCCTAGTCGCACGGTGCCTTCTCCGGTGCCATCGACGCCGCGCTCTGGTGCTTTCCCCCTCATATGGCTGTGGCGCAGGGGCTAGCACAGGTGCCATTCTCTGTAACTGATTTTCTCAGATCTTCCTCCCTGACTTTGGGGATGGGTTTGGGAGCCTCTGGTTCTGTGGCGCCTGGGGTGGTGCCGACTTCGGCTTCTGTCGTGGCAGTGCCACACCTGGAGCCGTTCCCTTGGTTGGCGCCGTCTGCTCTTTTGGCGCCGCACCTGGTGTTGGCTCTGTCTGTGCAATTGGCACTGTCTAGGGCTCCAGGGTTTTCGACTCCATTCGCGGAGCTCCTCCTCCTCTTTCTTCCTTTTCTTATCTGTACTGTTCCTCCAGGACTAGTAGGGGATGATATTGAGCCTGATCCTGATCTTTGATTAGGGGATGACTTCGACGATGATTCTGCTCTCTGAGTGTCAAATACAGTGCATTCAGAAAGTATTCACCCCGCTTGGATTTTGTCACATTTTGTTGAGTTACTACCAGAATTTTTAATGCATTGAAATGATTTTCCCCCCTTGATTCACACAGCATACTCAACAATTTAAAGGGGCAAAAATATTTTTATTGTGTAACAAAAATTTATGAAACATTAAAAACTGAAATATCTTGTTTACTTAAGTATTCACCCCCCTGAGTCAGTACTTAGTAGAAGTGCCACTGCTCAATTACAGCTTTGAGTCTTCTTGGGTATGTCTGTATCAGCTTTGCACATCTGGATTTGGGGATTTTTAGCCCATTCTTCCTTGCAGATTTGCTCAAGCTCTGTCAAGTTGGATGGGGGCGCGTGAACCGAATCTTTAAGTCTTTCCACAGATTCTCAATGGGATTTAAGTCTGGGCTTCAGCTGGGCCACTCAAGGACATTCACTTTCTTGTTCTGAAGCCACTCCAGTGTTGCTTTGGCTGTATGCTTGGGGTCGTTGTCCTGTTGGAACGTAAATCTTCGCCCCAGTCCAAGATCTGTTGCAGACTGATGCAGGTTCTCCTCAAGGATGTGCCTGTATTTGGCTCCATTCATTGTTCCCTCTATCCTGACAAGTGCCTCAGTCCCTGCCGCTGAAAAGCATCCCCATAACATGATGCTGCCACCACCACGCTTCATGGTAGGGATGGTGTTACATGGGTGCTGAGCTGTGTTCGGCTTGCGCCAGGCATAGCGCTTTGCATTCAGGCCAAAGAGTTCAATTTTTGTTTTATCAGACCAGAGCATCTTTTGCCACATGGTCTCAGTCTGCCACGTGCCTTCTTGCAAACTCCAGGCATGCTATTATGTGGCCTTTTCTCAGGAGTGGCTTCCGTCTAGCCACTCTCCCATAGAGGCTACATCTGTGAAGTGCTGCAGAGATTGTTGTCCTCTGGACAGGTTCTCCCATCTCAGCCATGGAACTCTTTAGTTCTGTTAGGGTGGTCATTGGGTTCTTGGTCACTTCCCTGACCAAGGTCCTTCTTGCCAGTTGCTCAGTTTGGAAGGACGGCCTGCTCTAGGAAGAGTCTAGGTAGTTCCGTAATCTTTCCATTTCCTAATGATGGACTTGACTCTGCTCCTGGGAACTTTCAACACCCTAGAAATGTTTTTATACCCCTCCTCACAGTTCTATCACTGAGTTCTACGGACAGCTCCTTGGTCTTCATGGTAGAGTTTCTGCTCTGACATGCACTGTCAACAGTGGGACCTTATATAGACACGTGTATTTCCTGTCAACCATTTGAACTGACCACAGGTGGACTACATTCAAGTTTGAGTGATCTCACAAGGAAATTGGATACACCTGAGCTCAATTTGGAGTGTCATAGCAAAGGGGTGAATACTTATCAAATCAAGACATTTCAGGTTTTTATTTTAAATTACATGTACAAAAAATTCCAGAAGTTTCATTCCACTTTGACATTATAGAGTAATTTGTGTAGATACGTGACAAACAAATCCCATATAAATGTATTTTAATTTGAGTTTGCAACATCACAAAATGTGACAAAATCCAGGGGGGGGGTGAATACTTTCTGAAGGCACTGTAAACCATCTCCTTCAGTGGAGCCTCTGTTTGAGGACCTCTCCTTTAACTCTCTGCTAAAGAACATGAATTCCTCTCTCCAGACTTCATTGCAATCCATGCACTGTTGAATTTTTTTGTAATGCAGAGCAGACAGGGATAAATGCAGAAAAAGGCAGTGAGAACAGGGATGGGGCTAAAAGGGTTAAGGCCATAAAAAAATAAATGGAAGGTGATGAGTACCAGTGCCCGCAGTCTGTGCAACAAGTTTCCTGAACTAGTGGCCTTGATGGAAGAGGGATGCCTGGATATTCTGGCAGTCACTGAAACATGGTACACAGAGAACCGTGACTGGGATGTCAACATACCAGGATACACAGTCTGCAGGAGGGACAGGGTGGGTAAAAGAGGACGAGGAGGAGTAGCTCTCTATATAAGGGAAGGGATTAAAGCAACAGAACTAAAGAGTAAACAGGAAGTTGATGAGTCACTGTGGGTCACCCTGGAGACAGGAAATGGCACCACAATCCGCACAGGGGTTGTGTACAAACCTCCATCTCAGGGAGAGGAAATGGACAAGGAAATGATAGAAGGCATCCTTAAAATGGCAGAAAAAGGGGAGATATTGTTGATGGGGGACCTGAATATGCCAGATGTTAACTGGAGTACCTTTGCTGCAGGCACATCCAAGAGGAGGGTCATTCTTGATGCCCTACAGGGGGCATGCCTGAGGCAGCTTGTGTTAGAACCCACTCGGGAGGGAGCAATCTTCGACCTGGTACACGCAAATGGGGAAGGAGAAAGGATCTCAGATTTAGAAGTGGGTAGCCATCTGGGAACAAGTGACCACCAAACAATGTGGTTCAGAATAAACACAGCCATAGAGTCAAGCCATACCAATTGGACATTAGGAATGTTGACTTTGGGGAAAATGACAGAGTGCCTCAGAAAAGCACTAGCGAAGGGGTGGAAGAACATTGGGGAATAATCAGAACAGCCATCACAGAGGCAACAAGCCTTTTTGTGAAGCAAATCAACAAAACAAAACGAAGGAAAAAAACACTGTGGTTCTCAAAAGAGGTGGCAGGGACGGTTAAGGAGAAAAGGATAGCATTCAGGAAATACAAGGAAACACAGCAGGAGCAGGACAGAGAAACTTTATCAGTTAAAGCAGAAGGAGGCAGGGAAGGCAGTCAGAATAGCAAAAGCACAAACTGAGGAAAAAGATAGCCAACTCTGTTAAGGGGGATAAAACCTTTTATAGGTACATTAGGGAGCGAAGAAAGAACAAGGGAGAGGTATACAGAGACTTAATAAAGGGGAAGGAATGTGGGCAGAAGGTGACAGTGAAAAAACAGGGATGCTGAATGAATATTTCTGCTCAGTATTCACAACGGAAGAGAAGGGAGAGGTACCTAAACCAAACGAGAGAAACTCTGAATAGGGGTGTCTATACCAGTCCATTCACAGAAGAAAGGGTTTTGAAAGAACTCTTGAAACTGAGGGTGGACAAAGCAATGGGGCCTGATGGGATTCACCCAAGAATTTTAAAAGAACTTAGGGTAGAACTAGTAACACCACTGACTACTCTCTTTAACAAATCATGGGAGGATGGGGTGGTACCTGAGGACTGGAGGAGAGCAAATGTGATTCCATTTCACAAAGTGGGACAGGGCAGAAACTACAGACCAGTTAGTTTGACTTCATTGGTAGGGAAAGTGATGGAGTCACTTCTGAATGAAAGAATTGTTGAGTACCTAGAGGCCAGTGGGGCACAGGACCTAAGGCAGCATGGTTTCACAGGAGGAAGGTCATGTCAGGCAACTAATAGATTTCTTTGACTGGGTGACCAAGTAGTAGACCAGGGAAGGGCAGGTGATACGGCCTACCTAGATTTTAGCAAGGCATTTGACACAGTCTCACACAAAAGATTAATATACAAGTTAGCCAGCCTTGGAGTGGGTCCCAAGGTGGTAGCCTGGATAAAAAACTGGCTGGACAATAGGACGCAAAGGGTAATAGTAAACGGAGTCCACAGTGAAGAAAGGAGGGTAACTAGCGGGGTACCGCAGGGTTCGGTACTGGGACCGGTCCTCTTTAATGTCTTTATAAGTGACATTGGAGAGCACCTGGAAGGAAGGGTATGTCTCTTTGCAGATGACACAAAGATCTGCGACAGGGTTGATGCACAAGGTGGGGTGGAAAGAATGAAAAGGGACTTGGCAAGGTTGGAGGAATGGTCAAATATGTGGCAGCTCAAATTCAGTATAAAGAAGTGCAAGGTAATTCATCTGGGAAGCAAAAACCCAGGGGAAGTGTACACAGTGGGGGGTGAGTTAATAACAAAACTCGAAAGAGACCTAGGAGTAATTATATCAGATGACCTAAAGGTGGGCAAGCAATGTGAGAAGGCAGTAAGGAGGGCTGGGGGGATACTGGGATGCATAGGGAGAGGCATCAACAGTAGAAAGCAGGAAGTTATCCCTCTGTACAGACAGTTAGTGAAACACCATCTGGAGTACTGTGTGCAGTTCTGGAGACCCCATCTCCGCAAAGTCATAAGACAGAGTAGCAATCAAAATGGTGCAGGGTCTGCACCAGATGACATACTGAGGAGAGATTAAAGCAGCTTAATATGTATACCCTTGAGGAAAGGAGAGAGGACATGATAGAAACTTTCAAGTATCTCAAGGGAATTAACAAAGTACAAGAGTGTAGTATATTTCAGAAGAAGAGATGTGCAAGAACAAGGGGCACAATTTGAAGATAGAGGGGGGACAGCTCAGAGGTAATGTTAAAGTATTTTTCACAGAGGGTTGTGGATGCAGGAACAGCCTTCCTGAGGAGGTTGTGGAATCAGGAACAGTGGCAGAATCAAGAATGCATGGGACAGACATAAAGCAATTCTAGTGGGGTAGGAGGAAGCAAGCTGTTGATTAACTAGAATCTGCAGCTTATCCATCAGGTAGGAAATGGGCAGACTAGGTGGGCCAGCGGTCTTTATCTGCTGTCAAATTCTATGTTTCTCGTACTCTGTATGCATAATTTACTGTAACTATATTCTGTCTTCTTGTGTTAATGTATCTGATGTGGAACCTCTCAACGAGCATCCGCTCACAGGTGTTATCAAGATTTCAGTAAATAAATGAAAAGACTTCAGAGATTGATCAGGGAATTGCTGCATCTGCAGTATCTGCCGTTCTGGATATTCCTGTGGAATTATCCACTGGTGCAGCCTTCCTTTGAGATTCTCACAAATGGTGTGGGATAATCTGGCTCTTATTCCTTCTGTGGCGAAGTCCATAGACAGGAAGTACTCCCCCCCAAGGATCACCCAATCTTGACCTCTCAAGCCTTTGCTGATGCCATAGTTGTCTTGGTGGAGAATGACAGTCTTCCTTTTTCAGGAATCTACAGCATGTCCAGTGAACCAGGAATCTTGTAAGATTGACACCTTGGGGAAGCAAGTTTTCGCTGCCTCTACCCTGGGTATGTGCATTGCTAGCTATCAGACTTATTTCTCTCAGTATGAGTATACACTCTGGCATTACGCCCAAAGCCAGTGTGGAAGCTGTTCTGGAGTCTGACGTTAGCTCAGAGCTTCTCCAGACCATTACTAGAGGCATTGAGTCCAACAATCAGCAACTAAAAGCTGCTGTGGACGCTTTTGACATTACTTCCAGGGCAGCTACATCTGGTATTTCCACCTGGCGCCACTCGTGTTCTGGAACATCCAGGATTCATAAATGATGCCCAACAGAGAGTTATGAATTTACCATCTGATGGTTCTTATGTTTGCCCTTAAGTCGAGCAGGAACTAGAGGCCACACTGAAAACTATAACAGCTATCAAATGGCCAGGCTGCCATCTGCTGCCCCTCAGCGAGCAGGAACTGGCTGCAGTTTCATAACCATCGGTCCTTTCATGGCAAAGACAGAGGGGACTTCAACAAGAATCAAGCCCTTCAGCCACAAAAGAAAATGCAGCAGAAGGCACTGGGCCCAAAGCGCCCAGTGCCACCCTCAGAGATCCCGGCCCAAGTCCCACCTCAGCTGTCCGAGGGACTCTTCCTTGGAATGTAGGCGTCTGACTCAGTTTTCAGCAAGTGGAAGTCGTCACATCAGACAAATTGGTGCTCCGAATAACCGCGAGGGTTACTCTCTAAACCTCTCAAACACCTCCGGATCATCCACCCAAATGACAGCCCAAGCTGTCTGTCTCTCTCGACCTTCTTGCTTCGAGATTCAGGCCTTCTGAACAACAGGGCAGTGGAAGTAGTTCCGTTAGATCAACGGAACACAGGTTTCTCTCCCGTTACTTCTAGTTCAAAAGAAAACAGGCGGCATCGCCCGTGTTATCGATCTGGGAAGTTAAACAAATTCCTTTACAAGGCAGTTCAAGATGTCCTTTTCGGCACTCTTTTGCTTCTGATTTATCCAAGCGATTTGCTGGGCTCCTTGGTCATGCAGCATGCCTACCAGCATGTTCTCATACACCCAGAGCTCCCGAAGTATCTCCGATTTGTGGCGTTGGGTCAGCACTACCAATTCATAGTCCTGCCCTTTGGGCTATCCTTGGCACCTTGAGTCTTTACAAAGTGCTTTGCAGTTCTTGCAGCACATCTCGGGAAACTCGGAATTCAAGTGTTCCCATATCTGGACGACTGGCAACTAGCAAGCCCCTCCAGACAAGAGACTCAGGAAGCTGTGGCTATGGCTTCAAGTTCCTCACGTCCATGGGAGTTCTGCTGAATTTAGAAAAATACCTCTATAACCCTCCCAACAGCTTCTCTTCACCCAGGAGCCTTTCTGGATACCTCCACTGCAAGGCCTTTCTTTGAGGCGGGAGGGAGCGACATCCTTCAGATGGCCCACTTCATCAGAAGAGCGACTCAGTTTGAGCCCTCTCGATGTTAGCTGATGTTGGGTCTCTGGCATCCTCAATGTTCAGTGTACTCTGGCTCCTCTTCACATGAGAACTACTCTCTACAGATGCTCAGTGTTCCGTGGTCCCGACCACACACCTCAGTCCTTTCACATCAAGGTGACAGAACCTCTAAATGGTCTCTCACCTGGTGGATTTGAGGACAAACTTTGGGAAAGGTTTCCTTAACTCCACTGAGTCTCAATCTCCATCACCACAGGTGCATCCTTCTTGGATGGGAAGCTCTCTGTGAAGATCTCCCACCCTAAGGTGATGGAATGGGATGAGTCTCAACTTCACATAAATATCCTAGAAATAGGCTGTCCCTGTCGCAGTCTGTGCTCTGAAGGACATTCTGTGTCACAAGATCATTCTCCTTCAAATGGACAACAAAGCAGTAATTGCTATATTGACAAAGGGTGTCTTGCCTGGCACTGCCATCAAAAGGGCAAGTTGGTTGGTTAGGCTGGCATCATGTCTGAGAAACCCAAAAGAAAACCGGCCCACTGGTTTCAACACTGTAGTGTCTGTGGGAAGCCTTTGCCAAGGCTGACCCACACACTACATGTGTTTATTGTCTGGGGTTTGACCACCCAATCTAGACTGCCAGATTTGTAAAATTTCCCTACAGCCACCCTGGACAAGAGAGTGGGCAGGCTCAGGGAACGAGAGGCTAAAAGTCCGCTGACCCAGATGAGCCAGCCTGGTTCGTGCCAACCGAACCGAGGGAGTGCCCTCTGACCAGGGTGAGACTTCCTCGGCAACGAAAAGCTGGCCTCTGAGGAGCCAGTTCCAGCAAAGAAATCTAAAAATCAGCAGGTTTGGGGTCCAAAATTCCTTCTCCAACTGCTGCTGAGATAGCAAGGGCAATACAGATTGTCAGTCCCTGTCCTTGAGTTCCTCCGAACCGCCACTGTCTGGGAAAAGGTCGGTTCGGTCGGTTCCAGGTTCAGGATTATGATATAGAAGAGTTCTATGAACCAGAGGAGGGGATGAGGATTAGTGATCAGTGTGAATGTGACTTTGAAAGTCTGGATGTGCCTCACTGAACCGGACATCTCCCCAGACAGACCTTCAGGTGAGTCTCCCCAGGCTTTCTGAGTCCCTTCTCATTTTTTGTTTTATAAAAGTTGCTGAGACCCTCCAGCTTCCCTTAGAGGAGGCTTTGATGAGCAAGAGGAGCCTGACTATGTGGAGATGATGGCTATCCCAGAGTCCAGGAGGTTGTCCATCCTTTACATAAATCTTTGGAAACGAACAATAAAAGTTTGAAAAGCTCCTAATTCTGTGCCTCCTGTGGATAAAAGATGGACAGGAGGTACACTTTGTCAGGTCCTGATACAGATTTTCTTTCACAGCAATGCAGTCATGTTAGTAGTTCAGGCTGCAGCCTGTGATAAAGCTAATATTCCACTGGCTTCACATCCTCCTGACAAGGATTCCAGGAGATTGATGCCATGGCCAAAAACAATACATGGCAGCATCCTTGGGACTCAGACAAGCTAACTATATGGCTTATGTTGCAAGATACCAGAAATCTAGATGGGATACTGTCATGGCCTTAGCTAAGAGGTCCCTGGCCAGCTCAGCAAAGGAGCTGGAGCAGGTGGCTCTTGATGGTATTGAGGCATCTAAGGTGCAATTCATGCTGCAGTGGATTCTAATGATGTATCCTCTAGAGTCATGGCTAATCTGTGGCTTTTCGGAGATTGGCCTGGCTCAGGTGTACTACTTTGTCACAGGATACCCAGTCTAAGGCTATGGATTTTCCTGTGGTGGGAAATTCTATGTTTGGAGCAGACAGAGAATTATATGAAGAAAATGGATGAATATAGAACCACTTACAGGAGTGCACAAGCCAAGGAACGGCAAGCCACCCTCAGAGGCAGCCCCTCAGGGTAGGAGTAGGCCTTTTCACAGGCCTTTACCAGACTCAGGCCCCTCTTCAGCCTATGTACAGAGGGGGTTCTTCAGAGGGAGAGGCAGACGGGGTTCGAGCAGGCCTGCTCCCACCCCTCAGCCTAAAGCCCCTGCCAAACAGGCACTCTGATGGGATGCCCAGGGTCGGCTCTCCACTATCTGTAGGGGGCAGTTTGGCTCACTTCGTCCAGGACTGGCAGTCTTTAACTTCAGACAGGTGGGTCCTGGAAGTAGTGAGCCAGGGTCATAGATACATAGACAGTGTCGGCAGATAAGGGCCTATGGCCCACCCAGTCTGCCCATTTAAGTTTGTAAGTTCAGTTATGTTTTCCAGGAAGTCTGGTTCTCAGCTTCAAGAAATTTCCAAAGATGAGAGCCAGATCTTTTCCACCTACAAACCCTTTAGAGACTCTTGCTTTGGAAACAGAAGTCTCAACCCTCCTGGCTCTCAGAGCTGTAGAAAAGGTTTCTCCCCTTCACCAGGGCAAGGGTCTGTACTCCAGGTACTTCCTTACCCATAAAAGACAGGAGGCAGCGGCCTCATCCTGGATCTAAGATATCTAAACAAGCACCTTTAAAGCCAAAGTTCAAAATGGTGACACTGGAATGATTTTCCCTCCTAAGGCCAGGGACTGGCTAGCCTCCTGGACCTCAAAGATGCTCTACTTCCATGTTCTTATCAGAAGCTCCCATCGAAAGTACCTCAGATTCGAACTGCCCTCAGGCCATTATCAGTTCAGGAGCAATGCCCTTCTCACTTCTGCCCCAAGGGTGTTCACAGTGTCTGGCAGTAGTAACGTCACCTAAGAAGGCAAAGATTGCCATTTTTCCCTACCTGGACGACTGGCTCATTGTGGGTCAGTCTCAGACCAGGTCAAATCACACTGCTAGTTACCCAGCAGCTGCTTACCTCGCTGGGATTTCTTCTCAGACTTCAAAGTCAGTTTTGGAACCTGTCCAGGTACTCGCCTTTATATGCGCATAACTGGATACAAAGCAGTATGAGCCTCTTCCTGAAAGGGTAAGGACCTTAGTGGCCCTGGCCCTTCACTCTGCAGGTCTCCCCAGCACAGGATTTCCTGCAGCTCCTAGGGCACATGGCTGCCTCCACAGCTGTGGTGCAAGGAGCAAGATTTCGATGAGGGACATTCAGTTCCATTTGAGAGCTTTCTGTCTCAAAGAAGAGATCCTCTATCCAAGTTAATCCCAGTGACTGAACCCCTGATCCAGGCCCTTCAGTGGTGGCAGGATCAGAGCAATCTGAGACAGGGGGTGCCTTTCATCCCTCTGTCCCATCTCCTTGACCCTTACTACAGATGCATCCTCTTGGGATGGGAGCTCACATGGGCGATCTTCCACCCAGGGATTATGGTCCCCAGGAATCTCTGCTCCACATCAATCTGTTGGAACTCAGAGCTGTTTTTCTAGCACTTCAGGTTTTCTTGCAACTGTTCAGAACAAGGTGGTACAGGTCAGAACAGACAACACCACTACAGTGTGGTACATCAACAAACAGGGCACTCGGTCATCGGCCCTGTGCACTGAGGCGATGAAGTTGTGGTCTCTGGCTTACTCCTGAACACTTCCCTCATGCAGTTCACCTCCCAGGCAGGACAATGTCCTGGCAGATGCCTCAGCAGGATTTCCCAGGCCATCACTGAATGGTCACTGGATCCCCTAGTACTGGGGATAGTGTTTGCCAGATGGGGCACCTCAGATAGATCTTTCGCAGCCCCAGACAATTATCAACTTACACTGTTTTGTTGCAGGCCCCCAGTGTTGGGCCCAGTTCCCTGGATGCCTTTCTCTCGATTGGGGGGAAGTTTCTTTATGCCTTTCTCCCCTTCCCTCTCCTGTTCAAAGTACTAGTCAGCCCTGCAAAATGATCCTGATTGCTCCAGACTGGGCCAGGCAGCCCTGGCACCCACTCCTTCTGTCCTTAGCAGTCCATCTTCCCCTGTGTCTCCCCAGGAACCACAATCTGTTAACCTGTGCTCAGGGGAGAGTTTGGTATCCGAATCTCAAATCCCTCAACCTCAAGGCTTTGCTCTTGAGCAGTTAGAATTTGCTGATTTGCAACTTTCTCAAAGTTCTCAAATCTGAAGGCTGCTAGAAGCCTTCCACCAGGGCTACCTATAACCCAAGTGGAAAAGGTTTTCCATATGGTGTTCTGGGAAGCATGTTTCCTCAGAATCTGCTGATTCTACCCACTGTATTGGACTATCATGGTCCATCTTAATTCTTTGGGACGAGACCAGCCACCCTGAAAGTGCACTTGGCTGCTGTCTCTGCCTTCATTTCAGCAGGAAGCCCTCTTTCTTCTGCTTATCCTGTATTTTCAAGTTTTTTAAAGGATTGCTTCACACCAATCTCCATTCAGGGACCCTGCCCCGGCTTGGGATCTTAACGCATGCATTGCTCAGCTAATGCAACTCTTGAGCCTCTGTCTTGGCAGAGCTTAAGTATTTGACTTGGAAAACTGTATTTCTGGTAGCCATCACTTCTGCCAGGCGATAAGTGAGTTACAGGCTTTATCAGTGGAAACTGACTTTATTTCCTTTCAGGATCGAAATGGTCCTCAGGACTAACAGGAAGTTTTTGCTAAGGTGGTTCAGATTTCCACCTAACCAATCTATTTCACTTCCAGTGTTCTTCACTGACCATTCCTCCTCTGGTGAGAGGAGGCTGCACAGCTTAGATGTTGAAGAGGACCTATGTGTTACTACAAGAGCGTACTAGGATCACAGGTTTGACTCCTCAACTGTTTCTCTCTTATGGTGAGGTTGGGAAAGGGAGACCTGCCACTAAGAGATCCATTGCCAGGTGGATCGCTTCTTGTATCCAATTTTGCTATCAAAAGCTGGGTAAGGTTCCCCCTCAGGTCTGAGGGCTCACTCACCAGAGGTACAGCTGCATCTCTAGCTGCTGCTAGAGACATCCTTTCTTGGAGATATGTCAGGCAGCTACTTGGAGACAGTACACTTTCACCAAGCATTACTCTGAGATATTCAGGCCAGGAGGGATGCTTTCGGTTTAGCAGCCGTGTTTGAGCAGCCTATTCCTAAGTAGGTTCTGTCCTCCTCCGTGGAGGTACTGCTGTGAAGTCTGTAGTTGCTAATATAGCAGGATTCATGTTTGAAGTAAAAATTACTCACCTTAGTAATGTTGTTTCTTCTAATGGAGTCTTGCTATATTATGACCTCCCAGCCTGCCCCTCTCAGAACTCCTACTTTGGGGTATGGGTGTGGTAGTCCTTTGGCATCTGTTGGTGCCTCTTTCATGTTTGGGTGTTGTGTTTATTTAGTTATTTTATCTTATTTTTCTGGTCCATTGACTTGAGTCTTTGTGTTGGAACCAGCAAAATGTGTTAATATATTAGTGGCCAGTTGGCTAGTGTAGGTTGGACAGCTTCCACACAGAACCTTAGTGAGTTTTGTCAGAAGATCTGACGGTTTCGTTTGAAACCAGCCAAACAGAGCTTTGAACCAAGCTCATGTCAAGCCCATGCTCTGCATGGAAGTTAACTCTTCACCTCCGAGCAGTTCTAAGGCTGGGGCAACTGCAATAGTCATAATATAGCAAGACTCCATTAGAAGAAACATTACTAAGGTGAGTAATTTTTCTTTTATACCAGCAATGCAGCCATGTTGAGGTAGTGCAGGCTGCTGCCTGTGACAAGGCAAATATTCCCTGGCTTCACCCCCAAGACAAGGACTCCAGGAAGAGTGATGCCATGGCAAGAAACAGTACATGGCATCTTCTTTGGGACTCAGGCAGGTAAATTATATGGCCTGTACAGCCAGGTACCAGATGTCCAGGTGGGACACTGTACTGGCACTGGCTAAACAGGCTTCCCCCCCAGCTAGCCGAGGAGGTGGCTGCAGATGGGATTGAGGCATCAAAAGTACAGTTTCATGCTGCTGTGGACTCTAGTGATGTGTCATCAAGAGTCATGGCTACATCTGTGGCTCTTCGGAGAATGGCTTGGCTCAGATGTACTAGCCTCTCGCAGGATACCCAGGCTAAGGCCATGGATTTTCCTGTAGTGGGTAATTCTCTGTTTGGAGAGCAGACAGAGCATTACATGAAGAAAATGGACAAGTACAGGACCACTTACAGGAGTGCTCAGGCCACGGAGAGGCAGACAGCTTCTCAAAGGCAGCAGTCTAGGGGCAGGCCTTTTCATAGGCCTTTTTACCAAGCACAGGCCTCTTCTCCCTTTTCTCAGAGGGGGTTCTTCAGAGGGAGAGGCAGAAGGGGGATGAGCAGGGCTGCATCCACTCCTCAGCCTAAGGCCCCTGCCAAGCAGACACCCTGATGGGCCTGCCCGGTCGCACTCTCCTATTCCAGGGGCAGGCTGGCTTACTTCATCCAGGACTGGATGTCTATTACCTCAGACAAATGGGTCCTGGAAGTAGTCAGGGGACTGGTTCTCAGCTTCAAAAACATTTCCAAAATGAGAACCAGATCCTTCCTATCTGCAGGTCTCTCAGAAACCCTTGCCCTAGAGGCAGAGTTTTGTCTCTTCTGGCCTTAATGCCATAGAGTGTTCCTGCCTCCACGCTGGGTAAAGGTCTGACCCAGGTACTTCCTTACCCCAAAAAGACAGGAGTTGCACCATCCTAGATCTAAGATACCTGAACAAACATCTTTTAAAACCAAAGTTCAAGATGGTGACTGTGGGAATAATTCTTCCCTCTCTAAGGCCAGGGGACTGGCTAGTCTCCCTGGACCTCAAAGATGCCTCCTTTCATATTCCCATCAGGTGCTCGCACAGAAAATACCTCAGGTTCTAGTTGCCCTCAGGCCATTATCAGTTCAAAGCAGTGCCCTTTAGCCTAGCATCAGCTCCAAGGGTCTTCACAAGGTGCCTGGCAGTAGTAGTTGCCTTTCTAAGAAGGCAAAAGATTTCCATTTTTCCATACCTGGACGATTGGCTATTAGTGGTTCAGTCTCCAGACCAAGTCAAGTCAGACCTGCAAGTGCTCACTTCTCTGGGTTTTCTTCTCAACCTCCTCAAATCAGTTCTTGACCCAGTTCAGCTCCTTACCTTTATAGGGGCACAGCTGAATACTGTCAAAGCAAGAGCTTTTCTTCCCCTGGAAAGGGCAAGAGTTCTTATAGAACTGGCTTCGTCCTTCAGCCTTCAGGTGTCCCGACCAGCAAGGCACTTCCTTCAGCTTTTGGGCCACATGGCAGCTTCTACAGCAGTGGTCCAAGGAGCAAGATTTCAGATGAGGGACTTTCAGTTCCATCTGAGGGCCTTTTGGTCTCAAAGGAAGGACCCTCTTACCAAACTGATTCCAGTGACTCGAACACTGATCCAAGCTCTTCAATGGTGGCAGGATCAGGACAGTTTAAGGCAAGGGGTCCCTTTGTTACTCAGTCTCATTCGTGGTCCTTACCACGGATGCTTCTCTTTGGGGTGGGGAGCTCATCTGGGGGATCTCACAGCCCAAGGACTGTGGTCCCCCAGGAGTCCCTCCTTCATATCATTCTCCTAGAACTCAGGGCAGTTTTTCTGGCCTGCAAGCCTTCTCTCAGTTGGTGCAGAACAAGGTGGCTCAGGTCAGAACAGACACCACCACCGTGGTGGTACATCAACAAGCAAGGTAGCACTCTGTTCACGGCCTTGTGCACGGAAGCCATGAAATTGTGGTCCCTGGCTTATTCCCTGCAGACCTCTCTGATAGCAGTCCACCTTGCAGGAAAGGACAATGTGCTGGCAGATGCACTGAGCAGGATCTCCCAGGGCCATCACGAATGGTCCCTGGACCCTCTGGTTTTGAAAGTGATTTTTTCAAGGTGGGACACTCCAGAGATGGATATCTTTGCAGCCCCAGACAATCACCAGTTTCCTCTGTTTTGTTGCAGACCCCCCAGTTTTGGGTTCAGTCCCTCTGGATGCTCTGTTTTTGAACTGGAAGGGAATGTCTGTATGCCTTCCTCCCTTTCCTCTACTGTTCAAAGTCCTAGTCAAGATAAGGTCACGACCATGCAAAGTGATTCTGATTGCTCCAGACTGGGCCAGACAGCCTTGGTACTCCCTGTTGCTGTCTCTAACAGTCCATCTTCCCCTGTCTCTTCCCAGGAATTACAACCTGTTAACCTCCTCTCAGGGGAGGATTTGGCACCCCAATCTTCTGTCTCTCAATCTCAAGGCATGGCTCTTGAAGAGTTAGAGTATGCAGATTTGCATCTGTCTCAGGGGGTTCTGGATATTCTCAAAGCTTCTCAAAGCCTTCCACCAGAAATACTTAGAACTCCAAATGGAAAAGATTCAGCATTTGGTGCTCCAAGAAGCATATTCCTCCAGACACTGCTGAATTGTCTACAGTTCTGGATTAAATGGTCCATCTTAATGGCCTAGGCCTCAGACCAGCTACTCTCAAGGTACATTTGTCAGCTGTGTCTGCTTTTTTGTCAGTGGGAAAGTCTTCCTCGCTATCATCTCATCCTGTGTTCTGTAAATTTTTCAAAGGATTGTTTCATATCGATCCTCCCTTTAGGGATCCTGCCCCTGCCTGGGACTTAAATATTTGCATTGCTCAACATATGCAACCTTCTTTTGACCCTGTGTCCTCCGCAGAGCTTAAGTAATTGACTTGGAAAACTGTGTTTTTGGTAGCCATTACCTCTGCCAGACGTATCGGTGAACTGCAAGCCCTGTCAGTGGAACCTGATTTTATCTCTTTCCATAGAGAGAAAGTGGTCCTTAGAACCAATAGGAGGTTCTTGCCTAAAGTGGTTTCAGACTTCCACTTGAATCAGTCCATGTGTCTCCCTGTCTTCTTCACTGATCATTCTTCCTCAGGAGAGAGGAGGCCACACAGTTTGGATGTTAAAAGAGCCCTTAGCTACTACATAGAGCATACCAAGGGTCACAGGTTTGATTCCCTTCAGTTATTCCTCACTTATGGGGAAGTGGGAAAGGGCAAACCTGCCACCAAGAGAACTATTGCCAGGTGGATTGTTTCTTGTATACAATTCTGCTATGAGAAACTAGGAAAGATTCCACCCTCAGGCCTGAGGGCTCATTCCACAAGAGGTACAGCTGCTTCCCTGGCTGCTGTCAGGGATATCCTTTTCTTAGAAATTTGTCAAGTAGCCACCTGGAAAACAGTCCATACCTTTACCAAGCATTACTTTCTGGATATCCAGGCTAGGAGTGATGCTCAGTTTGGCACAGCAGTACTTCAGAGCCTATTCCCAAAGTAGGTTCTGTCCCTCCGCCATGGAGGTACTGCTTGGTAGTCTGCAATAGTCCGAATACAAGACGACTTCATGGTGTTTGAAGAAAAAATTACTCACCTTAGTAATTATGTTTCTTCTAATGGAGTCTTGCTGTATTCTGACGTCCCTCCCTGCCTCCCCTCTCAGAACCTGTTTTTGGGAAGTGGGTGGGCAGGTGCAGTGTTGCACCCCAGAGGTGCCTATTTCACACCCTCCTCTTTTTGTTTGGGGGTGTTTTGTTGTTGTTGGCTATCCTTTATTGGGATGGGTTTTTGGTTTTGGGTTTCCTGGCTTGAATCTTTTTGGGAATACAAAACTCCTTGTTGCCAGTTGGCTAGTAAGAAATTTTACAATTTCCACATAGGATAGTTAGTAAGTTTTTGCTCGTAAGAATCTGACGGTTGAGTTTCAGAGGGAAACACAGAACTCAACTGATCTCGAGCTCAGCATTCTATGCACTGCATAGAAAGTTAACCCTTTGTTCTCCAGGGCAGTTTAAAGGTTGGAGCTAACTGCAGTAGTCAGAATACAGCAAGACTCCATTAGAAGAAACATAATTACGAAGGTGAGTAATTTTTTGTTCTGTTCAGTCTTTACCAGGAAGGGCGACGGACCAGTGTCTTCAGGAGGGAAAAGGGGGCGGGGGACACACAGATGTAGTGATAGAGAAGGATAGAGTGCGGGAGGGGCTATTGGCATTGAAGGTGGACAAATCAGCAGGCCTGGACAGAGTACATCCAAGGGTACTAAAGGAGTCAGGCATGGTACAGCAGGACTAGAGAACAGCACATGTAGTGCCCCTCCACAGAAGCAGTCCCAGTGATGACCCAGGGAATTACAGACCAGTCAGCCTGACTTCCATTATGGGCAAGCTCATGGAGATCATACTAAAGCAAAGGTTGGTGGAATATCTTGAGGAGCATGGTCTCCAGGACAATAGACAGCATGGGTTAATGGAGGGGGCGATCATGTCAAACAAATCTGACTTCTTTGACTGTGTCGCTAAGACAGTAGATGGGGGCCAAGCGGTAGACATCCTCTATCTTGAGTTCAGCAAGGCCTTTGACTCTGTGTCCCACAAAAGGTTGATCAGGAAGTTGGTGGATCTCAGGGTTGGGGAAAAGATGGCCGATGGGTGGAAAACTGGCTGAGGGACAGAACCCAGTGGGTGGTTGTGGGGGGAGAGTTATCTGGCACCAGAGAGGTAACCAGTGGGGTCCCGCAGGGCTCGGTGCTGGGGCCGGTGTTGTTCAATGTCTTCATCAATGACATTGGAGATGGCATTAAGGGCAAAGTGTGCCTATTTGCGGATGACACCAAGCTCTGTGGGAGAGTGGACAGAGCCGAAGGGATACAGGACCTACAGGACAATCTGGAAAAGCTAGGGAGGTGGTCCAGGATCTGGCAGCTTGGCTTCAATGCCAAGAAATGCAGAGTTATGCATATTTGAGCTAGGAATCCCAGGACAGTGTACTACGTGGGTGGAGTCCGAGTATCTGAATCAGAGGAGGAGAAGGACCTGGGGGTGATGGTCACTAGTGACATGAAGCACACCACACAGTGCAAGAAAGCAGCAGCAAAGGCAAACAGGATGTTAGGATGCATATCTAGGGGGGTCAGTAGTAGGAGAGAGGAGGTTATACTGCTTTTGTACAGGTCACTGGTAAGGCCGCATTTAGAGTATGGAGTTCAGTACTGGTGCCCACACCTCAAAAAGGACATTAACCTGCTTGAGAACGTCCAGAGGAGGGCTACAAAGATGATAGCCCGTCAGCAGAGTAAGGCATATGAGGAGAGGTTGAGGGCACTGAACATGTACCCCTGGGGGAGAGAGAGAGGGGACATGATTGACACGTTCAAGTACTTGAAAGGGATAAATAAGATTGATAAGGAGAGTCTCTTTAAGCTGAGTGGCAACCATAACACGAGGGGCACAGTCTTAAGCAGCTGGAGGTGGGAGGTTTGGGAGGGGGTCAGGAAGCACTTCTTCTGAAGAGTGTGGGTGGAAACTTGGAATGTGCTGCCGGCTGAGGTCATATCATTGAAGACAGTGGGCAGCTTTAGAGAAGGATGGGATAGGCATAAGGGGAAGGTAAGGATCAGGGGTAGGGAGGGCAGGGACATTAGCTCAGCTGTGGACCCTGCAATGCAGGCACACTTGATAGACCAAATGGCCTTCCTCTGCTGGCTTCTTTGTATGAAGGTGATGGCCTCGACTGCTTACGTAGTTCATTGGGCACATGAGACCAGTTCATTGGTACTTCAACGAAGGTGATCTCAAAAGCGGGACTCTGTGGACCATAGGCTACCGATGACATCTCAGCTGGCTGAAGTGCTGCTCTGTTGGCAGGTGGAATCCAACCTCAGTAAGGGAGTGATCATTCCAGGTACATCATCCCACCTAACTATGCATGCTTCTTTTACAGAATGGGGACATCATATCAAGAGATAGTTAGTGGAAAATGATACAGTTATCCTCTTTCAACACAAATGGTAGAAAAGATTCTTAGTTGTTTTTGTACTCTTGTTGTCCCATAAGGTCAGGGAGCTGTGTGTGCTGTACGCTAGTTCATTATAGTCGCAAGAAAAGGGATGCTAAACGGGTGTTCAAAAACAACAAAGAATATGGATAAAAACCTGGACTGAGTCATTATTAAAGGGAGTGCTTCTTTTATTCAATCTCCAGGAATCCCTCACTTAAGTTTAACAAGTGCAATAAAGTGGGGGAAAAAGTGCTAAAACTGACTTAAAATGGGGGGAAATAGGGTATAGTCAAAGTTAGGGGGTAAGGATCATTTTAAAATGGAATAAGAAAAGGCTAGTTCAAAACAGGCACCGCTAATATGCACTGCTGCTTTAAAGACCTAGTAGAACCAAAAATAATCAGTAAAATGTTGAAAATTTTAAGTAGTAGTCATTTGTAACTTTTTATTTCTGTAGAATTTTTCTCTCTGCTTATTTGAAAGTTTTCTATGTGATAATGTTATGCTCTGTGCCTGGAATAGCAGTCTGCCTGACAGCTGACAGAACTAGTTCTGTTCCTCCCACATCATCAGCTCTGTAACCTCACTGACAGTCACATCATAGGTGAGTGACCTAGCAGCCGTTGAGTGGCTCTTCGTGAGCAGCTGTGATGTCAGACAGTGAGGAGACAGTGCAGATAATGCCATGGGAGGACCGGAGTTGGATATGTCAGCTGCCAGGCAGAGTACTGTTCTGCATAACACACTTGCAAACATCAGGGAAAGAAAAGTACCTCAGATATAACAGGTAGTAGACGACTGCTTTTAAAAACTTAGTTTCAGGCAGTACACTAGCCCTTTAAACCCAGCTATTGGTGTTTCATGTAGAGGCGAGTTGAATAGTTTGGTGGAACAGTTTATCTAAAAACATCCACAGGTTGCCTAAGAACCATCAGATGCTGGGCAGTATCTTTGAGTGGAGGGTACTCTTCAAATGAATCAATTTGCCCCCTTGGAATACATCCTCTATTTTCCACATGGCTGTCAAAACCAAAAAAACAACTAGGACGCACCATGCAGAAGCTCTCGGCCTCTGCTGTGCTGGAAGATTTTTCTTCCTTTCTTCTTTACCTACACCTTTAGAAACTCAATCTGAAGGTTCCTCTGGAGCAAGCCAGAATGATTTTTTTTCATAGTTCCATATTGGGACAGGAAGATGTGATATGCTGACCTCCTTCATCTCGGGTAGGTCATCCTGTCTACAGAAAAACTCACTGGATGGTTTCCTTTATGACAGAATACTATGCCCTTATCTCTCATGCCAGTCCCTGAAGGATTGCTTGCCCACTTGACTAGGAGTATGGTCACTGCTGTGGGAGTCACAATCCCCTTCATAGGACTCTGCATGGCAGCTACCTGGAATATTCTTTTCATTGTCCCACACACTTGCTTTCTATCGGTGTGTGGTGCTGCAGTCCTGTTTAGGCACTAATTGCGATGTCCCCCACACAGACATCCGTTGCTGTTCTCTAGGCACATGCATCATATGCTTTAGCAGATCAATAACAGAAAGAGATAAGTCGGTGGATAAAATTGTATTTAATGTTTTTTTAAATTTCTCCAGTTCATCTCCTTGATGTACAAGTCAGTAACCTCCACTCTGGTGGAGACTTTATATCAGGAAGTCATTCACACTAATGGGACTACGCGGAGGGCGGGAGCCAAAATCTTCAGGAGAGCTGGGCGGGAGGTAGGACTGCGCATATGCGCACCGTGAGACTGGCTCGCGGCATATAGGCTATCTCGCATAGAGACTCCAATCGTTTCGTTCCTTTTTCCCCAATCACGAGTGTGCTTCAGTGACAATGATGTTTGCTTGCCGGAGTCAAGTCTTCACGTCTATATGACAGCAGCTTTAGTCGTTCAGTATTGATAAGTTTTTATTTATTTTCAGTATTTAGGTAAAAAAAAAAGAAAAGTCAATTTTTGTTAACGAAGAAGTATTCAGCCTGCCTTCGGAGTTGACCGTGAATGGGGCTGGAGACGATAGGGAGACTTTGCATGAAAGCTGTGTTTTCAGCAGGGCTGGGTCTGGTCCGCTGCCCTCTACGGAGGTGGTTCTAACCACAGGCAGTCCGTGCTCGGGGGCGGGGGATTGGCAGTCCTTCTGGAAGCACTAAAAGAAATGACCCCATTCTCTATCTTCGTCGGGGCTCTACACCGCTCGGCCTCGAGTTCTTCTTCAGCCTCCTGGTCGAAGAAGAAACTGTACTGCTCAAGGTCACCCTCTGGTATGTTTGCGCGTCAGTCGTCGGCTAGGGGCAGGGGTTCAGCTCCAACTCCTCCGGGGTCTCCTACGGCCTCTATTACTGGTGACTGACATCCTCAACTCTGGAGTCCCTCCCCATCCCCAGGGGGTCCTCCAGTGAGCAGTTGCATTATTGGGCCGCTCTTCTGGAGCAATGGGTTCGGCGGTTGTCCTGCCTGCCCGAGCTGCTGGGTCTGTCCCCGGGGCCTTCGGGCCTAATGGTTTTCAACCTGCGGGCAGGGTGGTTTGGATTTCCTAGTCATGCGGTGCCTTCTCCGGTGCCATCGGCGCGCTCTGGTGCTTTCCCCTCATATGGCTGTGGCGCGGGGCTGCTTAGAGTGCCATTCTCTGTAACTGATTTTCTCAGATCTTCCTCCTGACTTTAAGGGATGGGTTTGGGAGCCTCTGGTTCTGTGGCGCCTGGGGTGGTGCCGACTTCGGCTTCTGTCGTGGCAGTGCCACACCTGGAGCCGTTCCTGGTTGGCGCCGCCTGCTCTTTGGCGCCGCACCTGGTGTTGGCTCTGTCTGTGCAATTGGCACTGTCTAGGGTCTCCAGGGTTTTCGACTCCATTCATGGAGCTCCTCCTCCTCTTTCTTCCTTTTCTTATCTGTACTGTTCCTCCAGGACTAGTAGGGGATGATATTGAGCCTGATCCTGATCTTTGATTAGGGATGACTTCGATGATTCTGCTCTCTGAGTGTCAAATACAGTGCATTCAGAAAGTATTCACCCCGCTTGGATTTTGTCACATTTTGTTGAGTTACTACCAGAATTTTTAATGCATTGAAATGATTTTCCCCCCTTGATTCACACAGCATACTCAACAATTTAAAGGGGCAAAAATATTTTTATTGTGTAACAAAAATTTATGAAACATTAAAAACTGAAATATCTTGTTTACTTAAGTATTCACCCCCCTGAGTCAGTACTTCGTAGAAGTGCCACTGGCAGCAATTACAGCTTTGAGTCTTCTTGGGTATGTCTGTATCAGCTTTGCACATCTGGATTTGGGGATTTTCGCCCATTCTTCCTTGCAGATTTGCTCAAGCTCTGTCAAGTTGGATGGGGAGCGTCGGTGAACCGCAATCTTTAAGTCTTTCCACAGATTCTCAATGGGATTTAAGTCTGGGCTTCAGCTGGGCCACTCAAGGACATTCACTTTCTTGTTCTGAAGCCACTCCAGTGTTGCTTTGGCTGTATGCTTGGGGTCGTTGTCCTGTTGGAACGTAAATCTTCGTCCCAGTCCAAGATCTGTTGCAGACTGATGCAGGTTCTCCTCAAGGATGTGCCTGTATTTGGCTCCATTCATTGTTCCCTCTATCCTGACAAGTGCCTCAGTCCCTGCCGCTGAAAAGCATCCCCATAACATGATGCTGCCACCACCACGCTTCATGGTAGGGATGGTGTTACATGGGTGCTGAGCTGTGTTCGGCTTGCGCCAGGCATAGCGCTTTGCATTCAGGCCAAAGAGTTCAATTTTTGTTTTATCAGACCAGAGCATCTTTTGCCACATGGTCTCAGTCTGCCACGTGCCTTCTTGCAAACTCCAGGCATGCTATTATGTGGCCTTTTCTCAGGAGTGGCTTCCGTCTAGCCACTCTCCCATAGAGGCTACATCTGTGAAGTGCTGCAGAGATTGTTGTCCTCTGGACAGGTTCTCCCATCTCAGCCATGGAACTCTTTAGTTCTGTTAGGGTGGTCATTGGGTTCTTGGTCACTTCCCTGACCAAGGTCCTTCTTGCCCGGTTGCTCAGTTTGGAAGGACGGCCTGCTCTAGGAAGAGTCTAGGTAGTTCCGTAATCTTTCCATTTCCTAATGATGGACTTGACTCTGCTCCTGGGAACTTTCAACACCCTAGAAATGTTTTTATACCCCTCCTCACAGTTCTATCACTGAGTTCTACGGACAGCTCCTTGGTCTTCATGGTAGAGTTTCTGCTCTGACATGCACTGTCAACAGTGGGACCTTATATAGACACGTGTATTTCCTGTCAACCATTTGAACTGACCACAGGTGGACTACATTCAAGTTTGAGTGATCTCACAAGGAAATTGGATACACCTGAGCTCAATTTGGAGTGTCATAGCAAAGGGGTGAATACTTATCAAATCAAGACATTTCAGGTTTTTATTTTAAATTACATGTACAAAAAATTCCAGAAGTTTCATTCCACTTTGACATTATAGAGTAATTTGTGTAGATACGTGACAAACAAATCCCATATAAATGTATTTTAATTTGAGTTTGCAACATCACAAAATGTGACAAAATCCAGGGGGGGGGTGAATACTTTCTGAAGGCACTGTAAACCATCTCCTTCAGTGGAGCCTCTGTTTGAGGACCTCTCCTTTAACTCTCTGCTAAAGAACATGAATTCCTCTCTCCAGACTTCATTGCAATCCATGCACTGTTGAATTTTTTTGTAATGCAGAGCAGACAGGGATAAATGCAGAAAAAGGCAGTGAGAACAGGGATGGGGCTAAAAGGGTTAAGGCCATAAAAAAATAAATGGAAGGTGATGAGTACCAGTGCCCGCAGTCTGTGCAACAAGTTTCCTGAACTAGTGGCCTTGATGGAAGAGGGATGCCTGGATATTCTGGCAGTCACTGAAACATGGTACACAGAGAACCGTGACTGGGATGTCAACATACCAGGATACACAGTCTGCAGGAGGGACAGGGTGGGTAAAAGAGGACGAGGAGGAGCTCTCTATATAAGGGAAGGGATTAAAGCAACAGAACTAAAGAGTAAACAGGAAGTTGATGAGTCACTGTGGGTCACCCTGGAGACAGGAAATGGCACCACAATCCGCACAGGGGTTGTGTACAAACCTCCATCTCAGGGAGAGGAAATGGACAAGGAAATGATAGAAGGCATCCTTAAAATGGCAGAAAAAGGGGAGATATTGTTGATGGGGGACCTGAATATGCCAGATGTTAACTGGAGTACCTTTGCTGCAGGCACATCCAAGAGGAGGGTCATTCTTGATGCCCTACAGGGGGCATGCCTGAGGCAGCTTGTGTTAGAACCCACTCGGGAGGGAGCAATCTTCACCTGGTACACGAAATGGGAAGGAGAAAGGATCTCAGATTTAGAAGTGGGTAGCCATCTGGGAACAAGTGACCACCAAACAATGTGGTTCAGAATAAACACAGCCATAGAGTCAAGCCATACCAATTGGACATTAGGAATGTTGACTTTGGGGAAATGACAGAGTGCCTCAGAAAAGCACTAGCGAAGGGGTGGAAGAACATTGGGGAATAATCAGAACAGCCATCACAGAGGCAACAAGCCTTTTGTGAAGCAAATCAACAAAACAAAGCGAAGGAAAAACACTGTGGTTCTCAAAAGAGGTGGCAGGGACGGTTAAGGAGAAAAGGATAGCATCTAGGAAATACAAGGAAACACAGCAGGAGCAGGACAGAGAAACTTTATCAGTTAAAGCAGAAGGAGGCAGGGAAGGCAGTCAGAATAGCAAAAGCACAAACTGAGGAAAAAGATAGCCAACTCTGTTAAGGGGGATAAAACCTTTTATAGGTACATTAGGGAGCGAAGAAAGAACAAGGGAGAGGTATACAGAGACTTAATAAAGGGAGGAATGTGGGCAGAAGGTGACAGTGAAAAACAGGGATGCTGAATGAATATTTCTGCTCAGTATTCACAACGGAAGAGAAGGAGAGGTACCTAAACCAAACGAGAGAAACTCTGAATAGGGGTGTCTATACCAGTCCATTCACAGAAGAAAGGGTTTTGAAAGAACTCTTGAAACTGAGGGTGGACAAAGCAATGGGGCCTGATGGGATTCACCCAAGAATTTTAAAAGAACTTAGGGTAGAACTAGTAACACCACTGACTACTCTCTTTAACAAATCATGGGAGGATGGGGTGGTACCTGAGGACTGGAGGAGAGCAAATGTGATTCCATTTCACAAAAGTGGGAGCAGGGCAGGAAACTACAGACCAGTTAGTTTGACTTCATTGGTAGGGAAAGTGATGGAGTCACTTCTGAATGAAAGAATTGTTGAGTACCTAGAGGCCAGTGGGGCACAGGACCTAAGGCAGCATGGTTTCACAGGAGGAAGGTCATGTCAGACGAACCTAATAGATTTCTTTGACTGGGTGACCAAAGTAGTAGACCAGGGAAGGGCAGGTGATACGGCCTACCTAGATTTTAGCAAGGCATTTGACACAGTCTCTCACAAAAGATTAATATACAAGTTAGCCAGCCTTGGAGTGGGTCCCAAGGTGGTAGCCTGGATAAAAAACTGGCTGGACAATAGGACGCAAAGGGTAATAGTAAACTGAGTCCACAGTGAAGAAAGGAGGGTAACTAGCGGGGTACCGCAGGGTTCGGTACTGGGACCGGTCCTCTTTAATGTCTTTATAAGTGACTTTGGAGAGCACCTGGAAGGAAGGTATGTCTCTTTGCAGATGACACAAAGATCTGCGACAGGGTTGATGCACAAGGTGGGGTGGAAAGAATGAAAAGGGACTTGGCAAGGTTGGAGGAATGGTCAAATAAGTGGCAGCTCAAATTCAGTATAAAGAAGTGCAAGGTAATTCATCTGGGAAGCAAAAACCCAGGGGAAGTGTACACAGTGGGGGGTGAGTTAATAACAAAACTCGAAAGAGACCTAGGAGTAATTATATCAGATGACCTAAAGGTGGGCAAGCAATGTGAGAAGGCAGTAAGGAGGGCTGGGGGGATACTGGGATGCATAGGGAGAGGCATCAACAGTAGAAAGCAGGAAGTTATCCCTCTGTACAGACAGTTAGTGAAACACCATCTGGAGTACTGTGTGCAGTTCTGGAGACCCCATCTCCGCAAAGTCATAGACAGAGTAGGGCAACCAAAATGGTGCAGGGTCTGCACCAGATGACATACGAGGAGAGACTAAAGCAGCTTAATATGTATACCCTTGAGGAAAGGAGGGAGAGAGGGGACATGATAGAAACTTTCAAGTATCTCAAGGGAATTAACAAAGTACAAGAGTGTAGTATATTTCAGAAGAAGAGATGTGCAAGAACAAGGGGGGCACAATTTGAAGATAGAGGGGGGACAGCTCAGAGGTAATGTTAAAGTATTTTTTCACAGAGGGTTGTGGATGCACGGAACAGCCTTCCTGAGGAGGTTGTGGAATCAGGAACAGTGGCAGAATTCAAGAATGCATGGGACAGACATAAAGCAATTCTAGTGGGGGTAGGAGGAAGCAAGCTGTTGATTAACTAGAATCTGCAGCTTATCCATCAGGTAGGGAAATGGGCAGACTAGGTGGGCCAAGCGGTCTTTATCTGCTGTCAAATTCTATGTTTCTACGTACTCTGTATGCATAATTTACTGTAACTATATTCTGTCTTCTTGTGTTAATGTATCTGATGTGGAACCTCTCAACGAGCATCCGCTCACAGGTGTTATCCAAGATTTCAGTAAATAAATGAAAAGACTTCAGAGATTGATCCGGGGAAATTGCTGCATCTGCAGTATCTGCACGTTCTGGATATTCCTGTGGAATTAACTCCACTGGTGCAGCCTTCCTTTGAGATTCTCACAAATGGTGTGGGATAATCTGGCTCTTATTCCTTCTGTGTCGAAGTCCATAGACAGGAAGTATGCCCCCCCAAGGATCACCCAATCTTGACCTCTCAAGCCTTTGCTGATGCCATAGTTGTCTTGGTGGAGAATGACAGTCTTCCTTTTTCAGGAATCTACAGCATGTCCAGTGAACCAGGAATCTTGTAAGATTGACACCTTGGGGAAGCAAGTTTTCGCTGCCTCTACCCTGGGTATGTGCATTGCTAGCTATCAGACTTATTTCTCTCAGTATGAGTATACACTCTGGCATTCGCCCAAAGCCAGTGTGGAAGCTGTTCTGGAGTCTGACGTTAGCTCAGAGCTTCTCCAGACCATTACTAGAGGCATTGAGTCCAACAATCAGCAACTAAAAGCTGCTGTGGACGCTTTTGACATTGCTTCCAGGGCAGCTACATCTGGTATTTCCACCTGACGCCACTCGTATTTACGAACATCAGGATTCACAAATGATGCCCAACAGAGAGTTATGAATTTACCATCTGATGGTTCTTATGTTTGGCCCTTAAGTCGAGCAGGAACTAGAGGCCACACTGAAAACTATAACAGCTATCAAAATGGCCAGGCTGCCATCTGCTGCCCCTCAACGGAGCAGGAACTGGCTGCAGTTTCATAACCATCGGTCCTTTCATGGCAAAGACAGAGGGGACTTCAACAAGAATCAAGCCCTTCAGCCACAAAAGAAAATGCAGCAGAAGGCACTGGGCCCAAAAGCGCCCAGTGCCACCCTTGGAGATCCCGGCCCAAGTCCCACCTCAGCTGTCCGAGGGGGACTCTTCCTTGGCAGTAGCAGAGCGTCTGACTCAGTTTTACAGCAAGTGGAAGTCGGTCACATCAGACAAATTGGTGCTCCCAATAATCCGCGAGGGTTACTCTCTAAACCTCTCAAACACCTCCGGATCATCCACCCAAATGACAGCCCAAGCTGTCTGTCTCTGTCAGACCTTCTTGCTTCTGAGATTCAAGGCCTTCTGAACAACAGGGCAGTGGAAGTAGTTCCGTTAGATCAACGGAACACAGGTTTCTACTCCCGTTACTTCCTAGTTCCAAAGAAAAACAGGCGGCATACGCCGTATTATCGATCTAGGAAGTTAAACAAATTCCTTTACAAGGAGACGTTCCAAGATGTCAACACTCGGCACTCTGTTACTTCTGATTTATCAAAACGATTTGCTGGGCTCCTTGGTCATGCAGCATGCCTACCAGCATGTTCTCATACACCCAGAGCTCCCGAAGTATCTCCGATTTGTGGCGTTGGGTCAGCACTACCAATTCATAGTCCTGCCCTTTGGGCTATCCTTGGCACCTTGAGTCTTTACAAAGTGCTTTGCAGTTCTTGCAGCACATCTCGGGAAACTCGGAATTCAAGTGTTCCCATATCTGGACGACTGGCAACTAGCAAGCCCCTCCAGACAAGAGACTCAGGAAGCTGTGGCTATGGCTTCCAAGTTCCTCACGTCCATGGGAGTTCTGCTGAATTTAGAAAAATCGCAACTACAACCCTCCCAACAGCTTCTCTTCATAGGAGCCTTTCTGGATACCTCCACTGCAAAGGCCTTTCTTTGAGGACGGGAGGAACGACATCCTTCAGATGGCCCACTTCATCAGAGAGAACGACTCAGTTTGAGCCCTCTCGATGTAGCTGATGTTGGGTCTCATGGCATCCTCAATGTTCAGTGTACCTCTGGCTCCTCTTCACATGAGAACTACTCTCTGAATGCTCAGTGTTCCGTAGTCCCCGACCACACACCCTCAGTCCTTTCACATCAAGGTGACAGAACCTCTAAAATGGTCTCTCACCTGGTGGATTTGAGGACAAACTTTGGGAAAGGTTTCCCTTAACTCCACTGGAGTCTCAATCTCCATCACCACAGGTGCATCCCTTCTTGGATGGGGAGCTCTCTGTGAAGATCTCCACACCTAAGGTCGATGGAATCGGGATGAGTCTCAACTTCACATAAATATCCTAGAAATGAGCGCTGTCCTATACGCAGTCTGTGCTCTGAAGGACATTCTGTGTCACAAGATCATTCTCCTTCAAATGGACAACAAAGCAGTAATGTACTATATTGACAAAGTGGAGCTCGCTCTTGCCCTCTGTGCAGGGAAGCAATGAGTGTGTGGGAGTGGTGCCTGGAGCACAAATCCCTGATCCAAGCGGTTTACCTTCTGGGAGTGCAGAACGTTCTAGCAGATCGTCTCAGCAGAATGAAAATGAAGCCTCTCGAGTGATCTCTCGACACAAGTGTCGTGCAGTCGCTCTTCAAAGAGTGGGGAACACCGGATCTGGACCGTTTTGCGTTCCCACTTAATGCAAAACTGCCTCTATTCTACTCCAGAAATCCAGAAGCTGGCGCTTTGTCAGGATGCATTCAGACTGTGGTGGACAAGATGCTTTCTGTACGAATTTCCTCCTCTTCCCTTAGTTCAGAGGGTGCTGCTCAAGCTGGAGGCACAAGGGGGCAGAATGATCCGCATCGCCCCATTCTGGCCTCGTCATATTTGTTTCCATTAATCAACAGATTATTGGAAACCTCACCGAGACAACTTCCACTTCAAATGGACCTGCTGACCCAGGGCCCAGTGGTCCACACCAACCTGAGATCCCTTCACCTCCAAGCATGGCTCCTGAGGAGATAGAAGTCAGTAGGTTTGATGTTTCACGTAGGGTCTCAAACATTCTCCTAGTGGCACGCAAGCCAGCTACTAGGAAAACCTATACAGCTAAGTGGAAGTGGTTCTCCATCTGGTGTGCAAAATCATCCCTGGACCCCTTCTCCTGCCCACCTAACAAAGTTCTGGAGCATCTTCTGGACCTGTCAAATACAGGACTGCAATACTGAATCGTGAAGGTTCACCTCTGCACAATCTCTGCGTACCAGGGCCTATACACTCCATGTCTCTGGCTCGGTTACACATTGGTCAAAAGGTTCCTTAAAGGTATACTTCACACTAAGCCACCAGTCAGAAGACTGGTAGCCACCTGGGACATTAACCTTGTGCTAGACATGCTCACCCATAAACCTTTCGAGCCCTTAGCAACTTGTGAACTGAAGTTCCTGCCCTAGAAGACCGCCTTTCTTGTAGCCATTGCCTCCGCTGGCAGTGTGTCTGAAATGCATGCTTTAGTCACAGACCCCCCCCCTCCCCGTATACTGTATTTCACAAAGACAAGGTGGTTCTTAGAACTCACCCTAAATTTCTTCCTACGGTAGTGTCGGAATTCCTTCTGAACCAGCCCTTGGTTCTTCCGACCTAGTTCGCTAACTTCCAGAATGAGGGAGAGCGTACCCTACATTCTCTAGATGTTATAAGGGTGTTACAGTTCTACATAGACAGAACTAGAGAGATCTGCAAATTTGAACAACTGTTTGTTTCTTTCAGCATGGCCCGGCTGGGTCAGCCTTTTGGTATCAGATACATTTCAGCGTGGCTAGCGGCATGTCTTCGCCAGTGCTACTCCATAGCATAGGTTAAGCTGGAAGGCAGAGAATACGCTCATTCTACCAGAGCAGTTTTGGCATTTCTGACAGAAATTCGAAACATGCACATTGCAGACATATGCAACGCTGCTACTTGGAGCTCTGTGCACACCTTTGTGAAGCACTGCGCTTTGGATGTCCATGCCATACAACATCAATCTTTTGGGAGGACAATTCTTGATGGACTTCTGTCCTAAGTGAGCTCATCTCCTGCCGCCCGCGCCGAGAGAGGATATTTAACAGTACTCTCCATTACTGTGAATGAGTGGTGGAGACTTTATGTCCAGGAAGATATGAAAATCACTTGCCTACCGTAATTCTTGATCTTCTTGGACGAAGTCTCCACCACTCATTCAAATGTCCACCTTCCATCCCCCGAGCTCACTTTCCTGTTTTTGGTCTTCACTGCCTTGATGGCTAGGCTGTGTAGACTCTGTTGTGTTGACCCTTCTTATATGGGTTGTTCGGACTATATTATGTCAGACATAGGTTAGTTTCACTAGGTTAGTTTATGCTGCACCTCCTCTGTAAAAAAGGTATTGAGGCGGTTGGAGGTCGGCAGAGATAGCCTACTCTGTTTGAGCCAGCTTCTGTGAATTGCGCAGTGTGATCCTACCTGGTGCCAGCCCTTTTGAAGATTTTTTGCTTCCCGCTGGGTTCTAGTGCCTCCATGTAGTCCCATTAGTGTGAATGAGTGGTGGAGACTTTGTCCAAGAAGATCAATAATTACGGTAGGTACATAATTTTCATTTTTTTCTGTTTGTATTTGAAACTATTGTGATTTTTTATTTTAACTTGATGTTTATTGAAGCAAGACTAAAAGAAATTCACATAAGAAATTTCTTGGGGGCAATAAATAAAAGCCCCTCATGTCATGGTAGAACAATAATAACTCAATGATATACTACTTAACCATATAAGATCTGGTATTTTGAGTTTAGACCTTGAATATTGGAATATACAGCTTATATTCCAAACAGAGTAACTATAGGGCACCAAAAACAGTAAATCGTAATCGTGGTCGGGTCAGATTCAGGTGTTCAAGATATGGGAACAGAAAGGCTATACACATTGACTAAAGGTAAAAGAATGAAAATATAGAACCAAGAGAAATAAAAAAATTGGTGGAGCTAGCCCAGCTGATCTAGAGTTTCCTTGTAAAACATTTCCATGCTGTGGATGCCACAGATCTGCAGACTGGCTTTAATGGTGTTGTAAGAGACTTGGGAATGGGCTCCAGTGCTTCTGTGCTACTAATCTTCTGCACTCACATTTCAGTATTGGGTTGGTCCTGGGTTAGCTGTTTGACAGTAATACATTTCATAGCTGCCAGGCGTAGCATTTGACCCAGAAAAGCTATGGCTTTAATTTGTGACATTAAAAAGGGGGAAGCCCGACAATAAATCATAAAAGGACAGAAGGATAAGCACCCACAGCATCTGTGTGAAAACCACATGGACTGGCCTACAGTAAGTATTTAGTAGTGGACAGCTCCAGAAAATGTGGTAATGCGAACCTGTACCCTCGCAGTGTCTCCAGCACTCATCAGAGAAGGTTGTGCCAAAATGCCTTGTAAAGGGTGGGGTGGTGGGGGGGCGCATAAGAACTGGGTTAACATTTTCAGTTAAATTCCTAAATTCCCACCAGGAAGGGATAACCGTCCAACCCTTTGTTAACCTGTGGTGCCAGTCTGTCTGGTTGATATGAGGTGTTACTGTCCTCCTCCCAGTGTTGCTTAACCTGATCCAGAGATGTGCAGTGAAGATTACTTAATATTTTATACATTTCAGCTGTGCAACCAACCTTAGAACACAGGATAATAACCCAATAAAAATATTGTTTAGCTCTGTCTGGTCTGACTTTAGCTAAGTTGTCCCCACCACCACCAGCAGATGATGGACCTGCAGATACTGGAAGATAAGTGTGTTTCGTAAGTGATACGTCTCCTTAAGGACCACAAAGGATACACAGCCCTGAAGGATCACAAGCTGCGCAAATGGGTGCAGACTCCCTCCATCTCTCATTGCCAGCGTCTGTGATCGGGCCGAGATGGTATGAAGCCATCATGAAAGCCTATTAATATCAAAGGCCCTAGTTCATTAAGGGTAGAAGCAAGTCTCTGCAATCTAACTCAGATTTGAGAAAGTACTTCATGCAAGGATTGGATAGGAGAGGGAGCATTTGAGGGTGTGATTCTCATATAGGGTAGTGCTCAAAGAGGGAAGGAAGGTAACAGTCTCCTCACTAGAATACTATCCTGAAAACTGCTGTCTCCTCACCCAAGTACACAGGGAAGAAGCATAAAGTTAGGGAGACCTATCCTTCCCCAACACCAAAATGGTCTCCTGTATCTTAGGGAGAAACCTCAGTATATCCTTATGTAGTAAAATCCAAAATTTGGCATGTCCTTCTTCACCCATTGTTGGCGACTGCAGCATGTGCCATTTTTATGTCCAGATCACGTCATCACTGGGAGCATTCCTAGCAGGGAGTACATGCCATCGAGCTTCCATTTACAGCTTTTGCCTTTGTGATGAGATCTCAGCTATCAACTTTTTTCTAAACAGTATAAGCAATTCTGTGATCTCCTCCAGCCACTGGGAGATGGAGTCTGTCTAAGGATGCAAAACTAGCCAAGTGTTTTATTTTCTTCAGCATTCCAACAATGTGTGGCTCTCACCCCCCTACCCCAAACTCCCCTTAGCGCAGGACATGGGTCCAGTGCACTGAAACTGGCGTTGGGGAAGAGGGCAGAGGCAAACATAGAATTTGACGGCAGAGAAGGACCGCTTGGCCCACCCAGTCTGCCCATTTTCCTACCTAACAGATAAGCTGCAGATCCTAGTTAACCAACAGTTTACTTCCTCCTACCCTCCACTAGGACTGCCTTATGCCTGTCCCATACATTCTTGAATTCTCCCACTGTTCTTGACTCCACGACCTCCTCAGGGAGGCTGTTCTATGCATCCACAACTCTCTCTGTGAAAAAATACTTCTCCACATTACCTCTGAGCCATCCCCCTCTGTCTTCAAATTGTGCCCCCTTGTTCTTGCATCTCTTTTTCTGGAAGATGCTACCCTCTTGGACTTTGTTGATTCCCTTGAAGTACTTGAAAGTTTCTATCATGTCCCCTGTCCTTCTTTCCTCAAGGGTATACATATTAAGCTCTTTAGTCTTTCTTAGTATGTCTTCTAGTGCAGACCCTGCACCATTTAGTTGCCCTCCTCTGGACAGCCTCCACTCTGTCTTTGTGGAGATGGGGTCTCCAGAACTGCACACAGTACTCCAGATGGGGTCTCACTAACTGTCTGGTACAGAGGATAACAACTTCCTGTTTTCTACTATTGATGCCTCTTCCTATGCATCCCAGTATCCCCCAGCCTTCCTTACTGCCTTCTCACATTGCTTGCCCACCTTTAGGTCATCTGATATAATTACCCCCAGGTCCCTTTCTATTTTTACTGTTGTCAGTATCTCACCCTCCATTGTGTACGCTTCCCTGGGTTTTGTTTCCCAGTGCACTACCTGCACTTCTTTGCATTGAATCTGAGCTGCCATACATTTGACCATTCCTCCAACCTTGCCAAGTCCCTTCTCATCCTTTCCACTCCATCTTGTGTATCAACCCTGTTGCAGATCTTGTGTCATCTGCAAAGAGACATACTTTTCCTTCAGTTCCTCTGCAATGTCACATATAAAGACATTAAAAGGACCGGTCCAGTACTGAACCCTGCAGTACCCGCTAGTAACCCTCCTTTCTTCACTGTGTACTCCATTTACTACTACCCTTTGCGTCCTGTTGTCTAGCCAATTTTTATCCAGGCTACCACCTTGGGACCCACTCCAAGGCTGGCTATCTTGTGTATTAATCTTTGTGTGGGACTGTATCAAATGCCTTGCTAAAATCTAGGTAGGCCATGTCCACAGCCCCTCCCTGGTCTACTACTTTGGTCACCCAGTCAAAGAAATCTATTAGATTCATCTGACACGACCTTCCCATCGTGAATCCATGCTGCCTCGGGTCCTGTGCCCTACTGGCCTCTAGGTACTCAACAATTCTTTCCTTCAGAAGTGATTGCATCATTTTCCCTACCACTGAGGTCAAACTAACTGGTCTGTAGTTTACTGCCTGTGTCCTGCTCCCACATTTGTGAAGAGGAATCACATCTGCCCTCCTCCAGTCCTCGGGTACCACCCCATCCTCCCATGATTTGTTAGAGAGTAGTCAGCGGTGTCACTAGTTCTACCCTTAGTTCTTTTAGAATCCTTGGGTGAATCCATCAGGCCCCATTGCTTTGTCCACCTTCAATTTTATTAGTTCTTTCAGAACCCTTTCTTCTGTAAATGGACTGATATCGACCCGTCTTCAGAGTGTTTCTCTTGTTTGGTTTAGGTAACTCCCCTCCTCTTCCTTTGTGAATACTGAGCAGAAATATTCGTTCAGTATCCCTGCTTTTCACTGTCACCCTCTACCCACATTCCCTCACCTTTATTAAGCTTAGTATCCTTCCTTTGGTCTTTCTGGCTCTCTATGTACCTATAAAGGTCTTATCCCCTTCTTAACAGAATTGGCTATCCTTTCCTCGGTTTGGGCCTTTGCTATTCTGACTGCCTTCCCAGCCTCTTTCTGCTTTAACTGATAAAGTTCTCTGTCCTGCTCCTTCTCTGTTTCGTTATATTTCCTGAATGCTGTCCTTTTCTCCTTAACCTTCCCTGCCACCTCTTTTGAGAACCATAGCGGTTTTTTCCTTCGTTGTGTTTTATTGATTTGCTTTACACAAAGGCTTGTCGCCTCTGTGGCTGTTTTGATCACTCCTCATTGTTCCTCCACCCCTCCTTCTTGCCTGTTTGCTAGTGCTTTTCTGAGGCACTCTCATTTTCCCAAAGTCAGCCCTCCTAAAGTCCAGTACCCTTGCTTTTGTATGGCTTGATTGTATGGCTGTGTTTATATTGAACACACTGTTTGGTGTCGCTTGTTCCCAGATGGCTACCCACTTCTAAATCTGAGATTCTTTCTCCGTCCCCATTTGAGAGTACCAGGTCTAAGATTGCTCCCTCCCGAGTGGGTTCCAATACTAGCTGTCTGAGGCATGCCCCCTGTAGGGCATCAAGAATGACCCTGCTCTTGGATGTGCCTGCAGCAAAGGTGCTCCAGTTAACATCTGGCATATTCAGGTCCCCCATCAACAATATCTCCCCTTTTTCTGCCATTCTAAGAAAGCCTTCTATCATTTCCTTGTCCATTCCCTCCCCCTGAGATGGGGGTCTGTATACAACCCCCATGTGGATTGTGGTGCCATTTCCTGTCTCCAGGGTGACCCAGAGTGCCTCATCTGCTCCCTGTTTACTCTTTAGTTCTGTTGCTTTGATCCCTTCCTTTACATAGAGAGCTACTCCTCCTCCTCTTTTACCCTCCCTGTCCCTCCTGTAGATTGTGTATCTTGGTATGTTGACATCCCAGTCATGGTTCTCTGTGTACCATGTTTCTGTGACTGCCACAATATCCCGGCAACCCTCTTCCATCAAGGCCACTAGTTCAGGGAGCTTGTTACACAGGCTACAGGCATTGGTACTCATCACCCTCCACTTTTTGATAGCCTTACCCCTTTTAGCCCTATTTCTGTCCTTACTGCCTTTGCCTTTTTTTTTACATTTAAATCTGTTCTGCTCCTTAATAACTTCTGTACCTTGGTGTTTACCTCAGTAATCACCATGTTTTGAGGGGGGAGGCTGGGATTTTCCTGCTCCTTTTCAGTGCCTCCCCCCTTGGCTAGTTTAAATGCTTGCCAATGAAGCATTTAAACCTCTCACGTAGGATTCTGGTTCCCCCCTGGACAGATGCAGACTATCGCACCAGTATAGGTCTGCATCCCTCCAGGTGGCTCCCCAGTCCCCAATGAAGCCAAAACCGTGAGCTCCACACCAGTTTTTCAACCACTCATTGAATTCCCTGGTGAGGAGTGCCCTAGCATCTCCCTTGCCATAGACAGGTAGCACCTCCGAGAAGGTTACCGTATGCGCTACTTGTCTAAGGCCTCTTCCCAACTCTACAAACTCCTCTTGCACTGCTCTGGTCCCATTCCTAGCCAGGTCATTTGTCCCTAGGTGGACAATGACATCCAGCTCCTCCCTCGTGCAGCTCCTCCCACGATCCTGAGGATTCGCTTCTGTCCCTCAAGCCGGCGCCAGGAAGGCACTGCCCATCCCTCTCCCTTCCTCCCCCATTTCTACCCCCTTAATGATTGAGTCCTCCACCAGGAGTAGTTTCCTTCCCCTGTGGGGTTTCATGCCACCCTCCTGTGGGTCTCCTTTGTGAAGGTTCCCAGCATCCTCCTTGGTCTCCACTGCAGATGCCTCCATAGAGGAACCACTGTCCACCAGAAGAGTGAATGAATTGTGGAGAGGTACAGCTGGAGGGATGCAGCTCTGTTCCACCACCCTCTCCCTCCCTGAGCCCACCCTGGTCCAGCCTCTCCTCTTTTTTGGCAACCTCTGAGGTAGTGGCATTGGCCTTGGTGGTCCCTTTGGGGGGCTTCACGAATCCTAACCAGGTCAGCCTGGAGCGGGAAACCTCCTCTCTCAGACCAGAGAGGTGCCTGTAAATAGGGCAGCATCGCAGCCTCCAGAATGTCTCCCGGAACACTGCCGCCCCACAGCCATTGCACTGCACCACTCCTAACATGTCTTATTTTGTGTTCCCTCTACTGTTTCTCTGGATGCTTACTCTCCCCTCTCCTTACAACTCTCACCCTTCCTGTTCTGGGACAGCAGCTTCCTATCTTCTTCAGTAGCCTCCTCCTTCCTTACTCAGTATCAGACCACCAGCAGCTGGGGGCGGTGAGCTACTTTTTTTCCTTCAGGGTTGACCAAAACCAGTGTTTCTCTATGATCCTTTCCTTCCTACTGCCAAACAGGAAGTTCCGGTTGACAGTCAAATTCAGTGGCTGTAAAAGTAGAACTGGCTTTGGGTGGGTGGGATGGAGGGCAATTAGTAAGAAAAAAGGCTAGCAACAGGAAGTTGTAATTTGACTCACCTGCTTTTATAGTGTCTAAGCCACACCCCCAATTAAGCTCTCTCTCCTCCTACTTGTTTAGCAAAGTAAACTGATACAGAACCCTTCCCAGCACAGAACACACACACTGACTTTTTCTTTTCTTTAACCCTAAATAAGACCCCTTCTACTTCTAATAAAGTTATCTATCTACTTAATCTTAACAGACAGTGACTCCTGCTGAGATATAAGTTTTACATACTAACATACTAAAATGCCAGCAGAATAGGCCTAACGGTCTTTCGTGTCTGCTCGTTTGGTCAGCCCCCACCCTGGGTGCTGACCTTGCTGTCCCCCTCGCCTTCTCTGGCTTCTCCCTTCCCAGTTCCGGATATTCTTGCTGCATTGGATTTTGCTTCCAGAACCCTTCCCCTGTACCTGTCCCCCCCTCTTGAACCCCTCCACTGTCTCTGCCTCCACCAGCCCCCTAGGTATTGCATTCCATGGCTCCACCACCCTCTCAGTGAGTAGCACCTCCTCCTTTCTCCCTGAGATCTTCCCCCTCCAGCTTCCAGCCATGCCCTCTAGTGGCCCTTCCTCCTTCCTTGAAGCACCCTGACTGTTCCTCCCCATTTACCCTCTTCATGTACCTGAGACCTCTATCATGTCCCCAGTCCCTTCTCTCTTCCAGTGTGTACATATTTAGCTCTTGAGCCTCTCCTCATAGGCCCTGTCCCCAAGCCCCAAATCATTTGGTTGCCCTCCTCTGGATCCTCTCCAGGAGGTTAATGTCCCTTAAGTGTGGCCTCCAAAACTGCGCGTACTCCAGGTGCTGGCCTCACCAAGCAGTTATACAGAGGAGTATCAGTTCCCTCCTTCTGAGGTGATCCCCTAGCGATGCATCCCAGCATGCTGTTGGCCTTGGCTGCTGCCCTCCTACAAGTCTGAGTTGTTCATCTTGACATCCACCACCACTCCCAGGTCCCTGTCAGCCATTGGACTTTGTATCCCCCAGGGGTGTACACACTTGGCCTGGGTTTCTGGCCCCAGGTGGGTACCTTGCATTCCCTGCATTGAACCTCAGCTTCCACTTTCTAGACCATCTTTCCAGAGCCTCCAGGTCCCCTGCAGGGCCACCTCCCTCCTCCCATCCACCACCGCCCCCAGTTTCGAGTCATCTGCAAAGAGACTCATCTCACTCCTGATTCCTGTCCTTATGTCAGATAGGTAGGCATTGAACAGAAGGGGCCCAAGGACTGATCCCTGTGGGACCTCACTAATGACCCTCCTTGGGGATGAGACTATCCCACCAACTACGACCCTCTGGGTCCGGTCCTGGAGCCAATTGCCTATCCATCTGATCATCTGGTTTAGTGCAACACCTGGAATCCATAGGGGCACAGGATCCAAGACAGCATGGGTTTACAAAAGGAAGGTCCTGTCAAACTAATCTCATAGATTTCTTTGACTGGGTAACCAGAGTGGTGGACCAAGGGGGAGCAGTTGATGTCGCCTACCTTGACTTCAGCAAAGCTTTTGACACTGTTCCACATAGAAGATTGATAAATAAGCTGGGTAGGCTGAGGTGGGTCAGAAGTTGGTCAACTGGGTGGCAAACTGGTTGACTGGCAGAAAACAGAGGTGGTAGTAAATGGTATACAGTCAGAAGAGATGCAAGTCACAAGTGGGGTACCTCAGGGATCAGTCCTGGGGCCAGTCCTATTCAACATCTTCATTAGTGACCTTGCAGATGGACTAGAGGGTAAGGCTTGTCTGTTTGCAGATGACACCAAGATCTGCAACAGAGTAGATGATCCAGATGGGGTGGGCAGAATGAGAAGAGATCTGGATAAACTAGCAGAATGGTCAGAAGAGTGGCAACTGGGATTTAATGCAAAGAGTGCAAAATCATGCACATAGGGAAGAGAAACCCTGAAGCCACATATAGGCTGGGAGGGAGTTGCTAGCAGTCACAAAGGAAGAAAGAGACTTGGGCATCATCATCACTGATGACCTAAACTTCCAAGCAGACCTCTAAAGCAGTAGGTAAGGCTAGCGGGTGTTAGGGTGTATTAGCAGGGTATCACAAGTCGTAAGAGGGAGGTAATAATCCTCTGTACAAGACATTGGTTAGGCCCCATCTGGAGTACTGCTGCAGTATTGGAGGCCACACCTTCACAAGGACATTAACCAAATTGAGGCAGTCCAGAAGGGCAACAAAATGGTGCAGGGACTGCATCAGAAGACATATGAGGACAGATTAGCGGACTCAATATGTATACCCTTGAGCAAAGGAGGGAGAGAGGTGATAATGATCGAGGCATTCAAACACCTTAAGGGCATAAACAAGGTGAAAGAGTCTAACATGTTTAAATATTAGAAAAATAGCAGGACAAGAGGACACAGCATGATTAGAGGGAGGCCGATTAAGGGGAATGTGAGAAATTATTTTCACAGAAAGGGTGGTAGATGCATGGAATGGCTTACCACAAAGTGGTGGCTATGAATACAGTGCAGGGCTTCAAACAGGCATGGGATAGGCATAGGGAGCAATACAAATGACTATGAATAGATAGGTCACTGACAGAGCAAGGCCGATGGCACATTTATAAGGTAGAAAAGAAATGGGCAGACTGGATGGGCCTTGCGGTCCTTATCTGCCGATCAACTTCTATGTTTCTATGTTCCCACCCCATTTCTCCTAGCTTATCCAACAGGCCACGTGAGGAACAGAGTCAAATGCCTTGCTGAAGTCTAGAAAGAGGCGTCCACTGGTCTACCCAGGTCCAAGGCACTTGTCACCAGTCATAGAACTCCACCAGGTTTGTCTGACCACGATTTCCCGGGATGAATCCATGCTGTCTATCGTCCAGGCACCCTGACTTATCCAGGTCCCCCTAGCCTCTCCTTGACAATGCCCTCCATCACCTTGCCCACCACTGATGTCAGGCTGACAGGCCTGTAGTTCCCTGCCACCTCCCTTGATCCCCCCTTGTGGATAGGCACTACATGCGCCACCTTCCAGTCTTGGGGCACCCACCCTGTCCTCAGAGAGATGGTGAAAAGCTCTGCCAGGGGTTTCTCCAGGACATCTGCAAGTTCCTTCAGCACTCTAGGATGTAATTTATCCAGCCCCGGTGCTTTCTCCGTCTTAAGGGAGCTGAGGGCTTCCCTCACTCTCTCTGCTGTGATTTCCACTTCTGGTACCTCTTCTCCCTGCTTAGCCCTCCCCCCACCTTCCAGTGATGACTCCCCCTCTCCCCAGACCTGCCGATCAGTAAGGGTCCCCCCCTCCTCATTATCTCTGTCTCCTCCCATGTATGATGCAGCATCCCCATTTTCCCTGGTGAAAACCGAGGTGAAGTACTCATTTAGTACCTCAGCCTGCTCCCCCAGGTCTTGTGCCCATCTCTCCCCTGATTTAATCCTGCTAATCTGCCCCTTCACCCTTCGTCTTTCCCCAATGTATCTAAAGAACCCCTTTTTCCCTCTCCTAATTTCCCTGGCCAGGTTCTGCTCCTTCCTTGCCTTAGCCACCCTCACCACTCTAGTGGCCCTTCTAGCCATCAGCTCGTACTCCCTTAGATCCCTTTCACTCCTTGAGCACTTGAATTGCTTATAGGCTGCTTTCTTTCCCCGCACCACCTCCTGGACCTCCCTGGTCCACCAACAGGGTTTTTGGGCCCTACCGCATTTTTGTCTTACTCTTGCACAGGTGCTGGTAGCGTCCTGCACCCCTCTCCTGATGATTTCCCACCTACTATCAGCGTCCATGTCTGACCCAATCCCATCAAATGCTCCTTAAGGATCCTTCCCATTTCTTAAAATCTGCCCCCTGAAGTCAGTTACTTCGTCTTTGTGCAGCCTTCTACCCTCCTAGGTCCAGGCAGAACCAGACCGTGGCATGGTCACTCCCCGCCAATGGGTCCCTACCTCAGGCCCCAATCTGGTCACTGTCTGCCAGGACCACATCCAGTACCCGTGCCTCCCTGGTCGGTTCCCTCACCTGCTGAGTTAGGAACGCGTCTTGAAAGACATCCAGCAACCTCTGTGCCCTGGTCACAGAGGATGTCATAGTCTCCCAGTCTGTTCCTGGCATGTTTAAGTCCCCTAACACCACCACCGTTCCTCTGCCCAGTCTGCAGTGTCTCCTAACATCTGCCACCAGACTGTCCTCCAGCTCCTCCGCCAGGGCAGGGGGTCTATACACCACTCCTATTTTTACTCTCTTGCCCCCGCCCCGTTATCAAGGTGACCCAAATCGCCTCCACGGTTCCCTCCGCCTCCTCTACTCCCCCTATGCCAATGCAGTTTTTGACTATCATTGCTACCCCTCCTCCCCTTCCCTCCCCCTGTCCTTCCTGAACATAGTGTAACCCTCCAGGTTCAGGTCCCAGTCATGTCTTGCAGTGGCCCAAGTCTCAGTGACGCTGCCACATCCACTGCTCCCTCAGTTAACATCGCCTGGAGCTCAGGCATTTTTGCCCAAGCTCCTGGCATTTAGCGAGACTACCTTCCACCCTTTCCTATAGTTCCATTTCCCTTGCTCGTGTTCCCATGGGATTTTGTTTTCTCCTGGTCTGCACTTTTGCCAGTTGGCCTTTCCTGCAATCCTCCTGGTCCCCAGGGGTGGAGACAGAGTCCCTCCTTTCGGCACCCCTTGACAGCCTTTTCTCCCATCCACCCCCTTCACAAGTTTAAACCCCACTTTTCACCAATGAACTCCACTATTTTCAACTTAAGGATTCCCTCCCTCCAAATTGAGATGTAGTCTATCTCTAGCATACAGCTCCTTATCCTCCCAGGTCTCCCCCCAATCCCCCATCAACCCATACCCTCTGGCCTCACACCACTCCCTGAGCCACTGGTTTATCTCCCTAATTTTCCTTTTGTGTTCCCCACTAGCCCTTGGCACTGGCAGGATTTCTAAGAAGGAAACTGTGCATCCTATGTCATGACAGACCCTGGCGAGCTCCCTGAATCTTGCCTGTATCTCTAGCTCGCTATTTCCCTCACTGTCATTTGTTCCCAGGTGGACCAGTATGTCTGGGGAACCCCCACAGTCCTTTGCCAGCTGATATACCTCGTGCTTAGCCCTGTGCACCGTTAGTCCAGGGAAGGATCTTGTTCTAACTGGCCAGGCTTCTCCCTCCCTATCCCATTTGATACCCCTGATCATAGAATCCCCCAACAGGAGCACTCTGACCACTCCTTTTCCTCCATTCCCCCCCTTCCATGTCCCTCATCCTTTCTACCGGCCCCTCCACCCAGCTGGCTCCTTGTTCCTCCCCCTATCTGGGTGCCACATGCCACCCCTTCCTTATTTACCATGGCCACCCCTCCCTCCAATCCTATGCCTCTTCTCCTCCTGAGTATCCTTCTGTACCTTGCTAATTCCCCCCTCACTGCTTGCAACTGGTCCTTCTCCCCCATCTGCTAAACTAGCCTGGCTCATCCTCCCTTCCTTCCTGTCTCCATTTAGTTCCTCCTTGCTCGTCGTGCTCCCCTGGCCTAAACCCTCAGCTCCCTTTACTGAATCCTCCTTGTACTTCTGGTCCTTCTCCTTTACCTTTCCTCCCAACTGGTCCTTCTCCTTGCGCTTTCCTCCCTCTTCCCCCTCCCCATCCTGCTCTGATTCCTGCTCCCCCATTCTCCCATTCCAGGTCCCCCCTGTTCTTCCTGCTGTCTGGCCCTGCCTCCCACTCCCTTTCGTCTCTAACCACTCTGTCATGGCTACATCATCCCCTCATCATCCTTGGGCAGAAGAAGAATTAGGCGGTTACTGAGTGTAAGGTCTGATCCACCTCCCCGCCTTGCTTGCTTCTGTCCAGCACTGGCCATCTGCCCACTTCCCTGAGAATGTTGTCCCTCCGTCCCCCCTTTGTGAGGGTCCCCAGTTACCTGCCTGCTTCCTTGGTAGTGTCCTTTTGGACCCCCTCTGCCAGGGTCCCTATGTGACCCCTGAGTATTCTCCTGCAGTCCTTTCCCTATACCCCCACCCCCAGTGCTTGGTGCAACCCTGTGGGAGATTTCCAGCCCCCTTCCCCAACCATACCACCCCCTTTCCCCCAGCTTTCTCCTCATCCCCGCAACCTCCTCCCTAAGCTGTGCTAGCTGGTAGCACACTGGGCAACCACCAAACTTCCAAGCCCAGTCCAGTATCATGGCTGCTCCACACCCTGTGCACCCCACCACCCTCCCAAAGATGCCGGCCCTAATGATGTGTGGTTCCATCCCCTTCCAAATAGGAAGATTAATAAGAAAATGTAGCTTCTTTTAGTTAGCTGCTTCCTGCTCTACAAGCAAGGCTAGCAACAGCTGTCTTTGAAAAGTCAAGATATTGGATTTCTTTTTTCTTTTTCAAATCAGTTTTTATTCAGTTTTATAATTGTGTAGCAGTTGCATCATGGATGACAGGTAAGATCATAGTCTGGCACAGCAATCCCAAAACTATTGACAGTGAAGTCATTCATACAGTATCACGATGGGTCAAGTAAGCCATCATGTCAAAACTAGAAATTAAACTGAGATTCTATAATAAAAACAGAGATATTCAGGTTCCATTCTCGGAAAGATTAATCAGTCACCCACTGCCACAGGTCAGATATTGGATTTTATAATTATTTTCTTAAAATCAGGAGTGAATTTTTAACTGATTTTTCTAATATACCGGAAAACTTCTTAAAGTATTCAATTCGGATACAATTGAGGCTTAAAGCGTTAGAATATTTGCTTGGTTTGGATTGATGCACAAAGGTAGAATTCAGCTTAAACGTATTTCATTTATTTTCTGTATATAAAATAACTAGGATAAATAAATCATCATTTTGGGATAAATATTTAATTTCTCACAGAATAATTTGTCACTTTAGAACATGTTATTTCCGTATAGAATCTGGCAAAAAAACCCAGGAAACAGTAGGTCAGATAGAGAGTTTATAGTGGAAAGAATGGCAGTTTTAAGATGAGAACAAGGTAAATTGTGATTAAAAGCATTAAAAATGGTGTAGTATAAATCAAATAAATAGGTTGTAGTGGAATAACACATTCATCTCCACATGAGTGGTAAGACCCGTAACTAATTTGAGGCTCTGCCACTCATGAGTTTATGGGTCGTACCACTCAATAGTATAGATAAATGTGTTCTACAGCAGTCCATTATGTATTTCCTAATTATCTCCCCATATTCGTTATTACTGAGAATATTTACTTAAAGAGCTGCAGATGTCTCAAAGGAAACTTTGGAAAACATAATACGTGGGTACAATTCAGCTTGCATTCCATATACAGTATATTCTATAGCTTTCTCCTCTCCATTATTTATTACAGCGGAAATTTACATGACTACATGACATTTATCCTTTTGCGTTCATCTGCTTCCATAGCTTACTCCCTACTTCAAGTTATAATCCCATGTTGTGACATCACAGTCTATTGCCATGGGAGTAACTGTGATGTCACGAGCAGTGCATTGTGACTTCAGGTAGGGAGAAAGCAACAGGAATAGATTAACTCTTCAGGAGCAAGGATCCTCTTTCAATGTAATTGACCTCTGTAATAAATAATGGGGAGGAGAAATAGAGAAGTAATGTGAAATACAAGATGAATTGTGTCTAAATATTATGTTTTGCTGAAGTTCTCTTGAAGGCGTAAGCTGCTGTTTAAAAACCAGACCTCTGTCCCTTCTCGTCCTTCTGATTTAACCTCCGAGGAAGTTTAATCTTCAGTTTGTAACATCATAATGTCCACAGTAACACCTTATGAGGTAATTGGCGAAAGATTGACATCGGATACTAAAGCACAAAGAACAGAATATCTCTGGGAGACAGTGATCCTGTTTTCATGCAGATGTCCTCAATAGTAAAGAGGTGAGAAAAATGCAAAAAATGTAATAGAATACATGCTAAATCGTGTATATATTAAAAGGTTTTATGGATACTGGAAATCACTTCAAAGGAGAAGAGTCACCTCTAAGAACCCCACACCCACGTATGGGGCTGATCCCAATTTGCTCTGTGCTTAAAAAAAAAAATTACTGTTTATTGCAGTACAGTAGATCATATCTGGCTAATTCTGCTGACTCCCAAGTTGACATTTGCTGTAACCAGAAATTCCAGAGTACCCTTCAGCTTATCTTAGAGCTGGGCTGCAGTAGTTGGAGATTCAGTAGCCTGCAGTGCATGTTAGAGCTTTTATAAGCTTCTATCAGATGTTGTTTTTGTCAACATTTTTATTGTTTTAAGTATATAAATACATTACATATTTCAGACATTTTCAAGAAGAGAAAAAAATGACATCCTTATAAGTAGGTTAAATAAAAGTCATATCTATAATACGTGTATAACTATGATTTTACCTTTACATTTGTATTTACAAGTAATTGTTAAACTAAGTAAATTGCACTCTAAGATTAGATGAGCTAAATAGAGAGGAAAGAAGAGAGAGATAGTATGGAAAATAAAGAAACCAGAAGACCATTGAATATCTCCACTATGCCACTTATATTAACTAAAAGTGTGAGGAATTTGTCATGGAAGGTTCAGCCCTAAATACAGACATGAGTTGACATTATTTAGGCCCTGTCCACACTATCAGTGCTTTTGGAAACCGTTTTGTATAACGGTTTTCAGAACGGTTGTCCCTCCGTCCACACTGCAGCCAACTTTGAAGGATGCCCCTCGGAGTTCCCAGGCATACTTGTGGCAGTCCCGGGGGGTGCCCAGTGCTTGCTGGGATACTCGAATGGGCATGTTAACCGATCGGGTTAAAAATAGCACCGATCGATTCAGGATCCCATGGCGAGGACGGGGATATGTAAGTAGCATTATCCCCTTTTCTTTCAGGAGGCAAACATTTGCCAAGACAGCCCACGGAAGTTGCCTTAAATATCTTTACAGTACGGTGTGCGTCCACACCACTGTTAAAACAGTTTAAGGCAACCATGTTGGGCTGCAAATGTGCTCAGACCTGCTCTGATCAGATTTTGAGTATAGTTTCTTAAACTCGTTCAGAGCATGGATAAAGCATGCTGTAGTGTGGACGCAAACTGTGTCAGCAGGTTTTGTAACGTTACAGACCAACTATAACGTTACAGAACCCCTAGAGTGGACAGGGCCTTAGTCTAGCTCTGTATACCAGCGCAGAGACGTTTGTGAATAGTATACTTGGTACTATTATTATCTCTAAAATGCAATGCTAACTTTTCTAATCTAAGAATCTCTAACAAGTTGTTTTTCCATTCTTGAATAGTCGGGACTGTGTCTAATAACCAATATTTTAAAATACTATGTCTAATGGGCATACCTATTAAAAGTAGTGTGTATCTGTTCTTTAGACCAAAGAGTGTTTTCTTCAAATTGGCCTAAAATACAAGTATTTAGTTGACTGTAGTTTGAAATAAAGGAGTCTTCTTGGAAAAGATGTTTAACTTCTACCCACAATTGTTGAATAAGTGGACAGTGCCAAACATATGTAGTAAAGTACCTGAATGAAGCTTGCATTTGTGACATAATGACTTATTAGAGAGTCCCATCTTAAATCTTTGTAGGGGGTTATAATAAAGGTTATGTAATGTTTTAAAATGAACTAATCTAATCCACAGTGGAAAACGTTTTCTGTGCCAATAACCTCATATTTTCCCAGTCCCATTCATCAGTCGGATATCCAAGTTCTTGAGACCACCACCTAATTGTTTCTGTTGCTGAACCCCTAATCAAATCTACAAATAACACATAAAACAGAAAAATAGAGGGACATGTTTTCATGCAGCCAAGGAAGGATATAGAATTGTCATTTAGTGATGTCAATAAATCTTGCCGGTCTCACTCTTCTCCCATGTATAAGTACACTCCTCTGTTATTGTACTTAGCCCTGGGGAGACCGCAGGACTAGCAGACTTCTGATGTGAGCTTGAAAAAAACTCTTAACATGCAGTGCAAGTTATTGAATCACCCACCCACTGCTGCAGCCTAGCTTTGACATCAGTTGTAGGGGATTCTGGGATTTGTGGTTACAGCAAATGTCAGTTTCTAGGGACATGGATATGTTGTTCATCCACACTCATTGGCAGTATCCTTGCCGCTTTAAATCTTGCCGGAAGGTCTTCAAGCTTGCTCCTCCCACCCACCCGGGTGGTATAACTCTCGGCTCCGCCCCATGACGCCAGATCTTCCTTACCGCTTGGAAGCTCAGGTTCCCTCCTTAACGCTCTGCGTTTGGTTCCTATTTCTCCGTTTGCGGATTTAAAAATAAAATTTTGCAAAAGACTTCAGTCTTCTATCCCTCGCCGGCTGCGATGGACCGTCGACTCCCAGTTTTCGGAGATGCCCATGCGGAGCCAGAAGATGTCTCGGGCGGATCCTCTACTCACGTGTGTATACTGCCTAGGCCTTGAGCACGACCCGCGAGCTTGACCTGCTCATCTTTCTCGGCCTCGTCCTCGAGCCGTGCTGCCCGGTGCAACTGGGCCGTCCGGCGTTCCCTCGGTGAAGTCAAGGAGCCCGGTTGGCGGTGTCATGGCGGCGGGTTTCGGAGGATCAGCTCGGCGGATGGTGGCCCTCGAAGAAGAGGGCGGCCGCGGGCATGTATCTTCCTCGGCAGCGGCATTTATCCCGCTCTCTCTGGGTTCTTCCTACGGCTTCTTTTAGGGCTTTGTCTGTCCTCTCCACTAAAGGAGAAGGGCCTGCGTCTGCGGGACCTTATTCTCGGTCCAAAAGAGGACAGGGTAGAATCCCTCCGTCGACGCTCTTGGGAGCGGGAAAGGTCCCTCTCCCCGGGCCGTCGACCGTCGGCTTCGGTCGACCGCTCGGCTTCGGCCACTGGCCTCACGGTGTCCCCGTCAGGTCAGTTGACCGAGACTCCCACCGATGAAGTCGAGATTTTTCTCGACCCATTGGACGGGCTGTCGCCTTTAGCAGCCGAGATTCCCCTCTCCCCGGTTCCCCCGGGAGGAGTTGAGGATCCCGTGGGCTCGCCTGTGCCTCCGGTTCCGGAGCCCTCGGATGGACCTTCGAGCGAAGGAGTGCCGGTTCGGCAGACACCTCCGCACCGACCCGGAAATTCGGGACTCTCGGTCTCGGTCTCGGACCTCTTGGCGGTCCACCGTTCCCACCGTCATAAGCGGTCTCGGTCTCGGCACATGATGGCGGCGCCTTCGTCCTCGTCCTCCTCCTCGGATGAGGGCTTGGCGTAAAGTACGTCGGCGATGCGAGGACCTTATGTTGCAACAGCTCCTCCTGGCGGGAATAAGCCGACTCCGGCGCCTTCCCGACCATTAAGTGGCTGTCACGGGCGGCCGACACAACCCCTCGACTTGTCCGAGGCCTATACCAGGCGGTTGTTCGGCCAAAACCAGCTGCTCCACCGATTCCGGTGGAACCTCCGCCTCCACAGCCACCAATTGGGGCTCCGACCAAGGATTCTCGGTCGGCTAAGGGTTTACCCCATCGGCTGTCAGTTACCCTCACTCCCGACCGACCTCGGCAGGTGAAGGGTGGCTCAGGCCAGAAGGCAGCTCTTGAGGACTCTTCCGAGTCGAAGATGATTCCTCCTTCTTCTCCAGCGACTGGACTTGGAGTCTTCAGGAGGTCAGTCAATGGGCGATAGCCGTCGTCCTTCCTAGGACTGCTTGGCTCATCCGGAGTCTACGGGATGGAGCTTCGAACCCGTTCCAAGCAGGCCAGGTATCCCCTCACGGAGATTCTGGACCGAGGATTCTCCGGACGGAGGCCTTTCCGGTGGCGAGGCCATAGTGGGTCCGGCACTGGAACTTGGCAGCCCCTGCTTCCTGCCCTGCGCCTTGCCAGGATGGCCAGGAAGTATGCGGTCCCTACCGGTTCCTTGTCCGGTTTTGGAACACCCTCTGCTGAGGGGTTGGTTACCGACAGCGTTTTCCGGTAGCGCCCGGCTAGCGCCAGGGATGTGGACAAACCTCCTGACAAGGAGTCAAGAAATTGGACTATGTCGGGCGAAAAGTCTCGCTGCGTCCTCTCGGCCTTCGTCAGGCCAGTTCGGCCGTCCTCATGGCACATTTTCTCATGCCCTGTTGGGCTCCTGGATGAGGTCATCCTCATCTTCCGCCCGATCTGCAGACTACGGTTAAGCAGGTGCGGGACCAGGGCAGGGCAGTGGCCAAACAGCAGCTCCAGACTGCTTTGGATATAGGGGACTCATGTGCCATATCGGTGGCGGCCGCAGTGGCTATGCGTCGGCGGGCTTGGCTGAGGATATCCACCTTTACTTCGGATACCCAGCACAAGTTGGCGGATGTTCCCTTTTTGGGGACTGACCTCTTCGGCCCTGGGGTGGAAGGTCACCTGCAGAGGATCGAGAAGTCCAATGCCACCTTGGACTCGGTCTCTTCCGCTCAGAAGGACAAGAGCCGCAAACCACAGCCTAAGCCCTTTCGTCCTTCTGTGCCCCGGTAGCGCCGGCCCAGCAACGTCAGGGCCAGCAGGCTTGCCTTGGCATCCCAAACCCAAACCGCCGGCTTCCTCTAACAGGAGGCAGGGAGGAAAAGGCCCAGGAGGTCCCTCGGCCGGTCCCTCCTTCAAGCCTGCCCAGTGACGGGCTGAGGGGTGTCGCCCCCATCCCCGTCACCTTACCCCTGGGTCCCCCCGTGGGGGGACGGCTCCGGCACTTCCGTTCCGCCTGGTCCGCTGTTATCACGGACAGGTGGGTCTTGGAGGTGGTGGGAAGAGGCCTGCCTCTGGAATTCGAGCAGGCACCACCCTTCAGAGCCGTCGCCCCTCGGGGCGCTTCGGGATCCCCAGCCTCACTGGCGGCTCGTCGAGCCGACATCGCTCTCCTCCTCCAGAAGGAGGTGGTAAGAGGTGGTGGACCCTCCTTCAGACCCAGGGTTTGTGTCCAGGTACTTCCTGGTTCCAAAGCAGACGGGGGCTGGCGCCCCATTCTCGACCTACGACCTAAACAAGTTCCTAAGGTCTCGAACCTTCAGGATGGTCACTCTGGCTCAGATAATACCATCCTTGGAGCAGGCGTGTGGTTCTGCTCTCTGGACTTGCAGGGCCGCGTTTTTCACGTCCCTATCCGTCCGTCTCACCAGAGATTCCTTAGCTTCCGGCGGAGGATCCCTCTTGAGTTCAAGCCATGCCCTTGGCTTGTCTCCAGCTCCCAGGGTCTTCACCAAATGCATGGCAGTGGTGACAGCATTCCTGCGGCGCGAGGGTCCGGGTGTACCCTTACCTGGACGACTGGCTGATAGCAGCTCCCTCAGGAGGAGGCGGAGTGGTCCAGAGATCTGGCCCTCTGGGTCTGCTCTCAACTGGGCCTCCTTATCAACGAGGCCAAGTCGGAACTCGAGCCGAAGCAGGTGATTCTATTCATCGGGGCGCAGCTCGACTCTCTTCGAGCCAGAGCGCGGCTCCCGGCGGACAGGGCCGAGGTTCTTTCCTCCTTTGCCCGATCATTTCTGGTTGGGCAATTGCGCCCTGCCCGGGACTTCCTGCGCCTCCTGGGTCTCATGGCGGCCTGCACCAGCGTGGTCCGTTGGGCCCGCTGGAACATGCGTCCCCTTCAGTGGGGACTGGCCAGCCAGTGGTCACAACGCTGCGATCCCTTGGACCAGCTTGTGTCGGTGACACAGGGGTTGTGGAACGCTCTCCAGTGGTGGACCGTTCCAGTTCATTTGCAGGAGGGCATCCCGTTCGTCCGCCCCGAGCCGACGGTCTCTCTATCGACCGATGCCTCTCTGATGGGTTGGGGTGCCCATCTGGGGGAACACCGGGCTCATGGCCTCTGGTCCCCGCGGGAGTCCCGATGCCACATCAACCTGCTGGAGCTCCGAGCGGTCCGCCTAGCTCTCACCGCCTTTGCTCCGTTCCTCCGGGGTCAAGTGGTCCGAGTCAGGCGGACAATACCACGACCATGTGCTATCTGAACCGCCAGGGGCGGGGCGCTCCATGCTTCTATGCAAGGCTCTCCGCATTTGGTCACTCGTCTCGCGGCCTGGGGCGGATCTCCTAGCCATTCACGTGGCAGGAGCCTCCAACACCCTGGCCGATGCCCTGGGCGGATGGGGCTGCATCCCCAGTGGTCTCTCCTGCGGAGGTAGTACAGCATCTGTTCTCCCTTTGGGGACACCTCAGGTGGACCTGTTTGCCTCCATGGAGGCAAGCTGAGTCTGTTCCATGCCGCCCCCTCAGCAGGGGCTCGCTGCAGGGGATGCCTTCTCGAGGCAATGGACCCGGGCCTCTTTACGCCTTTCCCCCATTTCCCTTGATCCACAAGGTGCTTCTCAAGGCGAGGAGGGACAAGGCGCAGGTGATTCTGATAGCCCCAGACTGGCCTCGCCAGTTCTGGTACCCAGATCTCCTCAGTCTCAGCTCCAGGACTCCACGGCAGCTTCCAGCTCGCCCGGACCTGCTCTCAGTCAATCAGGGGAAGGTGTTCCATCCGGACCTTCAATCCCTGCACCTGACGGCCTGGTTCCTGAGCGGCTAGAGTTCCAGGCCTTGGGTCTTTCCGACGAGGTCCTCAATGTAGTTGAGGCGTCCCGTAAGGAGTCGACCAGAAAATGCTATGCCTTCAAATGGAAAAGGTTTTCCATTTGGTGTCAAAACAAGGGCTTGGACCCTTCCTCCTGTTCCTTGGCAAGCATCTTGGACTATTTATGGTCCCTTTCTAGTCAAGGGCTTAGGTCGGCGACCTAAGGGTGCACCTGGCAGCCATCTCTGCTTACCGGGCGCGGGCCGGGAAGCAGTCGGTGGCGCAGGAGAGGGTGGTCTGGCGCTTTTTCAAAGGCCTTGATCACATTTCCCCTCCAGTGCGGGAACCCCCACCTCCGTGGGATCTACTGCTGGTACTGGCAAAGCTCATGGGCAAGCCATTCGAACCTATGCACAGGTGTGCTCTCTCTCACCTGTCGTGGAAGACCGCCTTCTTGGTGGCTATCACGTCAGCCAGAAGGATGGGAGAGCTCCAGGCGCTTTCCACCGAGTCTCCTTACCTGGTCTTCCACAGGGACAAGGTTGTCCTCGCCCCACCGAAATTCCTTCCGAAGGTGGTGTCGGAGTTTCACCTTAACCAGGTGTGACTCTTGCGGTGTTCTACCCCAATCACACCCGGAGGCGAATGGGCTCCATACTCTGGACCCTAGAAGGGCTCGCTTATTATAAGGCGCCTGGCTGAAATCGAGAGAGGTTCGCCAGCTGTTTGTCACCTACGCTGAAACGCATCTGGCAGACCTGCAGCCAAGCGGACGATAAGCAGGTGGGTAACCTCCTGCATAGATCTCTGCTATAAGTTGGCGGGCATGGAGCCTCCCAGAGGGTAGAGCTCATTCTACCCGCCATACTGCTCTAGCAGTGGCTGCTTCCAGGGGCGTCCCTATCCAGGAAATCTGCAGGGCTGCTACCTGGAAGTCAGCAAACACCTTCATTACCCACTACCACATCGACCTTGAGTCACGCCGGGATGCTGGTTTTGGGGCCTCAGTTCTCAGTCTCTCTTTCCCAAGTAAGTATATGGGGTGTGCGTCTTGCCTCCCTCCTCCCGAGAACTGCTAGGAGTCTGCCAATGAGTGTGGATGAACAACATATCCATGTCCCTAAATACAGGTTACTCACCTGTAACAGGAGTTCTAGGAATGGTATATGTTGTTCATCCACACGACTCCACCCGACCTCCCGGCTTCGACAAGACAACCTGAGCTTCCAGCGCCAGATCTGGCGCCATGGGGCGGAGCCGAGAGTTATACCACCCGGGTGGGTGGGAGGAGCAAGCTTGAAGACCTTCCGGCAAGATTTAAAGCGGCAAGGATACTGCCAATGAGTGTGGATGAACAACATATACCATTCCTAGAACTCCTGTTACAGGTGAGTAACCTGTATTTGTGAGCCACCAAGATCAGCCAGCTACAATATTATGTACTACAGTAAACTGTAAGTAAACACAAAAAAAAAGTTTTTGTACACAAATTGCAAATCAGGACCAGCCACACACTTGGGTGTGCAGTTCTTATTGCTGTTTGTACCCCTTTAAGTGTCCATATTATTTTTACTAGAATCCTGCAAAGTAATGCTAGCAGGAAACTAGAGAATGTTGCCAAATTTCCCACCAGTGTTACTTTAATGGCTTGTAAGAAAAGGTGATGGAATCTCGTAGTCAGAGCATTGAGCTGTAAAGCAGGGGGTTATCAGGGTATAGTGTGTGTTGGAACGTCGTTCTCCACTGTAATCGATCGTTTTCCAAACCTTGTAGTGACAATCACAGAGCAGCAGAACTATTAGTCTCGCTGCACTGCGCACGTCACAAACCACGTCCTCGAGCACAATTTGACAGTTAGGGCTCATTCATTTGACAGTACAGATAACGTTAGCAGCAATGTCGGTGGCGGTACTTTCAAAGCCACTTTTCTGTGAATTGCTGTGCTGTTCGGTGCTGCTGTGTGTGAGTTTTCAAAAGTTTAAATGTTAATCTAAACATTTCAAGCGTGAAAACGCAAAGAATGTAAATTTAAGTTGTTCCAGTAGCCAAGTAAACATTTTTGTAAGCAGCAATACAAAGTAGTGATTTTTTTTTTTTTGTCAGAAAATGCCATTCCACCATACACTATAAAGAAAAGTGCATGGGGAATGGTTGACAACAGGGCTTTGCGCTCTCGAGGTAAGCCGTTGTCATAGTGCCAACTCGGTGGAAGAATAGCCCTGTTGTCAACCGTTCCCCATGCACTATCCTATATGTGTTCCACTGGAGCCACTGGCTCATGGCTTGGCCTTAAAAGGCGATGCCTTCTTGTGGTTAAAGCATTGAGCTGTGAAGCAGGGGAGTATCCATTTGTGTTCCGCTGTAGCATCTGACTCACAGTTGTGGCCTTACAAGGTGAGACAGTTTTGTAGTTGGAGCATTTAGCTGTGAGGCAGGGCATTAAAGGTTTGTGTTCCAGTTTAGCCACTGACTCACTGTGTGGTCTTTACTGTGCTTCAAGCCTCCCAACAATTTAAATTGCGTAGAAGCAGGGATCCACGGAAAATGAGACGTTGCATCTCTGTTGCGCTAATGTGTGTATGTGTGTATATATTTTTTAATTTCAGTATTTTGTGTGTGTAGGTTTTTGCTTCATTCCCCCCAACACACACACACACGCACGTTTCTGCATCAAACCTATTTATTCTTCTAACAGAGAACACAATCAAAACTTAATATTGGGGTCCTTTAAAAAAAACAAACAAACAAAAAAAAAAAACACTGGGTCTATTCTTTTTATATCCCTAGGCAGTCTTGACCCGGTAGCATCTGATTTAAGTTAGAAACCCACCAAATTGCTACTTCTTATGAAAACTGGTGGCGTTGAGATCCAGGCACCAGTCACAAAGACACATGGCTGTACTGGGCAGCTCGATGTCCCGTATCCACTGCTTGCGCTGCTCCCGGTAACTAAATGCAATCTGGACATAACTGAAAGTGGGCATGGTTACAGTAAGTAATAACACTGAAAATGAATTAAAGTAGCTGAACATTCTAGAATTATTCATTTTTTATATTTTTTTTTAGCGATAATGTATTTCTGACATTCTTACTCATCCTATTTTTTTTTTTTTTTTTTTTTTTTGCCACCCTGTTCCTTGGCAGAGAGCACAGCAAGTATGGGTCTTGCATGCACGCCGCATGCCTCTGCTGGGAGATCAGGCTCCTTGGCCTGCCAGCAGGGGCCACTGTGCTGTGGAGCACTCCACCCCACTGCCACCCTCTTCCAGCTGGCTGCTTAATTTGCAGTGCCCAAATCTACTCCTGAACCCAGTTTGTATTTTTACTGCCATTGGACATATTATAAACAATTATCAGTTTTTAATTAATCAAGCCAGTAAATATGGCAGCCACTTGCATTTTTTTTAAATCTTTTCCCCAAAGGTTATTTTTTATTTAAAAAAAAAAAAAAAAGTATTCATGCTTCTAATTAGTTGTCCCTAATCAGGCCTGGTCACCTCCCAGCCCTGTGAACCCTGATTACCTTCACCTTTGGTGGTGAGAATCTGGTAGGAGAACGGGCTGGGGAGTAACAGTGCCATCATCCTGCTGATTGCCAGTTTAGCCCAGTGCTTTTCTTCCCTAGACCTTACTTCGAGAGTGAGCTCTTAAAGCAGGTGACACCAGTAGAACTGAAGCTGGCAGGCGCCAGGACTCCACGGAAAAATTCTAGCTAGCAGTATTCAGTGGGGGACCGCCTCCGATGTCTGCCCGCCCCCGACGTCACATACACAAAGGGGGCGTTCCCCCAGTCAGGGCTCCAGATAAGATTTTTGGGATGAGTACTTGTACTCTTCATTTTGAAAGTGAGGTGAGTAAAACCAAATTCTGATGTGTACAAATGTCTGGACAGAATGGAGTGAGGAGTACATTTTTAAAAACAATGTTTGTTTTTTTTAAATAAGAACTGAATCTGGTCAGGTGCCAACAATGCTGCAGACAATGTTGGCAGGTAGGAGTAATTTACTCGCCAGTTTTAAAATATAGTGAGTAAAACAAAATTTGGATAGGTACAAGTGCTGTAAATCTGGGGAAAAATGTTCCCTTTGAATCACCAGTTATGTTACAAAGTGCTATTCTTTGGGACGCCTTCTGCTGAGATCGTCCACCATTTTGATCACGTTTATTAACCCTTTAATCTTTTGTCGAAAACGTTTTTCTTCCATTCTCCTTCTGTAAGTCGTCTTCCCCGATGTCATCCATCGACCGGCACCAGATGAAGTGTGCCTGCGACAAACAGATACCATCTAAGGATGGTCACTCTGCCTGTCTTCTGTGCCTAGGCCATGACACAAGAGGCCTGCTAAAACTGCAAGAAGTTTAATAGCAGGACGAGAATTTGCCACCAAAAAGCCTTCCAAGCCTTATTGCTCCAGCAACAACTTGATGCCATGCAGAAAGATTCTTCAGCTCAGGAGGTCGCCTCTCACAAAAAGTCATCAGGAAGAACCACCACAAAGAAAAAAGGAGACAGTGGGAAAAGGACAGATCCTCATTGAATTCCAGGCTCTCAGACTCCCAGTCTGCTTCCCATGGGAGCTCAGACTTTGCATCCCAGGCAGCACGCTCTCCTGCCCAACTCACGGTAGTGAGACCACCCACCCTGGTATGGGCGTCTGGAGACAAAGATTCGGGATCCGGGGCCTCTCGCCTGACCCTGCAGCTGTTGAAAGTCTGGCCACCCTCCCAGGCTACGGGCCGGCAGTCAGACGGCAACGCTGGCTCATCCCTGGGCAACACATCCTCTGCCGCCAGACCGGTGAAAGCGTCCAAGTTGGGCACTCCCACTGACGCAGACTCCTTGGACAGACGTGGGGGCTTGGATCACTCTTCTGGGAGGTCCGCTTCTCAGCCCCCTAAAGGCCGAACGTTGGACAAGCAGACGCTGGAGAAGCAGGCATCTGATAAGTGGTCATCAGCCAAGGAAACACACCGATGCCAGCCCTCCCAGGCGCATTCAAGCCAGCACCCCTGGCCTTGGCATCTGCCACCTCGACTCCAGCGTCACCGGCCTTGCCCCCGCCATTGGCCGAACGCACGGAGCTCAGACCGCCATTGGGTACCTCACCATTAGCCTTATCCCACACTATGGCTGCTGTCCCTGGGCTACTGCCCAAGGCACTGACGCCGTCCCTGGACCAGATGCCTGGCCTGTTGAACCAGCCGCTGGACCAGGAACCAAGGCTCTAGATGCTGGAGGTTAAAGACCTTTTTTTTTTTTTTTTTCCCTCTCTTGGTGGAATACGATCGAGGGGGATCTCCTTCCACAAAAGCCCACCCACATGGTGGAGCCTATCCCTAAAAACTATTATGTACTCCCAAGGGAACCCACTCCTCCCCCCGGGAACAGGGGCCAGGTGGGCCATAAGAGCCAACCCTGGACAGGAAGCAGGAGTTCTTCTCGCTGTGCTGACCGGCATAAACGCCAGCATCTGCGTACGAGATCTCGGTCCTCTTCCTCCGAAGAGTCTGACCATCCCTCCTCATCCTCATCTTCCTTGGTAGGGGGACTCCCTTCACCTGACCCAAGGGACACTCCAGGTCCCCAGCAGATTACCCCTCCTTTATAGAGGTTATGCGGCTCATACAAGCAAATATGGGCTGCGACACACAAGACCTTGACCCAGAGAGGCGTCGTCTGACCAGATAGTTACGCCAGAAGGACCCCAAACCAGTTGTGCCACCATTAGTGGACACTTTCCAAGATGTGACAAAGGCGGCATGGAAGCACCCGTCCACATCCTCTGCAATTCCCAAAAAGTTAGATCGCCTCTATCGAGCACCCAGAGAGCAGCTCTTCCTGGGTGAACAGCCGACAGCTGACTCAGTGGTCATCACGGCTGCCCATGTCAGGTCCCAGAGACCACGGTACCGAAGTACGCAGCCACCTGACAGGGAATCCAAGCAGCTGGACAGCATGGGCAGGAAAGTATATTCCTCAGCCACCTGCACCATCAGATTGCTCAGTTTCCTCACGCACATGGCGCAGTTCCAGAATGCCCTGTGGGAACAAGGGATCGAGATGATTCATCACATTGCCGACTGCCCCCAGAAGGCAGAGCTGGAAAAGCTCATTAAAACAGGCTCGGACATAGGCACCCATGTCCTCAGACCGGCCTGTGACTCAGCAGACACGGCAGCCAGGGCAGCCGCCACTGATTTATGTGTCAGACGACACTCCTGGTTTAGAGTCTCTGGCTTTGCCCAGGATGTCCAGGCCAGCATCTTAGATGCCCCATTTAAGGACTCTGTTCTCTTTGGAAAGAGTCTGAAAAGATCATTACAAGGATACAGGACTCCAGCAAAGTCATTCTGTTGGTCCAAACCATGTACAAGCCGAAATAAAAGCCTTTTCGTAGGCAGCGTTTTCGAGGCAAATGAGGCCAACAGCCCGGAAACCAACCACAGCAGCAAAGAGGAGGTTACAACCATAAGGGTTCTTCTCAAAACTATGGAGGCTCCAGCTGTAGGGCTGCCAAGCCCTCCCAGGCCGCCTTGCCCACCCCTACCTATCCCTGTCTTCTTGCTGAACCCTCCTCTTCCTGCGGAACTTGCAGGAGAGGTGATTGGGAGTCGTTTTTCCCTCTATCTAGAGGGTTGGAGAAAGATTACCTCCGACCAGTGGGTTCTGCAAGTGATCAAAGGGGCACTTGATAGAGTTCATGGAGGTACCACCGGACAGGCCTCCACTACACTCTCACTATTCCTATCTCACACAGCCCTGATCTACGATGAGTTTCGGGTTCTTCTGGACAAACTTGCAATAGCGCCTGTGCTGGCCTCTCAGAAGGGGAAAGGGTATTATTCCCAGGTAAAGAAAGAAAACGTGGTAGACTGCTCACAGTTGAGTGTCGGGGCTGCTAACGGCCCAAAATAAAATTGCCTCAAGGGAGTGCACAATACCTCGGAACTAAAACAAGCTAGAAGCCAAAAAGGATTTTGTACAGAGAAGCTGTAACAAAAGTGAGGTCAGCACTTAAACTCAATAAAGGGATCTTAAAGAACTAGCAAGTTTCAAACATAAATCACCTTTATTAGCACAACTGTAAAAAGCGTCAATAAAACAGGCTGAAAAACCATGTAACCCAAAAACAGTGCTGGAGAGTAATATGGGAACCGGTTACGGATGTACGTAGGTTGCAAAAGCAAAAATAATGCTTTACTTCACCAACAAGTCGTCTCGGTCACTGTGGCGTTAAAAAATGTGGACTTCAAAGTTAGTTTCAAACTGAAAACTTTCTCTTGTGGGTGAAAAGCCTGAACAAGTATACCAGGAGCGCATATAGCCACAAATTGCTGAAAAGGACTGAAACTCGGGTGTGCATTGTTCCATGCAGGTCGGTTATCCAAACCACTTCCTGGAAAGCTTACGCATCGACTGAATAAGCAGACATCCTCAGAGCTATTTTTGTTTTCTTTTGTTTCCTTCTTGGCGGGAATGCCCTTCCAGAGGACGTCTCCTGCACTGATCCTGGCCACAGATGCCTCCGGAACAGGCTGGGGAGCCCATCTGGACGACCGCAGGACTTTGGGGTTGTGGTCTACAGTAGAGGAGTCCCTACACATCGTGTTGGAGATGAGGGCCATGTTGTATGCTCTGCAAGCCCTGCAGACTGATCTGCTACCAGGACACACCCCCTGACGTTTTGGTGACTTCTAGGAAACCCTCTACTAGGACCATCTACGCCATGAAGTGGAAGTGGTTCTGCCACTGGGCCACTGCCTGCCACTTAGATCCATTTGCCTGTTCAGTAAACTCAATCTTCGAGTACTTCTTTCAGTGTCAGACTCAGGCCTGAGCTATTCTTCCATAAAGGTGCACTTATCTGCGGTGTTGGCCTGTCACGCACCTATACAGGGAAAAACCCTGGCACAACTGGACTTGTTACGCACTTTCCTGTGTGGCATATTATACCTGAAACCTCCCATTAGGGAACCAGTCCCCCAAAAAAAAATGGGGTGGTCTTTTCGTTTTGGAAAAGCTTACTTTGCTTCCCTTCGAGCCAGCTGTAGATTGCAAGCTACACTTTCTGTCTTGGAAAGCATTATTTTTAGTTGCAGTTACCTCGGCTCGGAGGATTTTCGAGCTTCAGTCTCTGATGTGTAAAGAGCCCTGCTTGGTTTTCCAAAAGGACTGGGTGTCTTTGTGGACTAGTCCTAAGTTCTTGTCAAAGGTGGTGTCCGAATTTACCCTTAATCAGGACATTCATCTATCTGTTATCCAGAGCACTCAAACAGAGGGGAGGCTTTCCTTCATCCTCTGGATATCCACTGGGCTCTCTGTTGTTATTTGACTCGAACCTGGGGCTCCAGACAATCCAATCAGTTGTTTGTTCTCCCCACCCCACCCCAATGTTGGGGCACTTATTTATAAACTCACCCTTTCCAGATGGTGGGCTAATTGTATTGTCTTCTGTTACCAGAAATATGATGAACTTTTGTCTGGCCCCGTTAACGGTCACTCCACTAGGGGAGTTGCAGCTTCCTTTGCCTCTCTGAGGGATATGTCCACTGCAGATATCTGCACAGCTGCCACCTGGAGTTAAGTCCACACATTCATTAAGCATTACAGCTTGGTCATTGCTTCCAGGCGCAGGACAGGTTTTAGCCTCGCTGTCCTGCAGGGACTTCTCTCATGAAGAACTCTGTCTTCAGACAACATGAAGTCTTGCTGTATTCTGATTAATGCAGTTAGCCCCAGCCTTTAAACTGCCCCGGAGAACAAAGGGTTAAATTTTCTATGCAGAGCATAGAATGCTGAGCTCGAGCTCGGTTGGTGTCTGTCTGTTTCCCTTTGAAATCTAACAGTCATATTCTTTACTCCGGCTCACTGAACAGTCGCTCCGGAGATTTCTCCTGCAGCTCGGTTCGAAAGTCAGTTGAAGTGTCGGGTTTACTGTTGGTTTTTAACCGAAATTTATTTCCTCATAGTTGGTTCAGTCTCTGTCTGTGGTACCATGAGTACTAGATAGGTTTTGTACTGTTTTTCTGTGTGGAACTTGTAAAAATATGGATCGGTTCAGCTGAACCGATAAGTTGTTGATTCTTGTATCTTACTTTAGTGTGTGGTTACCGGTCCTTATCGGTTATATATATAAAAAAAAAAAAAAAAAAGTGTTTGGTACGTTTTTTCCAAGACCCTTGACACAGTTAGGAACTGGTAAGGGGGTCTTGCCTGGTGGGTGCCAAAAAGGGTAAGTTGGTTAGGTTGGCCATGTCTGAGAAACCCAAGAAAAAAACCGGGCCCACTGGGTTTCAACACTGCAGTGAGTGTGGGGAGGTCTTTGCTAAGGCCGATGCCCACACCACCTGTGTTTGTCTGGTGTTTGACCACCTCGATTCAGACTGCCATATTTGTAAAAACGTTCCCAAATCTACCCTTGAAAAGAGATTAGGTAGACTGAGGGAAAAAGAGGCCGAGAAGTCCGCTGACCCGGATGGCCAGCCCGGTTCGGTTCGGCCAGACCAGAGGAATACCCTCTGACCAGGCGATAGTTCTTGGGCAAAGGAGAGCCAATCCTGAGGGTTCGGTTCCGACAAAAAAAAAAACGCAGAGAGAAATCGTCCGGGTCAGATCCAGAAGCCCATGTTCCGACTGCCGAGGAAATAGCCAGAGCGATTTGGATTGTGGAATTGCTTTGCCCGGTTCCGACCGATCTGGCACCTTTTGGCAGGGGCTCGGTTTGGTCTGTTCCCACGGTTCAAGATTATACTCCTGAAGAATTTTATGAACCGAAGTTTGAGGAGGAGGGGGAGTTTGAAGATGATGGTGAAAGTCTGGATGTGCCTGTGGAACTGGACATCTCCCCCGACAGACCTTATGGTGTATCTGCTCCTAGGCTTTGAGTCCCTTTCCCTCTTTCTGTTTTACAGAAAAGTGGCTGAAACCCTCCAGCTTCCTATGGAGAGGAGGCAGTGGAGGATCAGGAGGAGCCTGATTATGTGGACATGATGGACATCCCAGAGTCCAGGAGACTCTGTTCCCCTTCACAAATCTTTTGGGAAGCAGACACAAAAAATCCTGAAGTCTCCCAATTCTATACCTCCTGTTGATAGAAGAATGGACAAGAGGTATACACTTTCAGGCTCAGATACAGTTTTTTTTATATCCGCAATTCAGCCATGTTGGCGTTGTGCAGGCTGCTGCCTGTGATAAGGCAAACAATCCCTTGGCTTCACACACCCCAGACAAAGACTCCAGGAAGATTGATGCCATGGCAAAAAAACAGTACATGGCATCTTCCTTGGGACTCAGGCAGGCGAATTATATGGCCTATATAGCCAGGTTCCAGAAGTCCAGGTGGGACACTGTACTGGCACTGGCTAAACAGGCCTCCCCCAGCTAGCCAAGGAGCTGGAGGAGGTGGCTGCAGGTGGATTGAGGTATCAAAAGTTCAGTTTCATGCTGCTGTGGACTCCACTGATGTGTCATCAAGAGTCATGGCTACATCTGTGGCTCTTTGGAGAATGGCTTGGCTCAGATGTACTAGCCTCTTGCAGGATACCCAGGCTAAGGCCATGTATTTTCCTGTAGTGGGTAATTCTCTGTTTGGGGAGTAGACAGAGAATTACATGAAGACAATGGATTAGTACAGGACCACTTAAACAGGAGTGCTCAGGCCAAAGAGAGGCAGGCAACTCCTCAAAGGCAGCAGTCTAGGGGCAGGGGCAGGCCTTTTCATAGGCCTTTTTACCAAGTATAGGCCTCTTCTCCCTTTTCACAAAGTGGGTTCTTCAGAGGGAGAGGCAGAAGGGGGATGGGCAGGGCTGCATCCACTCCTCAGCCTAAGGCCCCTGCCAAGCAGACACCCTGATGGGCCTGCCCGGGTCAACTCTCCTATACCAGTAGGGGGCAGGCTGACTTACTTCGTCCAGGACTGGATGTCTGTTACATCAGACAAGTGGGTCTTGGAAGTAGTAAGCCAGGGACTGGTTCTCAGCTTCAAAAAATTTCCAAAGATGAGAGCCAGATCTTTTCCATCTGCAAATCTCTCAGAAACCCTTACCCTAGAGGCAGAGGTTTCATCTCTCCTTGCTTTAAAAGCTATAGAGTACCTACCCTACACTGGGGCAAAGGTCTGTACTCCAGGTACTTCCTTACTCCAAAAAAAGACAGTGGAGTGGCGACCCGTCCTAGACCTAAGATACTTAAACAAACATCTTTTAAAACCAAAGTTCAAGATGGTAACTCTGGGAATAATCCTTCCCTCTGTAAGGCCAGGGGACTGGCTAGCCTCCCTGGACCTCAAAGATGTTTATTTTCACATTCCCATCAGGTGCTCCCACAGAAAGTACCTCAGGTTCGAGTTGCCCTCAGGCCACTATCAATTCAGAGCAATGCCCTTTGGCCTAACTTCAGCCCCAAGGGTCTTCACAAAGTGCCTGGCAGTAGTAGTTGCCTTTCTAAGGAGGCAAACGATTTCCATTTTTCCATATCTGGACGACTGGCTAATAGTGGGCCAGTCTCCAGACCAAGTCAAGTCAGACCTGCATGTGACCCAGCAAGTGCTCACTTCTCTAGGATTTCTTCTCAACCTTCCCAAGTCAGTTCTCGAGCCTGTCCAGCTTCTTACCTTTACAGGGGCAGAGCTGGATACGGTCAAAGCAAGAGCCTTTCTTCCCCTGGAAAGGGCAAGGGTTCTTTTACAACTAGCCTCTTCTTTCAGCCTTCCAGTATCTCGACCAGCAAGGCATTTCCTCCAGCTCTTGGGCCACATGGCAGCTTCTACGGCAGTGGTCCAAGGGGCAAGATTCCAGATGAGGGACATTCAGTTCCATCTGAGGGCTTTTTGGTCTCAGAGGAAGGATTCCCTTACCAAACTGATCCCAGTGACTCTGACCTTGATCCAGTCCCTTCAGTGGTGGCAGGATCAGGACAATCTAAGGCAAGGGGTCCCATTTGCCACTCAGTCTCATTCAGTGGTCCTTACCACGGATGCTTCCCTTCTGGGCTGGGGAGCCCATCTGGGGGCCCCTCACTTCCCAGGGACTGTGGTCCCCTCAGGAATCCCTTCTCCATATCAATCTCCTAGAACTCGGCAGTTTTTCTGGCCCTGCAAGCTTTCTCTCATTTAGTACAGAACAAGATGGTTCAGGTCAGAACAGACAACACCACCACCACCACCACATGGTACATCAACAAGCAGGGAGGCACTCTGTCTACGGCCTTGTGCACAGAAACCATGAAGTTGTGGTCCCTGGTTTATTCCCTGCAAACCTCTCTGATTAGCAGTTCACCTTCCAGGGAAGGACAGTGTGCTAGCAGATGCACTGAGCAGGATCTCACAGGGCCATCATGAATGGTCCCTGGACCCTCTGGTATTGAAAGTGATTTTTTTCAAGGTGGGGCACTCCAGAGATGGATCTTTTTGCAGCCCCAGACAATCAGCAACTTCCTCTGTTTTGTTGCAGACTCCCAGTCTTGGGCTCAGTCCCCCTGGATGCTTTGGTTTTGAAATGGGAAGGGAAATTTCTGTATGCCTTCCCTCCCTTCCCCCTTCTGTTCAAAGTTTTAGTCAAGATAAGGTCACAACCTTACAAAGTGATTCTGATTGCTCCAGATTGGGCCAGACAGCCTTGGTACCCCCTGTTACTGTCCCTAGCAGTCCACCTTCCCCTGTCTCTTCTCAGGAATTACAACCTGTTAACCTCCTCTCGGGGGAGGATTTGGTACCCCAACCTTCAGTCTCTCAATCTCACGGCATGGTTCTTGAAGAGTTAGAGTTTGCAGATTTTGCATCTTTCTCAGGGGGTTCTGGATATTCTCAAAGCTTTTCGAAAGCCCTCCACCAGAAAGACTTATAACTCCAAATGGAAGAGATTCAGCATTTGGTGTTCTAAGAAGCATATTTCTCCAGATAATGCTGAATTGCCTACAGTTCTGGACTATATTGTCCATCTTAATGGCCTAAGCCTCAGACCAGCTACTCTCAAGGTACACTTGTCAGCTATTTCTGTTTTTCTGTCAGAGGGGAAGTCTTCCTCACTATCATCTCATCCTGTATTCTGTACATTTTTTAAAGGATTGCTTCATACCAATCCTCCCTTTAGAGACCCTGCACCTGCCTGGGATTTAAATGTTTGCATTGCTCAACTTATGCAACCTCCTTTTGAGCCTGTGTTCTCAGCAGAGCTTAAGTACTTGACTTGGAAAACTGTGTTTTTTGGTAGCCATTACTTCTCCCAGACGTGTCAGTGAATCGCAAGCCCTGTCAGTGGAACCTGATTTTATCTCCTTTCACAGGGATAAAGTGGTCCTTAGAACCAATAGAAGGTTCTTGCCCAAAGTGGTTTCAGATTTCCACCTGAACTACTCTCTCTTTCTGTTTTCTTCACTGATCATTCTTCCTCAGGAGAGAGGAGGCTACACAGTTTAGATGTTAAGAGCCCTTAGCTACTACACGGAGCGTACCAAGGGTCACATGTTTGAGTCCCTCCAGTTGTTACTCACTTATGGAGAAATGGGAAAGGGCAAACCTGCTACCTACAGAACCGTTGCCAGGTGGATTGTCTCTTGTATACAATTCTGTTATGAGAAACTGGGAAAGATTCCACCCTCAGGCCTGAGGGCTCACTCTACAAGAGGTACAGCTGCTTCCCTGGCTGCTGTCAGGGATATTCCTCTGTTAGAAATTTGTCAAGCAGCCACCTGGAAAACAGTCCATACCTTTACCAAGCATTACTCTCTGGATATCCAGGCTAGGAGTGATGCTCGATTTGGCACAGCAGTACTTCAGAGCCTATTCCCAAAGTAGGTTCTGTCCCTCCTCCATGGAGGTACTGCTTGGTAGTCTGCACTTGTCAGAATACAAGACGACTTCATGTTGTTTAAAGAAAAAATTACTCACCTTAGTAATTCTTTCTTTTATTGGAGTCTAGCTGTATTCGTTTCTTTTCTCGGAGTCTTGCTGTATTCTGACCTCTCCACCTGCCTCCCCTCTCAGAACCTGTTTTTTTGGGAAGTGGGTGGGCAGGCGCAGTGTTACACCTCAGGGGTGCTCCTTTACACCCTCAGTTTTTTTTTTTTTTTTTTTTTGTTTGGGTGTTTATCTTGTTGTTCTTATTTGGATTTTGTTTTTTTTTTGGGTTTCCTGACTTGAGTCTTCTTTTGGGAATCCAAAACTTTTTGTTGCCAGTTGGCTAGTAGAATTTTACAATTTCCACATAGGATAGCTAGTGAGTTTCTGCTCGTAAAGATCTGATGGTTAGATTTCATAGGGAAACAGACAGAGACACCAACCTAGCTCGAGCTCAGCATTCTGTGCTCTGCATAGAAAGTTTAACCCTTTGTTCTCCGGGGCAGTTTAAAGGCTGGGGCTAACTGTATTAGAATACAGCCAGACTCCAATGGAAGAAACATAATTACTAAGGTGAGTAATTTTTTCTTCTCTTCCTCCGTTTCCTCCACCCTGAATCAAAGAGCCTCTGTACTGCTTGGGACTCAGTGCTACTGATGTCACCTGCTACATAACTTACCATAACAGTAGATCTTCGAGAAGAGCTCTTGCAGCAGGTGCTGCTTCCCCCACCTTCCCCCTTGGGGATTCCTTCTGCATTTGCAGCTTGACCTTCTGACCTCCTCCTTGAGAGGAGCATTCTTGGCTCTCCATCCAACTTTTCATCTGTGCCGGAGTCTTCGGCGGGAGAACTGAGGCGACGCTGGGGGACCACCCCCTTTATTGTGTACTTGACATAAGGGGATGTCCCCTGCTGTATACTGCTAGCTAGAAGTTTTCTGTGGGGTCCTGGTGCCTGCTGGCTTCAGTCCTGCTGGTGTCACCTGCTGCAAGAGCGCCTCTCAAAGATCTGCTGTTATGGTAAGTTCTTGCGTAACTGTACTTTTCTGCTACCCCACCTTCTGGTGCTGAATGGAGGCCATATAGCCTGACATGCTCACAGTGTACCTTAACAGAGGGGCACACTTTCCAGCTCACTGCAGGGGTTGCTATGCTGGCTGAACAGAGCATCCCCCTCCAGACTCTGATGTACTTTACCCAACTCCAGTATCCTAAGTCAAGAACCTGCATTACTGATCTCGAGGCTTCTAGGACTGTAGATGTGGTTCACTATCCACACTCTGGCAGTTCCACTGGAACAGTCTGATTTGCTGGATATAGAAACATAGACTTTGACGGCAGATAAGGACCGCTTGGCCCACCGAGTCTGCCCATTTCCCTACCTATTGGATAAGCGGCAGATCCTAGTTAACCAACAGCCTACTTCTTCCTACCCATCACCAGAATTGCCTTATGTCTGTCCCATGCATTCTTGAATTCCCCCATTGTTTTTGACCCCATGACCTCCTCAGGAAGGCCGTTCCATGCGTCCACCACCCTCTGTGAAAAAACACTTCCTCACGTTGCGCCTGAGCCGTCGCCCCTCTGTATTCAAATTATGCCCCCTTGTTCTTGCACATCTTTTTCTGAAAGATGCTACCCTCTTGGACTTTGTTGATTCCCTTGAGGTAATTGAAAGTTTCTGTCATGCCCCCCCCCTCCCCTTTCCCGAGGGTATACATATTAAGCTCCTTTAGTCTCTCTTTGTATGGCTTCTGGTGCAGAGATGGGGTCTCCAGAACTGCATGCAGTACTCCAGATGGGGTCTCACCAACTGTCTGTACAGAGGGATAACAACTTCTTGCTTTCTACTGATGATGCCTCTCCTGATGCATCCCAGCCCTCCTTACTGCCTTCTCACATTGCTTGCTTACCTTTAGGTTATCTGATATGACTACCCCAGGTCCCCTTCCATTTTTATTACCCCCCCCCCCCCAAAAAATTGTGTATCTTTAAGTTAAGCTCCTCCCACCACCTGGGCAGTATGTCCCACGACTCTGCTTCATGACGTCATATCATTCTTTCCTGTGGAAGTTCAGGTCATCTCCTTCCCAGCTCTCGCTTAGGATTTAGTGTACCATAGACAAACTTTGTTTTTTGAAGTTTTCTATTTATTTGGTTTTCTTTCCTTGGTTCCTTCAGCTCCCTCTTTAATCATCGATAGAGCAACAGAAGCCAAGATTCAGGTTCTGTGTTTTGTACTGGCAGAAAAGCTATTGGTCACCAGCTCACACGACATGTGTGTATTGCCTGGGCGGACAGCATGACGTGGCTGGGTGTGGCCTTTGTCTCCACATGCTTTTTGAGTCCCTCGAGGGCAGGAAGCTCCAGGTCTCTCTGGAACAGCTTTTTGAATGAGATCCAAAGGACCATCCTGAGGGCCTCAAGAATGCCTTTGCTGCGGCTGGGTCTATTCAGCATCTTGCAGCCCTTGAAACTGAAGCAGCAGCTGCTGTGGTGGGTACTTTCTCGGTTTCTGCACTGTTTCCGGCTGGGGCTGGCATTGAATGGTGATTCACTGGAGACTTCTGAGACATGTTTGGCCCTCCAGACCCTGGGGGAGAACCCTTCCCACTGTTTCCAAGCGCAAGCAACGCCGGTCGTGGGACCAGGAGAAATTGCAGTCTTCCTGTTCCCTCAGCTTGTCCGACTGCTCGATGGTGGTTGAGCCCCCTTCAGTTGAGGGGCAGGTCGGACAAGTCGAGGACTCTTCAGTTTCCCTTTGAAGCTAGTTTACTTCGATTTCGGTTGAACAAGCTGCAGAAATTTTTCTCAGGCCTGTCGACCATTTGTCAGATGAGGTCGAGGAATCAATCTCACAGACCCCGGTGCTCCCAGTCTTCACTCTGGAGGTTGTGGTTTGGTCTGTGTCCTTGTCTGGTCCTTGGCGGGAGCAGCTTCCATCATCAGTCGAGCCATCCACGACCGTTCTGCTTAACGTGAGGAGGTATGTGGTATACTCCAACCAGCTGGAAGGCTTTTTCACTGTAGATGGTTGAGGTTGCAGTCAGGGTGTTCCCGTTGATGATCCCATTTAACCAGGAGACATCGCTGTCAACACTCCTCAACCTCCTTGTCCTTTGGGTGAGGAGAGGCACTGTTGCAAGCTGTGCCAGTGCTTTTAGGAGCTCCTCTGGCAACAGTGAGCCATCCCAGGGCATGGTAGGGCTCTATACCCTGGACCTTTGTGCCATTGTCAGTGGTGCCCCTGCCAGTCCACACTATGGAGATGCTCCCAGCAATTGCTTCTCCACGTCTTCGGGTGGATACGCCATCACCGCAGCCAGAGGTGGGCACTCCGCCCAGTGAGGCCCATGCAGCCACTGACTTGCCAGGCCAGTTGTCTGTGCGTATCACTTCTGGGGAGGATACCCGAGTGGTTCGTGGTGAGAAACAGTCAAGGGCCATTTTCGAGGAGTTCTCGGATGACTGACCACGAGTCCAAGGCTTCCTCTGGGACTCTCCTCCTCTACTGAGGAGGTGTCCACCAAGCATAGCCCAGTGTCCTTTGGTGCGCTTCTCTGTGTAAAATCAGAGTCCATGTTAATCCTGCTAGTCAGTCCAAAAGTGGTCTGAATACCCCTTTATGGACAGTTTTTTTTGTTTGTTTTTTTATTACGGTCCTTCTGGATTCTGTAACATCATCCCATAAGGACTCAAAAAAGTCCAAGAAGCAGGCTTTGCAGTATTAGACCTTACAGTCACAGCATCCTTGGCAGCAATCCCAGCAGGGGCAGTACCAAGTCTGGTGCCCCAAGCCCAAGTCTGGTGGCCAGTCCTAGAAAAAGGGGGGAAGTGGGAAGGTGGGGTGGTGCTCTTCTGGCTCCAACTGCTGGTGCTCTCACAAAAAGCTGCCCAGTGACAGGTTTGGGGGTGTCATCCCCTCCACCTGTCCTGCCCTTATCTGACTCCGTGTAGGAGATTAGCTACGTCACTTTGTGCTATGTTGATCTGCTATCACAGTGGACAGGTGAGTGTTGAACGTAGTGGGCAGAGCGTTGCTTCTGGACTTAAAGGCTTTGCCACCTTAGCACCTCCACACGCCTCGGGAGTCTGGGGTGTCTTAGGACACAGTGTTCATCCTTTGGGAGGACATTGCTCAGTTCCTTGCAGAAGGGGCAGTAGCTTGTGCCCTGGCCAGTCAGTGTTACGTGTCTAGCTACTTCCTGCTTCTGAAATGGATGGAGGGCCGGTGCCCCACACTGAATCTGCACAATCTGAACCAGTTCATGCGGGGACGCACGTTACATATGGTTACATTGAATCAGATCATTGTCGCTGGAGCAGAACATGTGGTTTTGCTTCCTAGACCTGCAGGATGCATTCTTCTGCATCCCATTCTGTCCGTTCCACTGCTGGTACCTGTGGTTATCAGTGGAAGGGGTCCTGTACCAGTTCCAGGTCGTGCCCTTGGGTCTCTGAGTGCCCAGGGTCTTCACTAAGTGCAAGGCAGTGGTGGCAGCATACATGTGGCGCCTAGGTGTCTGGGTGTAACCCAGATGACTGGCTGCTAGCCAGTTCATCCATAGAGGCTGTGAAGAGGTCCAGAGATCTGGTTCTCGTGACCTGCCAAGACTTGAGCCTGTTCGTCAGCCCAGACAAGTCCGAACTGGTGCCTGTAAAGGTGATAAAGTTCATTAGTGCAGAACTAGATTCCCTAAAGGCCAGGCACTGGATCTTATCTCCTTTGCCTGGCCATTTCAATTTGGGGTCTTGCACTCTGCCCGGGATTTGCTGAGGCTGCTGGGGTACATGGCGTCCTGCACCATCGTGGACCCGTTGGGCACACTGGTAGGTATGCTACCTCCTTTGGGAGTTGGGCCGTCCGTGGACCCAGCACCTAGACCACTTGGAACAGCTGGTCACAGTGACCCAGCCAGTGTGGGGTGCCATCCAGTGATGGCTCAAGACCTGGAGGAAGGAATCTTGTTTGTTGCCTGGAACCGGCCGTCATGCTCATGACTGGCACATCTCTGGTGTGTTGATGAGCGCACATGAGACCACAGAGACCACGGATTCTGGTCACCCCAGAAGTCCCCTCGCCTCATAAACCTGCTGGAGCTCTGTGCAGTGCCTCTTGTGCTAGTGGAATTTGCTTATCTAGTCAGGTCGGGCAGGTCCAGATGGACAACAGCACGTCCATGTTTTATCTGAACAGGCAGGGCAGAACTCCCTCCCTTTTCTTGTGTCAGGAGGCCCTCAGCACCTGGACCCTCATGCACAGCATGGGTGCAGATCTGATGGTCCAGGTTGCAGGAGAGAACAGTCAACTGGCGGACGCTCTTAGCCAGGTAGGAGAGACTTTGCATGAGTGGTCCCTGAATCAGAAGGTGGTGAACCACCTGTTCTCCCATTGTGGTACTCCTCTGGTGGACCTGTTTGCCTCCTCTGAGAATGCCAAGCTGAGTCTGTTTTTGTGCCTCCACCACAGTCTGGGACACTGTTGGGGGATGTCTTCATGAGGCCCTGTACCCAGCCTTGTGTACACCTTCCCTCCCTTCCCCATGATCCACAAGATAGTGGTAAAAGCTCAGAAGAACAAGGTGTGGATGATCTGAGCTGCAGACTGGCCCAAGCATTTTTGGTACCCTTATCTCCTCAGCTTCAGCAGTATACCTCCGTGGCAGCTTCCTCTCTGGCTGGACATGCTGACCACACAACAAAGGCAGGTCCTGCAGTCATGCCACCTAGAGGCCTGGTTCCTGAGCAGCTAGAGTTCCAGGCCTTTGGTGTTTTGGATGAAGTGCCCCATGTTGTGGAGGCCTCTTGGAAAGAGGGTGCTGCACAGGTAAGTACATTTTTCAGTCTCGAGTGCAGTGTGCACATTTATGGAACGCGCACAAATAGAAGAGAGAAACACATAAGTTACTCTTTCTTCAATGCATAACCTTGTCCTTGTATTACCAGTGGTCTGGGTTCAAGTCCCAGCTGAGGCACTTATTCTTTTCTCTCTTCTGTTTGTATGTGTTCCATAAATGTGCACACCACACTCTTGTAATTGAAAAACACCTCCAGAGGACCCCTCATTTTTTGCCATGATGCAGCAAATGCAAGTTGCCATGGGCTTCACATTAGAGGAGCAGGATTCTGCAGAGAAGAACCTGCTGGATTTTCTGGAGATGGCAGAATCTCCCTCTGCTGCTGGTCCTTCCATTTCCAGCTTTGGAGGATGCTACTTATGCAGCCTGGTGTAGACCAAACAGTATACCCACCTGTGCCTAGAAAGGCAGACAAAATATATTCTGCCTGCTCTGGAAAACTGTTATGCTAACCAGCCGAACTGACTCTGTGGTGATTACAGCTGTCCATGATAGGTTCAGATCACCTAGACACCTGAGCACCCTTCCTCCTGATAAAGAATCCAGGAGGCTGGATATCCTAGGCAAACGTACATATGTCTCTGCCTTACTGGGCTTGTGTATCACCAGTTGCCAGGCCCATATGATAAAATATCAGGACAGCTAAGGCTGCTGCAAAAGAGTTAATAAAAACCTTTACTGCTGGTGTGAGTAAACGTGATCGGCACAGCATATATTTCTGATGCCTCTTCCAGGGCTGCAGCCTCAGGAATTTGTCTCGGATGCTGCTCTTGGCTCAGTGTAGCAGGGTTTTATTAATTTATTTTAATTTATTTTGAAATCTTGGATAGCACCAGTGAGCAGATGTTCGTTAATTGGTTCCACGTCAGTTAAGTACAGAGTGATACATAAACATTCAAATACAGAGTGGTTCGGTAGCAGATATACAAACACTTGTTATGGTACAACAATACAGATTAAGTTCATGGTTACACTATACTGAGGCATTGTACAGTGTATACCCGCATCAAGGAGAGACAAAAATCAGTAGTATAGACAGAGGGAGGAGAAGGGGCGAGAAGATGGAGAGGTAATGGTAAGAGGAAGGGGTAGGGAAGAGAGGTGGGGGGGGCGTGGTAGCACCATGAAAGAGGACGGTGGGTCAGTGAAGTGCAAGATCGGGGCTACCTAGTGGAACAGTGACAGGGTTAAGAAGTGCTAGAGGGTAAGTGCAGATTACGGCAATGGGATTACTGACTTGAGGCGGGATTTAGTGGGGACAGGCACAGGTACCCGTGGTGAGAAGGTGTTGGCGCAGTTTGTGTTTTTAAAGAACCAATCATTGCTGCATCACAGATGTCCAGGGGGGCCACATATGAGAAACCCTGCTGAGCCAAGGTAGTGCGGCACCTTGGCACATGGAATATCTGAGAGGCAGCGCTTCTGGTTTGCTTTGTGCTCTGGAAAGGGGTCAGTAGGTTCCGTACTCCTGGTGGTAGAAGGTTTAAGGAGGCTTTTTTGGCAAGGAGACTGGTTTGGTACCAGATTCTTCCACTAAGCTGTAGCCAGCCAGCCATGGTATAGAGATCACAGGTGTGCGTGAGTCTAGCAGCACCTGTGAAAAGATGGCAGGCTTTATTCATTGCAGTTGAGATGCGGTGGAGGGCAGTCTCTGTTTCAGAGCTGTAGATCACCAGCCCACAATCGATGAGTGAGACGATTGAGCTATTGATGGCAGTGCTCAGGGCTTCTTGTGTGAGACCGTGCCTGTGCTGATACAGGATCCCAATTCTGGTATTGATGGCCCTTGCAGTAATGTTGATGTGCTTGGCATGTGATAGGGCGGAATCGATAGTGATTCCTAGGTATTTGACGTGCCGAACAAGTTTGAGAGTGGCACCTCCAGTGTTCATAATTGCAAGTAGGAAGGCTCTGTGTTTGCTTTGTGGGGTGGAGAACATCATGGTCTTGGTCTTTTTATACTTCAAGACTAGTCTATGATCCTTAAACCACTGCTCCGCGGATGCAAAGCCACTTTGTAGATCTACCTCCAGATGTTCAGGGTGTCGACTGCTGGTGAATAAAACCACATTATCTGTGTAAAGGAGCATTTGGCACAAGCTAGAGGTCAGGAGGTTATTTAAGAATAAGCTGAACAGCAGTGGTCCTAATATGGAGCCTTGCAGTACACCAGATCTGACAGGTCTGCTGTCAAGATCACATCCCCGATCCTAACCTGCTAATAGTGGTTGCCCAGGTAGCTAGTGAACCAGCCCAAAGTTTCAGAAGAGAGCCCAATGTCAGCCAGTTGGTTGAGGAGGAGCCCATGATGCACTGTATCAAATGCCTTGATAGGCCAGTGAATGTGGCTTCTACCAGGAGGCCTTGGTCTAATGCGTGGTGGATGTATCCCGTAAACTCTAGCAAGGCCATGATGGTGGTGTGGCCATTTCTGAACCCGTGTTGTTCAGGACACAGTAGTTGATGGTGGTTGAGGTACTCCACAAGTTGATCGGCCACGATCCGCTCTAGGGCCTTGGAGAGCTGGTGGAGTATCGAGATTGGTTTATAGTTATTGTGCAGAGTCCGATCACCACTTTTGTGCACTGGGGTAACTGTTGCAGATTTCCAGCATTGAGGGAATTGTGAATGACTGAGCGAGAGGTTTATAATTTGCGTCAGCGGGCTAAGAACTTCAAGTGCCAGGCTGACAAATCTTAGGTCTAGGGAGTCCCCACTGCATCTTGACTTCCCTAGTACCTTTTCAGGGTGTTTTCTGGCATCTGCTTTAGGGTCTACTTTGAAATGAAATAGTGGTTGGTCATGGCATGGGGAGGCACTTGTTACCCTTGTGGGTAATTTGTGTTGAGGGGGATTGAAGAGGTTAGCAGGGAGCATGCTACTTAGGTTCGTGATGGAATGATTCAGGGAGTTGGCAGTTAGAAGAGGGTCTAAGGATGGCACCCCATCGATTGTCAGCATAGCTGGTGTATTTGCCACCGATGTGTAGGAAATTGTTCTCAGTGCCCAATTTAGAGGTCATAAGCTGTTTGGCCATGAAGTAGAAGAAGCTTTGAGAAACCTTCAGTCATCTGGCAAGACTGTGAAGTCAGTGAAATCCCTGTACCATACCCCAAACTGGTTGGAACAGGGGTAATTATTGCCAGTCCGCTGTCACAGGACACCATCAGGTCTACAGGCAGCAAGGTTTTAATTTTCTAGATGCCTCCATTTACTATTCTGCTTACGTTATTTATGATTTTGTTTATAATTACTATACTATTGTATTTTCCCCCCTTTTTTTTTTTTTTTTTTTTTAATTTCCTTCTCTCCGGTCCCCCAGGACTCTTCTGGAAATGAACTATCAGCTCAGTATGTATTTCCTGGTTAAACTTTTAACTTTTTTAACTTTTAAACTTTTTCCTCTGGTAATGTGTTCCAACCTGCCATCACCCTCTCCAAAAAGAAGTGTCTCCTCATTTCCCTCCTGAACCATCCCCATCCAGTCTTGGACTGTGCCCTCGGGTGTCCGTTCCCCTCCATAACAGGAAAAGCCCCTCTGTGTCAGTTCTATTTATCCTCTTCATATATTTGAAGGTCTCAATAATGTCCCCCTATCCTGCCTCTTCTCCAGGAGTACATGTTTGGCTCCCTCAGCCTACTCTCATAGGACAAGTCCCCTAACCCTTGGATCATTCTTGTTGCCTTGCGCTGCTTCCAGTAACCTTATATCCTTCTTCAGGTATGGCCGCCCAAACTGCACACATACTCCAGGTGTGGTCTAACCAGTGACCTGTACAGCGGCAGGATTACCTCTCCCGTCTTGGAGGATATGCCACTGGCAGTGCAACCCAGCATCTTGTTAGCCTTGGCAGCTGCCTTTCTGCACTGCGCAGAGTTTTTCTTTTGTCCTGTTATGATTACCTCTAGAACCTTTTCCTCCTCCATCTTGGTCAGCTGAATACCCCCTAGCTGGTAGCTCCTCCTTGGGTTCTTTGCCCCCAAAATGTAGCGCCTTGCATTTCTTAGCATTGAACCCCAGCTGCCAAGTGTCTGACCAGGCCTCCAATTTTGCTAGATCGTTCTGCAGCCCCTGCCAACTCGCTAGGTCATTCACTACTGCTCCCATCTTGATGTCATCTGCTAACAGACTGATCTTGCTCTTGATGCATATTGAAGTGCCTGCTATGAAGATATCAAATAACACCGGCTCCAGTACAGATCCCTGTGGCACCCTGGTTGTCTTTGCTGTGGGTGACGGGAGCTTCCCTCCCACCACCACCCTCTGTTGTCTCCCTTGCAGCCAGTTCACAACCCATCCCACCAACTTTGCCCTGGCCCTTGTCCCTTCTAGTTTACTACCTAGCCTCCCATGTGGCACTGAATTGAATGCTTTGCTGAAGTCCAGGTACAACACATCCACTGTATGGCCCCTGTCCAATTGCCTGGTCACCCAGTCATAGTACTCCACCTGGTTAGTCTGACAGGATCTGCCCATGACAAACCCATGCTGCCTGCTATCTTGCAACCCATTAACCTCAGGAGGGAAACCAGCCTTACCTTCAAGATCGTCTCCATCCGCTTTCTCACGATGGAGGTGAGGCTCAGTGGTCTGTACTTCCCCGGCTCATCCTTGGGGCCACTCTTATGGAGGGGCACCATATGCGCCATCCTCCAGTCCTGCGGTACACACCCAGAGTCCAGTGAGGCATTGAAAAGGTCTACCAGTGGTCCCACCAGGATATCTTCTAACTGTCTTTAACATCCTGGGGTGTATGCCATCCGGCCCCAGTACCTTGTCCACTTTTAATGCCCTCAAACTCTCCAGTACCCTGTCCACTGGGATTTCCCTGTCCGTCTCTTCCACCCCCCCCCCGGTGACTGCCCCTTCTTTCTCCTTGGTAAATACAGAGCAGACGTACTCATTTAATGCTTCTGCCTGTTCTGCCCTAGTCTCCACCCCCACCAATACTCAGTTTGATCTTTGCAGCTCCTTTTCTCCCTGATGTACCTAAAGTCCTTCTCCCCATTTTTTATGCCCTGTGCTAGCCTTAGTTCTAGGGTCACCTTGGCTGCCCTGCTGCCCTTGTTACCTCTCTTGACTCCTTTAGATATTTCTTTCTGTGCTCCTTCTTTTCTGTTCTCTTGCATCTTCTAAAGGTGTCTTTTTCTTCTTACTTTCTCCATGACCCCCATGCTTTTAACTAAACTTCTTGGCCCTCATGTATTACTCTCTGGCCCTCGTGCATGCTGTGGTTGCCTCCTCTATACCCCGCTTAATGACCCCCCCACCTCTGATTAGTGTCCATATCTGGATTTATCCTGGCCATATATTCCTGTACTAATTCCCTCATCCTGCCAAAGTCAGCCCTTCTGAAGTGCAACACCCTAGTGCCTGAGTTTACTCCTTCTTTCCTCATGTTTATCCTGAACCACACTGAGTGGTGGTCCCTCCCTGCCGGTGGTTCTTCCACTCTCGGCTTCCTCACAAACTCTCCATTCACCAGCATGAGGTCAAGGGTGTTCCCTAATCTGGTTGGCTCCCTGATCATCTGCAATAGGAAGCTATCCTGGAAGGCATCCAGGAGTATCTGCTCTCTTCTGTTTGTGGTGGCTGGGGTATCTCAGTCCACTCCTGGCAAGTTGAAGTCACCTACAATCACTGTACTGTCCCTTCTACAGCTCCTTCTGGTCTGCCCTGCTAGTTCCCTATCCAACTCCTCAGTTTGAGAGGATGGTCTGTACACCACTCCCATCTTGAGGGTCCTATGTTTGGAGTCCTGGAGCTGCACCCATAGTGATTCTATGTTGCCTTCCTCTCTGATGCACTTTAGACCTTCCTTCACATACAGCGCCACCCCCCCCTCCTTTCCCATTTACTCTGTCTCTCTGAAATATCTTGTATCTCGGTATTGCCAGGTCCCAGTCATGGTAGTGGGTTGCCCATGTCTCTGTTACGGCTGCCATATTCACCTCCCCCTCTGCCATGAGTGCCTGTAACTCCACTATTTTGTTCCCCAAACTCCTAGCGTTCAAGTTTATCACCTTGCATCCTGCTTCCTTCACCCCTCTCCCTACTGGCTCCCCTTTTGTAGCACCCCCTCATGTCACCTCCTTGGGTCCCCTGCCTCCAGCATTGGGGGGTAAGCTTGTTTGGCTTGCCTGCCCTAGCATCCTGCCAGGCACCTGCCATCCTGCCACCCCCCTTACTGGTTTAAATTCTCCTTGTTTGCCAAGTACTCCTCCAGTTTCTGTTTTAAGACCCTCCTGCTATCCCCACTTAAATGAAGCCTGTCCCTGGCGTAGGGGTCCTTGCCCTCCACATGTTCTTGCGCCCCCCAAATCAGCCCATACCCTTTGGCTGGGCATCATTCCCTTAACCATGTATTAAATTCCTCTGTTCTCAGCTTCCTGTGTGTGCTTGTCTGGGTACAGGAAGCACCTCTGAGAAGGTTACTGATTTTCCCACCTCCTCACAAATCTGTCCTAGTTCTACAAACCTCCCCTGCACTACATTAGCTGTATTACCTGCCAGGTCATTAGTTCCCAAATGCAGAACTATGTGAGGTTTTTCTCTACCCTTCCTAGCATACTTCATTATGGATTGCCCCAGCCTCTCCGCTGTCATGCCTGGCATGGCCTCTATCCATATTCTACTGTGCCTGTCCCCCTTCTGATCCCCTTCAGAATTGAATCCCCCAGCACTAGGATCCCACCCTCGTTTCTCTGTACTGCTTGCCCTGTCTGCCCCATGTCCGTTCCAGCTATTCCTTCTGTTCTCAAGTTCAGCTCAGCTGCCGCCTGCCCTGCCCCGCCCACCCCTCCCTGATATCCCACTTTCTCCTTCGGGTTACATCTGCCATTTCCTCTGGTGATTCTACCCCTTATTTTCTCATACCCCCCCCCCCCCAACCAAAGCTAAGTGCTTTTTGATATAATTTTCAGTTTAAAAATTGTTTTGTTTTATGTAAATTTAGGTGATTGTGAAAGACAACCCTGTAGGCTCCAGGAAGATATAAAATTTGTGTGGTAGATATTTGTTGGAAGTCAGAAGGATTAACACATTTATTTAGTGTGATCTTTCTACTCTGATGTGGTTAATTTTAATACTATAGTTTAAACCCTTTCTGTATGTGCCTTTGGTGGTGTCTGATATTGAGAACCTAAGTGTCAATTGTGGGTATCCTGTCTGTTTTGGTAGGTACTTTATTTTCTTTGTTAAACAGCTGAGTATACCTATTGCCTAATACTTTATAGTACATTGTATCTTTTTGCTCAGTCTCTGATTTTTCTCTTCTTTCTCCAATGTTTTAGAACTGTTTAGTTATTGTGGCAGAGGTGTGGTACTGTGTCCTTTCTTGTAGTTCAAGGTGCTTTTGGAACTGCTGATTTCTATTGGTTTAAACGACTACATTTTTTTTTCTATATTAAAAAAAGCTACATCAGCTTGGCTTGTTGTCTCCTGTTTGTTGTTGCTAAGTAGCAGATGTTTTTGCATTGTGCTCTGATTCTGTGATAGAATCTGTATTAGTAGAAGGTAGATTATTGTGATTGTAGTTACCTTTTGATGGTAAGGATAAAGAGGTGAGATAGAAGTGTATGTATTTTCAAATATTATAGAGGAACAGTGGCAGGATTTTTAGGACAGTAAATTAATAAAAAGGGAACTAGGAGAGCTTCAGTAGCAGACAAGTAGTGGAATAGCAGTATAATTGCAGCATAATGTGGGGAGTGGTGCAATGCAGTGGCTGTGGGGCAGCCATATTCAGGCAGATCTTCTGGACACTGAGGAGCTGCCCTATCTGCATGCATCTTTCTGGACTGTGGGATGAGGTAGCCAGACTCAGAGCCGAAGTAAACTGGGTCAGGAGTACCATCACCCTATCCAGAGACCACTCAGTCCAATGCAGCTGCCTCAAAGGATGCAGAGAACAGGAGTACTTGGATGACAGTGGGCTCAGGGAGGGTTAGACCAGTCAGGCAGAGGCACATCCCAGATCCTATTCCACTCAAGAACTCATATGCCACACTGCCAAACAGGGACAACCAAATAGAGGTACCCAGAGAAATGGAAGGAAAGGATGTGGAGGTTAGCCAAGTGCAAAAGATGGAGATTAGCGCCCAGTAGGTGAATAGGCAGAATAGGGGCAAAATTCAGCATCAGGGCAGACAGCAAGGTGAACCAGAGATAAAAGGACAACCAAGGAAGGGGCTGGAGTAGAACAGCGAAACAGTCTAGGGAGGTCAAATCATGGAAAGTCATGTGTGCAAATGCCAGGAGCCTTAGCAACAAGATGGAAGATCTGGAGGCTGTCATGGTGCAGTCAGACCTGGACATTGATGCCATCACTGAAACCTGGTATAATGATAACCACGACTGGGAGTTGGCCATACCTGGCTACAACATATTCAGAAGAGACAGGGCAGGCAGGAAGGGAGGAGGAGTGGCACTGTATGTGAAAAATGACATAAGGGCCACAGAGATCCAGGAGGAACAAAATGGGGGGAGAGATACTGTGGGTTAAGCTGGAAAGGAAAATGGGGACAGCCATCCGCACAGGTGTGGTCTATAGACCACCAGCCCAGGAGGAAGAAACAGATAGGGAGCTGATGCTAGCCATCCAGAGGATGGCAGACAAGGGTGAGGTAGTACTGGTTGGAGACTTCAATATTCCAGACGTGGACTGGAGCATCCCAGCAGCAGCATCAACTAGGAGCAGATTTATCCTGGACTCCCTTCAGGGTGCCTTCCTCAAGCAACTGGTCATGGAACCAACTCGGCAGAAGGCAATACTGGACCTTGTGCTCACAAACAGGGACAGTGTGATGGGGGTAAGAGTGGGGGAGCACCTGGGGAACAGTGACCACCAGTCACTGTGGTTTAAAATCACAGAAAGAGCAGAACCAAACCACACAAAACACATATCCTGGATTTTAGGGGGCAAACTTTGAGAAAATGGGAGATACTTGAAAGAGGCATTAAGGGAATGGGGCAGGAATCAGGGGTTGAGGAACAGTGGGCAGTATTTAAAATGGGGATTACAAGAGCAACAGAATTATGTATTAAGCAGGTGAGAAGAAAAGGAAGAGGAGACCATTATGGTTTTCCAAAGAGGTAGCAAAGAAAGTGAAAGCCAAAAAGATTGCATTCAGGCAATACAAAAAGACACAGGCAGAAAGGGATAGGGAGAAGTACCAGGAGAAGCAAAGGGAGGCAGGGAGGTCAGTAAGGGAAGCCAAAGCTCAGACAGAAGAACACATTGCAAAATCAGTGGGTAGAGGGGACAAAACCTTTTACAGGTACATAAGTGAAAAAAGAAAGGCAAAGGGGGGATAGTGAGACTGAAGGGGGAGGATGGGGGCTGTGTGGAGGATGACAACAGTAAAGCTGACATATTGAACAGGTATTTCTGCTCAGTCTTTACTGAGGAAGAGGAGGGTAATGGGTCTGAATGGAGTACAAGGGGTGAGAATGGTGCAGAAATGGACACAAGTCCCTTTACACGAGAAGGGGTCCTGAAGGAACTGGTAGTAATAAGAGTTGATAAAGCAATGGGGCCAGATGGGGTGCACCCCAGGGTCCTTAAAGAACTAAGAGAGGTGGTGGCTGAACCTCTTGCTATCCTGTTTAGCCGATCACTAGAAACAGGGGAGGTACCCAGAGACTGGAGGATAGCAGATGTAGTCCCCTTATACTAAAGTGGGAACAAAGAGGAAGCAGGGAACTACAGACCAGTCAGCCACCGTAGTGGGGGAAGATCATGGAAGCACTACTGAAGGAGAGATTGGTGGAAAATCTGGTTGTCAATGGACTACAGGACCCAAGGCAGCATGGTTTCACCAGGGGAAGGTCATGTCAGACCAACCTCATTGAATTTTTTGACTGGGTGACTACGGAGGTGGATCAGGGGAGGGCAGTGGACATGGCCTATCTGGACTTCAGCAAGGCCTTTGGCACTGTGCCACATAGAAGACTATTGCTCAAACTGGGGAATATGGGTGTGGGCAGGACAGTAGTGCGGTGGGTAGGTAACTGGCTGGGCAGCAGGTAAAGCAAATAGGATGCTGGGATGCATAGGCAGGGGCATCACCAGCAGGAAAAGGGAGGTCATAATTCCACTATACAAGACAGTAGTGAGGCCGCACCTGGAGTACACTGTGCAGTTCTGGAGACCTTACCTACGTAAGGACATAGACAGGGTAGAGAAGGTTCAGAGGAGGGCAACAAAGATGGTGCATGGATTGCATCACAAGTCCTATGAGGACAGGTTGAAGGCACTGAACATGTACTCCCTGGAGGAGAGGAGGGAGAGAGGGATATGATAGAGACATACAAGTATCTTACAGGGAGGAACAGGGTGCAGGAATGCACTATTTTTAAGCGAAAAAAGATGTTCCAGGACTAGAGGGCATGGGATGAAGTTGGAGGGAGGACGATTCAGAGGAAACGTGAGGAAGAATTTCTTCACAGAACGGGTGGTGGACAAGTGGAACACCCTGCCAGAGGAAGTGGTGGGGGCTGAAACAATCACAGGATTTAAGAATGCATGGGATAGACATAAAGGAATTCTGGAGGTCAGGGGTAAGGGGCAACAGACTTCCTGGAAAACATAAACTGAACTTACAAACTTAAATGGGCAGACTGGGTGGGCCATAGGCCCTTATCTGCCGACACTGTCTATGTATCTATGTATGTATGTAACCTCCCTCTCCTTGGCTACTGTCCCCTTGTCCAGTCTCTTCATCCCTGTCCCCTTATCCCTACCCATCGAGGTTCTGCCCCCTTCAGACACCCTTCCAATGCCCACTGGGTTGCTAGTGATTCCTTCCTCACCAGCCTTGACTACTTGGTCCTCCTGCCCCATCTCCTCCATTGTAGCCAGCACTGAGGACCTGTTTCGTGACTCCCCCTCCGCCACCCAGAGTCCTCCCTGGCGAGTTATTGAGAGGTCTGCATTTGATACCTACTCCTGGTCCATTTCTGCCCCCTATAACCTACCATCCTCCACCCCCTTCATCTGTACCCGATGGTTCTTGAGGTGGCATTATCGGGACATATGCTTCTTCCTCCTCCTAGACCTGGTCTGCCTGCAGTCCTCCTGGGCACTCCCATGTGCCCTCTGACCTGGATTGTTCCACCAATCTCTTTCTTTCACTCTACTCCACCCTTAACCACATGATCTCCTGCCCAAGCTGTTTCAGATGTGATTCAGATGACTCCCTACCACCTGTCCAGCTTGCCTGTACTTCATACTGCCTGCCCCATCCCCTGGGATGTTCCCGATTACCAAGGCTCACCATTCCACTACTTACTCTTGTCCCCCCCTCTCGTCCTGTCAGAGGTGAACAATTCAGTGCATGTATCTTTCTAGATGTAATAGGCATGCTGCTAATATCATCTCTAGTGAGGCAGCCGGAAATCTTGGCACTAGTAACACAGGTCATTTGGCTAAGGGAAACTGTGCATTTTGCATTTATTTGTTTTACCAAGAAAATCTCCATTGAGCAGTGCTCATTTACAAGGAGGTCCTGTGTAGGACAGACAGTAGTAACAAATCAAAAGTACAGAAAATAATATTCCATAGGTGTGTAGAAGGTTTTTGGAGCTACAACTGTGATGTGAACACAGATCCTAGTCAAAGTGTGTGTGTGTATATGTACGTGCACCAGCATCACACACACAGTGAAACATAAACTTGCAATTAAGTGCCCACTACTTCTGAGACTGCCACAGGCCTACATCATCGAATTCATCACCTTTTGGGAGCCTTTCTAAAAACAGTGGCCCAGATATTCAAACTGCGCTCAAAACTGGCGCAACAGCAGGAGCAAGCACAAACCAGTTGCGCAAATGCGCAACAGGTGCGATATTCAAACATGGAGCAGAGCAAATTGCGCAAGCAACCAACGTCTGAATATCGCACATACTGCACCATCGCGCAACCAGGAAGGAGAAGCTGAGCCAAAATGTTGCGCTATGGCGCAACCAGGAAGCTCAGCTGAGCAGTCCAGAGCTGCCATAGCGCAAGCACAGCCCCCCCAGAGCAATGGAACTGCACATCCAGGGAGGCAGGCTGGGGCCCACCACCAGCCATGCCACACATGGGCACAGGAACACACTGCAGAACCCACACCACACCGGCACACCCCAAGCACAGCATCACTGGGGGTGGGACGGATGATCCACGTGCCCATGGGGACAAGCCAACAAAGCATAGCAGAGCCCTGACACCCCAGCACAACCACTGGCAGGCGGAGAGTGCCACACACAGGGGGTTGACAACCACAGTGCACATCAGCCCCCCGTATGCACAGCACACCCTGCACTGTGACCCCAAGACACCACCCATGTGCAGTGACTGGCACTGCAGGAACTCATGCAGTCCCCCCAGCACATGTCAGCCCCGTGCAACACAGAAGCCTACAAGCCAGATACACCCTGTGCACCCAGCACTGGGTGGCAGCAGATGGCAAGACCAACCGAAAGTCACTGTCATGCTGGAGATACCTCCCCATGCACACACACACACACATACCCAGGACCATACCAGCCCAGATGGCATGTACACACCTGCAACTGAGCACCCATAGCCAGCTGCAAATCAGAGACCGACACAGTATTCATATATCAAAATAGAAATGTATATTAAACATATTTCAACAAGAACAATAAAAACTATTTACAAGGGGGGACGGGTACAAGGAAGGGGTGTTCAAGAGGGAGGGATTAAAAACTTGGAGAGGGAAGGCAGGGTGGTAGGGATGGGAGAAGTGGGAAGGGTAATGTGGGCTACGCCCAGCCGGCTCCTGGTCCTCCCTGCTGGCCCTGCTCCATCCCGGCCCTGATGGCGCCATGCCTCGGATGGCTTGCAGGATCCTGTGGTTTGCAATGCTGACCTCTGTGAGGCGACGGACATCCTGTTGCATCCTCCGTAGAGAACCTCGAGGCCTAGGAAAATGGGAACACAGTCAATGGCTGTGACTGACCACAACCCTGAACACCACCCAACCTGCAAGCCATATAGCCCAATGTCCCGCACCTGTGATGGCATGCACCCACCCACAGTGAACATGCACATGGCCATCACAAACAGGCGGCACTAGCTGTCGCGCACCACCGCCCACACACACACTGCCCCGCCAATCACAGTACAAACTAGGCTGGCAAGTGATGTGGCAACGTGGCGCGATGCCAGTTACACAGCTATGTGCCCAGTGCATGCCTGGACCACCAGTGATGCATACACAGGCGTGCTGTGATACTGCACTGTGATGCATGTCACCTGTGTGGCCTACATACATGGATACATAGACAGTGTCGGTAGATAAGGGCCTATGGGCCACCCAGTCTGGCCATATGACCTTGTAAGTTCACTCTGTTCTCCTATAAGTCTGTTGCACCTACCCTGACCTCCAGAATTCCTGTATGGCTATCCCATGCATTTAAATCCGTGGCCAAGTCAGCCCCCACCACTTCCTCTGGCAGGGTGTTCCACTTGTCCACCACCTGTTCTGTGAAGAAATTCTTTCTCATGTTTCCTCTGAATCGTCCCCCCTCCAACTTCATCCCATGCCCTCTAGTCCTGGAACATCTTTTACGCTGAAAAATAGTGTTTTCCTGCACTCTGTTCCCCCCTGTAAGATACTTGTATGTCCCCATCATATCCCACTCTCCCTCCCTCCTCCAGGGAGTACATGTTCAGTTTCTTCAACCTGTCTTCATAGGACTTGTGATGCAATCCATGCACCATCCGTGTTGCCCTCCTCTGAACCCTCTCTACCCAGTCCATGTCCATACGTAGGTATGGTCTCCAGAACTGTACACTGTACTCCAGTCTGGGGCCTCACTAGTGTCTTGTATAGTGGAATTATGACCTCCCCTTTGGTTGTGTTGTGCATGGCTGGTGGTCTTGCCCCCCCCCCCCAGCATGCAATAGCATCCATGAAGTAATGATATTCACACTCCTCCAGCAGCTGGGTCTGCCGCTGATGCTGCTGCTGCTGCGGTTGGGGCACAACACCCCCTGGCACCGGGGCCCTTGCACGGCCCACCTCACCCTCGCCCGGCGTCCTCAAAATCCGGCCTGTGGGAGACATATGTTGAGACAAACATCAGTGTGACTCAAAAGCAGAGTGCCCCTGCCCCAGTGAGAGTGCCTGCCCACACAGCCATAACCATCCATCGCACAGCTGCACACACTGACACAGCCAACCGTGTCCAAGCCAGCACCTATGCACAGTCACCCAAGCACACACACACCCCTACAGAGAATATAGGTGCATAGATGGTACACTCACCTGGCCTAGGCACCACGCCCGCCTGGCACACGCGAGCGCGCGCGTCAGAGTTCCGGCTCCCTCGGGGAGGTCACTGTACCGGTGCCGGCACTGCTCAGCAGACCGGCCCCGGCCAGTGACCTCCACCAGGTCAGTGGTCACTTGCTGCCACACGTGGGTCCTAGGCATGGTGAGGTGGGCCTCACCATACAGTGCCTCACAGTGGGGCTCCACCAGGGCCACCAGGTTGGCCACTTCAAGCTGGCTCCAGGACACCGCCCTCCTCCTAGCCATGGCACCAACTTTACAGCAGGCAATATGGCGCCTCGCTGCGCCGTGACCCCACGTGGAGTTGTTGCGCAATAGACCACCACAGGCTCCAATCGTGCTGTTCGAACAGCGCCATCACTTTTACATGGCGCTGTCACCAGACAGCGCAATAGGGACGCATTACAGGCATGCGAACAGCGCCAGAGGGCAGAGGGTATACAAGGCACGGCGATGACGCAAGGCTACGCACAGCGCCATCGGACGTATAGGCATCCTGCGCGACTGCCAAGCTGAGCACCAGTGCCACAGTGGACTATCGCGCAGTAGTGCCACAGCGCCATATAGTGCCCAGTGCTGTAGCGCCACTGGCACAATGGTGGCCATGGCCTGAATCGCCTATCGTGCTCAGCAGGTCTGCAGCGCGATAGATGCATGCGTAAGCTGTCTGGGCATGCGCAATGCAGTGTAGCACGCAGCCACAAACCTGCGCCATTGGCTCAGCCGGACCTTCCGTATTGTGCAAAGCGCAAATACGCGATATTCAGCCGACATATGCAAATCATTCGATCAGCCATTCAAAGGTGCAGTGGCACGATTAGCATGTCATTAAAGTTGCGCCACACCTCATTTGCATGTGTTGCGCTATAGAAATGCGACAGTGGGTTGTGCCGGCCAGATTTGGTTACTGCAGGTGAGAGGTGAGTTGCATGCTGTGTGATGCTCAGGACAATGCTCGTGGGCAGGGGTGCCGGAGGATGATAAAGGCTGAGGGGGCTGAGCATGAAAAGGGCACTAGAAAGGGATACAGGGCACCCTTTCTATCAGTATCTGCCATGCGGAGAGGAAACGTGGGGGGCTTCCGCCCGCCCCGGGCCGGCAGCTATGCTCATGGGGAAATGCTGTCGACTGCACAGTGACAGGTGTCCACTTCCACCCATACAGATCACCATGACTGACCAGAGCCAAGCTGAGGGTGTGGACGGCGGGCGTAGGAGGAGGCCGAACTTCACCGCAGCAGAGACAGAGGCCCTCTTCCAGGCCTACCTGGAGGATGAGCCACTATTGAGTGGACGGAGGGGCACCCCTCAGGAGCGTGCAGCTGCATGGGAGGGGGTGGCTCGGGCTGTCAGCCTGCACGGAAGCCACCAGCGCTCCATACAGGAATGCAGGAAGAAGATGGGGACTGACCGCAGGAGGCTGAAGGAGAAGGTGGCAGCCTTCAGGGCAGCACGTGCTGGCACTGGTGGGGGCCCACCAGTGGTGTTGCAGCTGACCCCTACAGAGGAGACACTGGTCGCGGCCATGCAGCCGAGTGCTATTGCGGGCGTACCAGGCGGAGGATTCCAGACAGGTGGAAGCCCATCACTGGGACGGTATGACATGGTGGTGGTGTTTGGGGGGCTGTTGTTCACATGTACTCTCTTTCTGTTACAGATCCTGTTCGTCTGCAGGAGACGGTGGTGGTGGTGGGTCCAGACAGTGAGGCAGACCTGCTGGACGTGGAGGAGGGACCATCCACCTCCACCACCAGCCTGCAGGCACTGCAGCAGCATGCACGCTGGGCCTACAACTCCAGTGACAGTGATACGGGTGCAGGGGGTGCACAGCCTGTGTCACAGCAGTCTGGCATGCAGGTATGCCAGCATGCTGTGCCTATGGCAGTGGCACGCACCTGCACCATTGATGATAGCAGGCCTGCAATGGGCAGTGATAGGTGTGTCCCATGACGGACACATGGCAGGCCAGCACGTGCCCCTGGGCCTTCTGGTTCACACCTGTGTACCAGCATGCTGGCACAGTCCCAGGTTGTGCCTGTCAGCACCGGTGGGGCAGCACCGGTGGCTGTGCAGGTGTCTGGCACTGTTGTCAGCACGGAGGTGGAACAGGTGGACCTGGGGCTCAGCAGTTGGAGGTGCGCAGCAGCAGTCGCACACCAGGGCTGGGGTACAGTGTCAATCAGTGGCACATGTCCACCGCTCATTGATCTGCCCATACCTGGTCCTGGCGAACAGCCCACCCTCAGGGTGCTGTGCACCAGGACCATCCACACCCTGGGGGTCACGAGGCCATTGGGGCAGAGTACCCATTGACTGCGACACCCGCCTGCTGCAGGACTCGCACAGCTGCAGGGGCGGGTTGCAAGGTCCGCGGAGGCACTGTCTGTGTCCGTGAGCGCATAGCAGGAGTGTGCCTGGACCGAGCCGAGCTGGTCCTTATGCGGACGGATGTGACCGCTGCCATTGACAGGCTGACCCAGGCAGTGGTCTCTGTGGCGACACATTGGCCACACTGTCAGGTGCCCTGTACCACACACCCCACACAGTGCGCCTCCACCTCTCGCTTCCCGGCGTCGCGCGGCACACCAGGCCTGTCGACGCCGGGTTCTGCTGTGGCATCCCGAGCACCCCTGGTGCAAGTTTGTTTGGCAGGATGCAGACCCCTATGCGGGCAAGGTCGCGTTAAGCGCAGTGGGACCCCTGGTGGTGCACCAGCGCCACCCGAGGTGGCCCCTGCTCAGCCTGCCAGTGCTGCTTGGGACGTGGGGCGCCACGCATCCGGTGGCCTGGGACAGTGCTACCTGACTGAGCTGTCTCCCAGTGCAGGCCCTGTCTGGTGCTGCCCTGTGTGCAATGTGTGTTATGGTGGGCAGTGCACTGTTGGGTGCTCTGCTCACCACGCTGACACATGGACCACCTGCACCTCTCCCAACTGCTGTCCACAGTGCGTGTGCATGTTGATGCCTGCATTGCACTGTACACCAAGGTGCTAGTGTGCCCAGGTCCTGACACATGTACGTGGACAGTCCAGGTGGTGGGGGTAGTTGGTGGTGCTGTGTGTTGGCAATGTCATTTCTGCAGTGCTGTGCTGCTGCCCATGTATGCTGCCTGGTGTGTGTGTGTGTGTCCATATGAGTGCTCACCCCTCTCTGATGGTGTGTTAGTATGCCTGGAACCGTCAACTCCCCTGACCTTCATGCACGGTGTGTTCCCCGTGTGCCTGTGGTTTGCGCATGGACAGTGTTGCCTGCACATGTCCCCTTGACTTACCTGTGTTGGGCATAGTGCTCTTCTGCAATGGTGTCCCGGTGCAGCTGGGCCTGCCGGGTCAGTCGGGGGTCCCTCCGTCCTTAGGGGGGCTGCTCATCACCGGCCACTGGCGCCCCATCGCTGTCCCTCCTCTTGGACCTGTACTGGCTATCCCATGGTCTTTGGCCATGTTGTGCAGGATGCAACAGGCCAGGAATATCCCACAGGCCTTTTGGGGCTGTACTGTAGGCTCCCGAGTGTCCAGGCATCGGAGCGTGCCTTGAGCATCCCAAACACCCGCTCTATGATGTTACGTGTTGCAGCATGTGCCTCATTGAAACATAGCTGCGCTGGGGTGGTGGGTGCCCGGTGCGGTGTGAGCAGCCATGGGCGGAGTGGGTATCCGCAGTCACCTGTGTGGAGATAGTGGAGATCAGTGTCATGTCAGGTCCATATTGCCCATATCCTTGTGTGCCACTACCATGGCACCTGTGTCATTCCACCCTTGCCCAGAGTTTGCATTCCATACATGTGTACTCACCCACTAGATGACCCGTGGGGATGTTCCCACTCTCAATCGATGGCACAGTGCAGACTGGTGCCATATGAAGGCATCATGTGCTCCGCCAGGGTGTGGCACAGACATTGATGATGCGCCCAGTGGCATCACACACCACCTGGCAGTTGACACTGGAAAAGCCCTTCGGTTCCGGTAAGCCTGGCCGCCGGGCCAGGTGGCGTCGCAATGGCCACATGGGTGCAGTCTATGGCCCTAGCACGCCAGGCATGTTGCTACCCTGTGGAACTCCTGCATGTTTGTTGTACGCTCTGCCGCGGTGTGGGGAAATGGATGTACTCCGCAGCATGAGGCAGCAGTGCACTGAGGAATTGGGTGAGGATGCGTGACGTGGCCGACTGTGTAATGCCTGTGGTGTCCCCTGTCGGCCTCTGGAAGGTGCCCGTGGCGAGCAGGCACATGCAGGCTGTCACCTTGGTCTCCACGGACAGAGCATGACTCCGTCGGAGGGTGCCTGCATCACATCACTGCACAGCTCGCAGAGCCGCTCAGTATTGCCCTGTTCAGGCGGTACTGGACCACAATCTCGACGCCTGTGTACAGCTCGACGCTGATGCGGGCACGACATCACTTGTCGCATACCGGTTAGCCCTCCGCGCCATCGCCCTCTGCAGCATGTATGTTCGCACTTCATATTGCAGCTTCCATGTGGAAGCCGACACTGTCCATCTCCCTGGCTTCTGCCCCCCCAGCTGCTGTTCCTGTGTTAACCCCGCTGCCCCCACTGCTGCTTCCACTGCACCGGGCACCCCCCACTGGCCTCTCTGTCCTCCTGGACCCACTGTCCCTCTCTGCCCTTCCAGCTCCTGTCTCTATCTCTCTCTCTCTCTGTCTCTCTCCTCCAGTTTGCGGCCTGCTAGGGTTCTTGGCGCCGCTTCCTTGAGCCTTTTATTTGGCTCAAATCGATTACTCTTGCCTTCGGCTGAGCCACTCTTAGCATTACTTGCCGTGTTCGAGATGCTCGCGTGCGCCCTTTATGCATGGACCCGCCCCTTCGGTTGCGCATGCCTTCATTTCCATTGCGCTGTTGCTCAGCATGTTTTCGGTGGCGCAACTGGCCCCTTCTGAATATCGCAGAATGGCGAATTTTTGGAGTTGCGCACGCGCAACCCTGTTGCGCATGGTGCAACCCTTTTGAATATCTGGGCCAGTTTGTTTTTAGAAAGGCTCCCAAAAGGTGATGAATTGGATAGATTTAGGCTTGTGGCAGTCTCAGAAGTACTGGGCAATAAATACCCTTAGTGATGAGGAAATAAGAATGAGAATTTCAGAATAAAATACAAAATAAAAGCTACATTTACGTCTGAATATTACGTTTTTTTTTCAGAGTTGTCTCAACTCTCAACTGTGAACAAACAGAATTTTCTTCTGGGCTGAAGGTCTCAAAAAGAAACTTATTCACCGCCCCACCGCCCTCCCGTTTTGAGCAACCTTTGCCTCTGAAATCAAAGCTGGCCCCTGTCATGTGTTTGTCAAATTTACAACCTAATGAGGAGATAAGAGCTGCAGTGCTACTCAGTACTATGTTAACCCATATGCTGCAGATACAAATGGAATGTAAGGGAATTGTGGACTGATATGTCAGTCCATGGAAGAGCAAAGGTTAACCACAGGACAGGGAGCTTAACTTGTGCAGAAGCGTAGCTGAAGGGTGTCTGTACATCAAAAAGATAGTGGCAGCCAGCATAAGGATAGGGGGACTACTATGTATAGATGCTTTAGGGGAAACCCTGCTTCCTCCCCTTAGACAGGGCTGATCGACTATGTACACTGGCTCGGAAGATCGTCTCCTCAAGCCAGGTACCAGCCAGAATGGTTCTGCAATTCCTAGGCCACATGACGGCGCAGTGCCCTTAGCTTGTCTCCACATGAGTGCTTCAGTGGAATCTCAGGGTACAGTGGGATCTGCGTTTGGACGATCTCGAGCAGAAAGTTCGGATTTCCAGTGCTGTGTGCCAGACTTTGGAATGGTGACTTACCCCCATCTCGACTAGAGACCAGGGCCTCTTTTTGAAGTCCCAGTTCTCAGCAGATCCTGACAACGGATGCTTTGGGACTGGGGTGGGGCACTCATTTCAAAGAAAATCAGACAAGAGGGACGTGGACTCCTTCGGAACGCAGCCTTCACATCAGTGTGTTGGAGATGAGAGCTGTTCTGTACGCCTTAGACATTCCAGATGGACCTCCTCCCAGGCCCCTTACTGATTCAGACAGACAACATGCTGGTGGTCTTCTACATCAAGAAGCAAGGGGGGCACTCACTCCTGTCCCCTTTGCAGAGAGGCCATGAGAGTCTGGTATTGGGCAGTGGAGCACAATCAGGAACTCAGAGCAGTTCATGTTCCAGTAGTACAAAACACCTTGGCTGACCACTGAAGCTGCTCTCGGTCATAGGCCCACGAGTGGAAACTACTTCAGGAAGTAGTACATGATCTATTTGGAAGATGGGACTTCTAGAACTAGTCCTCTTTGCGTCCCTGCTCAGTGCCAAGCTGCCCAGTTTCTGCTTGCTAGATCAAGGGCCTGTTTTTTTCTGGCGAGACGCATCCTCCTTCTTTTGGACAGGGAGGTTTCTTTATGCCTTCCTCCCTTCCCATTGCTTCAGCAAGTACTGCTCAAGCTTCAAGCAGAACGAGCATGCATGATTCTAATAGTGCCATTCTGGCCGCGGCAGATTTGGTTCCCATTGCTTTAGCAATTGGCAATAGAACCTCCGGTTCTTCTCCCCCTGTCCTCTCACTTGCTTTCCCAAGAGCAAGGGACTCTTGTACACCCAAATCTCAAGTCTCTGCACCTGCATGCATGGCTCCTGCAGACTTAGTCAGGTACCGATTCGGGATGTCAGCAGGAGTAGCGGAGGTCCTAGTGGCTGCGAGAGAACCCTCGACCAGGGCCACTTATGCCATGAAATGGAAGTGCTTCTGCCTATGGACTTCAGCATGTCATCTGGATCCATTCACCTGCCCGGTGAATTTGGTCCTAGAGTATCTCCTCTCCCTTTCCAATTGGGGTTTTAGCTACTTGTCCATAAAGGTAAACCTTTCTGCACTGTCGGCTCATCACGTACCAGTAGATGGCAGGACCCTGGCACAAATGGATCTCTCTCGCACCTTCCTGCAAGGTATAATGCATATTAAGCCACCCATTCAGGACCCTCTTCCCCCATGGGATCCCTTGTTTATGTTGGAAAACCTTGCGTTGACCCCCTTTGAGCCAGCTGCAAGTTACGAGCTATGCCTCCTGTTTTGGAAAGCGTTATTTTTAGTTGCCATCACTTCAGCCCAGAGGATTTCCGAGCTTCAAGCTCTGATGTGCAAAGAGCCCTATTTGATTTTCCACAGGGGCAGGTTATCTCTGCGTACTAATCCCAAGTTTCTTGCAAAGGTGGTGTCAAGTTACCCTCAACCAGGACATCCATCTTCCTGTCTACTACCCAGAGTATTCTAATCGGGCGGGGGAGTCCGTTGCATATTCTGGATGGGAGGAGAGCATGACAATGACTCCCTGATATCTTGCTCCGGCGATGCATCCCAGAGTAATTTTCCTTTAATTACCCGCTCCGACAATACGCTCCCTGTGTGTAATTCTCAGCACAAACGAAATTAAACGAACTCTACATTTCAGTGAACATGCTGAGACAAGCTGTTACTACATACCTTGGACAGTGGCTACCCCCCCCCCCCCCCAAATCCTGCTGTCCTATTACATTCCTGACTCAATAACATTCAACAATTTATCAACATACGGCGAAGGATGGCAAAATGGATAAGTTGTCAGGCCACGTCTCTGAGCTTGCCTGGAGCTCCGTGTCTTTCAAACAACATGAAGTCTTACTATATTATGACATATGCAGTTTGTCCCAACCTTAGAATTGCTCCGGAGGTGAAAGAGTTAAAAGTCCATGCCAGGCATGGAACTTAGAGCTCGAGCTCGGTTGAAAATTCTATCTGTTGTTCTTCAAACTTAAACTGTCAGATTCTTTACTCCGCCTCACTGAACAGTCGCTCCGGAGATTCCTCCTTCTGCTCGGTTCATTTTGTCGGTTAAAGTATAAAAGTTTTCGGTTTTTTAACCGAAATTAAACCGCAGCCGGTCGGTTCAAGCTCTATCTGTGGTATTGTAAGTACTAGATAGGTTTTACAGTTTATTTCTGTGTGGAACTTGTAAACATTTTCGTCTGTTCGGTTTGAACCGATCAAGTTTATTACATTACAGTCTTTTAGAAGTGCGGTTCCGGTTTCTTATCGGTTCATAGGATTTAGTCGTTTTCCACGTCATGACACCGGTTGGGAACTGATAAGGGAGTCTTGCTTGGCAGGTTGCCGTAAACGGGCAAGTTTTTGGTTAGGCTGGCACTATGTCTGAGAAACCCAAAAGAAAAACCGGGCCCACTGGGTTTCAGCACTGTGTTGTATGTGGGGAAGCCTTTGCCAAGGCTGACCCCCACACCACATGTGTTTATTGTCTGGGGTTTGACCACCTCAATTCAGACTGCCAGATTTGCAAGGGTTTTCCTGCAGCTACCCTGGATAAGAGGTTGGTAGACTCAGGGGCGGATTCAAAAGTCCGCTGACCCGATGGCCAGTCGGTTTGGTTTCAATCGAACGGAGGTGCCTCTGACCAGGCGATACTTCCTCGGGCAAAGGAGCAGACTCTGAGGAGTCGGTTCCAACAAAGAAATCTAGAAAATCAGCTGGTGTGGAGTCAAAACTTCCTCTCCAACTGCTGAAGAAATAGCTAAAGCAATAAAAATTGTTCGATGCTCTCTCCCAGTTCCGACCGAACCGGCATCATCAGGTAAGCGCTCGGTTCGGTCGGTTCCTCCGGTTCAAGAGTATTATTTAGAGGAATTTTATGAACCAGAGGAGGGGGAAGAGGAGTATGAGGAGAGTGAATGTGGTTTTGAAAGTTTGGATGTGCCCATTGAACCAGACATCTCTCCAGACAGACCTTCAGGAGTGTCTCTCCCTAGGCTTTCTGAGTCCTCTTCTCATTTCATGTTTTATAAAAAAGTGGCTGAAACCCTCCAGCTCCCTATGGAGGAAGCTGTGGATGATCAGGAAGAGCCTGATTTTGTAGAAATGATGGATATCCCAGAGTCTAGGAGTGTGTCTATTCCTCTGCATAAATCTTTTTGGAAACAGACAGTAAAGATTTTAAAAGTTCCTCACACCATACCTCCTGTTGATAAAAGAATGGACAAAAGGTATGCATTATCAGGCTGTGATACGGAGTTCCTTACACAACAATGCAGCCACGTGGGGGTGGTGCAGGCTGCAGCCTGTGACAAGGCAAATGTTCCCTTAGCGTCACACCCCCCTGACAAGGACTCCAGAAAGATAGATGCCATGGCAAAGAAACAGTACATGGCAGCTTCTTTAGGACTCAGACAGGCTAATTATATGGCTTATGTTGCTAGATATCAAAAATCCAGATGGGATACAGTTTAACTCTAGCAAAGCAGGTTCCTGGCCAGCTGGCAAAAGAGCTGGAGCAGGTGGCCGCTGATGGTATTGAGGCATCCAAGGTGCAATTCCATGCTGCAGTGGACTCTAATGATGTATCATCCAGAGTCATGGCTACATCTGTGGCTCTCCGTAGAATGGCTTGGCTCAGATGTACTAGCCTGTCACAGGATACCCAGACTAAGGCCATGGATTTCCCTGTTGTGGGCAACTCTCTGTTTGGGGAGCAAACAGAGAATTACATGAAGAAAATGGATGAATATAGGACCACCTGTAGGAGTGAACAGGCCAAGGAAAGGCAAGTCACTCCCCAAAGGCAGCCTCCCAGGGGCAGGGGTAGGCCTTTTCATAGGCCTTTTTACCAAGCCCAGGCTTCCTCTTCAACTTTTGCACAGAAGGGGTTCTTTGGGGGAGAGGCAGGCAGGGGTGCAGGCAGGCCTGCTTCCACCACTCAGCCTAAACGCCCTTGAAAAGGCACCTGATGGGGCCCAGGCCAATCTCCACTACCTGTAGGGGCAGGCTGGCTTACTTTGTCCAGGACTAGGAGTCTCTAACATCAGACAAATGGGTCCTGGAAGTAGTAAGCCAGGGACTGGTTCTCAGCTTCAAAAAATTTCCAAAGATGAGAATCAGATCCTTTCCACCTGCAAATCCTTCAGAGACTCTTGCCCTGGAGGCAGAAGTCTCTACCCTCCTGGCTCTTAGAGCTGTGGAAAGGGTTCCACCCCTACTCCAAGGCAAAGGGTTGTACTCCAGGTACTTCCTTACCCCAAAAAAGACAGGAGAATGGCGGCCCATCCTGGATCTCAGGTATCTAAACAAGTACCTTTTAAAACCAAAATTCAAAATGGTGACTCTGGGAATTATTTTACCCTCTTTAAGGCCAGGGGACTGGCTAGTGTCCCTGGACCTCAAGGATGCCTATTTTCATGTTCTCATCAGAAGCTCCCATCAAAAGTACCTCAGATTCAAACTGCCCTCAGGTCATTACCAGTTCAGAGCAATGCCCTTCTGCCTTACATCTGCCCCAAGGGTATTCACAAAATGCCTGGCAGTAGCAGTTGCCCACTTAAGAAGGCAAAAAATTACCATCTTTCCTTACTTGGACGACTGGCTCATAGTAGGCCAGTCCCCAGACCAAGTCAGGTTACACCTTCAAGTAACTCAGCAACTGCTAACTTCTCTAGGTTTCCTTCTCAGTCTTCCAAAGTGAGTCCTAGAGCCTGTCCAGCTTCTCACCTTCATAGGTGCAGAACTGAACAGAAAAGAAGCCAAGGCATTCCTTCCTCTGGAAGAGGCAAATACCCTGATTTCTCTGGCTTCTCCTTCACCCTGCAGGTCTTCGACCAGCAAGGCACTTTCTACAGCTCCTGGGACACATGGCTGCTTGACAGCAGTAGTGCAGGGAGCCAGATTTCAGATGAGGGACATCCAGTTCCATTTGAGAGCCTTTTGGTCTCAAAGAAAGGACCCTCTAACCAAATTAATTCCAGTGACTCGAACCTTGATCCAGGCCCTTCAGTGGTGGCAGGACCAGGTCAATTTGAGACCGGGGGTCCCCTTAACCCCTTAGTCTCACTCCTTAATCCTTACTACAGATGCATCCCTATTGGGGTGGGGAGCTCACATGGGCGATCTCACCACCCAGGGATTGTGGTCCCCTCAGGAATCTCTGCTCCACATCAATCTGTTGGAACTCAGAGTAGTTTTTCTAGCACTTCAAGCTTTTTCCAAATCTGTTCAGAACAAGGTTATTCAAGTCAGAACAGACAATACCACCACAAGGTGGTACATCAACAAGCAAGGGGGCACTCGGTCTACGGCCTTGTGCACCAAAGCAATGAAGTTGTGGTCTCTGGCTTACTCCCTGAACACCTCCCTTGTAGCAGCTCACCTCCCAGGCAAGGACAATGTCCTGGCAGATGCTCTCAGCAGGATTTCCCAAGGTCATCACGAATGGGCTCTGGATCCCCTAGTTCTGGAGGTGGTATTTGCCAGATGGGGCACACCCCAGATAGATCTTTTTGCAGCCACAGACAATCACCAACCTCCCCTTTTTTGTTGCAGGCCCCCAGTGTTGGGCTCAGTCCCCCTGGATGCCTTCCTTCTCAGTTGGGAAGGAGAGTTTCTCTATGCCTTTCCACCCTCCCTCTCCTGTTCAAAGTGCTAGTAAAATCAGGTCTCAATCCTGCAGATGATTCTGATTGCTCCAGACTGCCCAGACAGCCCTGGTAACCACTCCTTATGTCCTTAGCAGTCCGCCTTCCCCTGTGTCTTCCCAGGAATCACAATCTGTTATCCTGTGCTCAGGGGAGGGTTTGGTACCCGAACCTCAAATCTCTCAATCTCAAGGCCTGGCTCTTAAAGAGTTAGTTTGCTGACCTACACCTTTCCCAAGGTGTATTGGATATTCTGAAGGCTTCCAGGAAGCCTTCCACCAGGGCTACTTATAATTCCAAATGGAAGAGATTTTCCATATGGTGCTCTGGGAAGCATATTTCCCCAGGATCTGCTGACTTACCCGCAGTCCTGGATTATATGGTTCATTTAAATACTTTAGGGCTGAGACCAGCTACACCTAAAAGTGCTTGGCAGCTGTGTCTGCTTTCTTGTCAGCAGGTAAGCCCTCTTCTGTTTCAGCTCATCCTGTATTCTCCAAGTTTTCAAAGGGTTGCTTCACGCAACCCCCATTCAGGGATCCTTCCCCTGCCTGGGATCTTAATATTTGCATTGCCCAGCTTATGCAACCCCCTTTTGAGCCCTTGTCTTCAGCAGAGCTCAAGTACTTGACTTGGAAAACTGTGTTTTTGGTAGCCATCACTTCTGCCAGGCGCATAAGTGAGTTACAAGCATTATCAGTGGAGCCTGATTTTATCTCCTTTCACAGAGATAAGGTAGTCCTCAGGACTAACCGAAAGTTCTTGCCTAAGGTGGTTTCAGATTTCCACCTTAATCAATCTATATCTCTCCCTGTGTACTTCACTGACCATTCCTCTTCTGGTGAGAGGAGGTTGCACAGTTTAGATGTCAAAAGATCACTTAGCTACTACATAGCTCGTACCAAAGGTCACAGGTTTAACTCCCTCCAACTGTTCCTCACTTATGGTGAGGTTGGCAAAGGGAAACCTGCCACTAAAAGATCCATTGCCAGGTGGATCGTCTCTTGTATCCAATTCTGCTATGAAAAACTGAGTAACGTTCCTCCCTCAGGCCTGAGGGCTCACTCCACCAGAGGTACAGCTGTGTCTCTGGCTGCTGCCAGGGACATCCCTATCCTAGAGATATGTCAAGCAGCTACCTGGAAAACAGTGCACACTTTTACAAAGCATTACTCCCTTGGACATCCAGGCTGGGAGTGATGCCTCGTTTTAACACAGCTGTGCTTCAGAGCCTATTTCTAAGTAGGTTCTGTCCCTCCTCCATGGAGGTACTGCTGTGTAGTCTGCATATGTCATAATATAGCAAGACTTCATGTTGTTTGAAGAAAAATTACTCACCTTAATGTTGTTTCTTCTAATGGAGTCTTCTATATTATGACCTCCTACCTGCCCCTCTCAGAACCTTACTCTTGGGGATGTGGGTGGGCAGGGCAGCGTTAACTTTTAGGTGCCACCTTGTTTTCACCCTCTTTTGGGGTGATCTTTGTTGTGTTTGTCATTTTTGGGTCTCCTGACTTGAGTCTTCATTGTGGCACCAAAAAATGTGTTTATTTAATTAAGTAGTCAGTTGGCTAGTGTAGGTTTACAGCTTCCACACAGAGTCTTAGTGAGTTTTTGCTCATAAAGATCTGACAGTTTAAGTTTGAAGAACAACAAATAGAATTTTCATCCGAGCTTGAGCTCTAAATTCCATGCCTGGCATGGACTTTAACTCTTTCACCTCCGGAGCAGTTCTAAGGTTGGGACAAACTGCATATGTCATAATATAGCAAGACTCCATTAGAAGAAACAACATTACTAAGGTGAGTAATTTTTTCTTACCGCTGGATCTGATCGTCGGCAAGTTCCGCCTGCCCACCCTATTGCGATTCAGTCAAGGTACTGTCTACAGAGATTATTTGAAAAAGTTTTGTTATATTCAGATGCATTTGGATGGGAATTGTACATCTCTGCAAAAAGTCTTGTTTCTTAATGTAGGCACTGTCTCAAAGTTGTTAGCAGTAGCAGGTGGTGATGTATTGGTCCCTTGAGTTCTTTATTATTTGCCCTTAGCCTGAAGGGGAGACTTCGTTTTCTTGATGCTTATCGACTGACCTTGGTTTGTAAATCTGATAGATTGGTGTTGAGTGATGGTCTTTGCAAAATGAAACGACTTTAGCTGGGCATTGACGTCAACAGCAGCAGCAGCAAACAGTATGCACCAAGGAGCATGATCTGGGACAGTGGCGGTGTTGACTGGGATGGATGCTCTGAATTTCCCAAGGTGCAGCAGAACTAAAGAAACCCCATCTAAAGTAATGGACCATAGAATGCAGTACACTCACGGTTACTAACCTATACCTGTCTGCACTGATGCATTCAGATACCTGCTGTTGGGTGAAATGCACTTTCTTAAACGGGGATTTTTTTTTCCAGGGCTTCCAAGCATACTTGACCTCTTAGCAGCATTAAAATGCACTGGCCTTCAAAATGCTTAGCAGTGGCCAAGACAAAATGCCTGTACGCCATGTAATGGTACAATCTGTTAAAAAACAAAAGCAGAAAGGATTACATTACATTACTTGTCCACCTCGTAATTATTGTAATGCCATAAAGAAGCCCATTAGTCAAAATAAGTACAGTAGCTAGAGACTGTGAATACGTAAGCAGTAAGACAGAGGATTTTCACAGCGGGAGCAGGAGCGACTTACAAAGGGGACGAGTTTGACAGGAGCGAGTTGGGAGTGATCAGGGAGCGAATTGTCATGTACCCACTCTGGATGTACATAGAGTTCTTCGTTTTTATGTGTACAGTACCTGGTCTTCCAGGAAAATTGACCATTTGTTTGTGTCTTTTGCCCCAAGAATAATAGGGGGCCATTAACAAAGAAGGCATTGTCCAAATGGTTGGTCAACTGTATAGTGTTCTGCTACCAAAAGTACGAGAAACCTTTACTGGGCTCGGTTAAAGGTCTCTTCACTAGGAGTGTTGCTAATTTGCGTCAGCAGCAGATCTCTGTGCTGCAGACACCCGGAGATCTGTCCACACATTCATCAAACACAATAGTTTGGACATTGCTTCCGGAAGAAGGGCAGGTTTCAGTCTTTCTGTTCTTCAGGGACTGCCCTAAGAGCCTCTGTGATTCCCTGCGTCCCCACCCTTCTGACCTGGATTGTATCCTTGTACTGCTTGGGACTCAGTCCTGATGGTAATAGCCTGCTGCAAGAGCTCTATCTTGAAGTGAGATAGTACAGTTACGTAAGAACTTACTGTAACATTAGATCTTCGAGAAGAGCTCTTGCAGCAGGCATCCTTTTCCTCACGCCTTCCTCTCATTTGGAAAGTATAATTTCTTCTCCCTTTTGGGGATGTAAGAACCTCGGTTCCCCATCCTTCATGTAGCTGGGTCTCCGGCGGACGAACTGAGGTGGTGCTGGGGACCGCCCCTTTATACCATGGGCGACATTGGTGGTGTGGCTGATGTCAGGGGGCAGTCCCATACCTTAGACTGCCAGCTAGAATTTTTCCGTGGGGTCCTAGTGCCTGGTGGCATAGTCCTAATGGTAATAGCCTGATACAAGAGCTCTTCTCGAAGACCTACTGTTACGGTAAGTTCTTATGTAACTGTACTTTCTTGGTGGTATGTAATCGACCTAATTATGCAGAAGTTCTAGTTTCCCAATTGCTTGTTGTGATGTGTGTGCAATGCTTACAGTTTTAGCTAAAAAAAAAATTTTTTTAATAATTTGTTGCTTATTCCCCCTACACTCCAGTGCTTCTTTTTTCTGGTGGCTACCACCTAGCCACATACCTGACCTTTTGCACTGCTTACTTCCCCAGCCGTGAGGCGGAGCTTACCTGGCTGGCCATAGCAGGCAAGGTGCTGGCTCTCCTGTTTGAGGACCTCCAGGGTGGGCTTACTGGTGAATCAGGCTAGGACCTGAAGGAGACCCATCATTCAAGTCATGTGGGGGTGTCCTTGTTCCATGTTCCTGGCCCCTGACAATGTTGGTGTGCTTTGCATTCCAGATGCACGCACAGTGCACACGCCAAGCGTTACAGTGCAGATGCTGGCCTGCATGTTTCACCCCCCCCCCTGCAGTACATCTGTTGCATTACCACCTGTGGTCACTCAGGTGGCAGTATCACAGAGGAGGTAGCGACTCTCCTTTCTTGGAGGAGAAGAGTATCCTCTGTGACACCAGATCCTCCTCCAGCTGGCCCCTGATGACCTGGGTGCATTCTTGAACACTGGTCTCTGGCATCCTAAGCAGTACCCATGCTGCTATGCCGAAGGCCGGTTCTAGCTAAATCTTGAGAACAATTTACGCTACACAAACCTATGAAGTTAGGATACAAGGAAGAGCACTCACTGGTCCATCAAGTTCCACCCCCCAAAAAAAAAAAAAAAATACGTCAGGAATACCATCACCATAATTTCTTCAAAGGTACTGATAATTTATGCTTGAAGGTAGAAACAGTTTAGCTGACACCACTTGCTCTGAAAGTCTGTTTTCAAACAACCGCCACTGTTTTTGTGAAGTAGTTCTTTCAGATATTTCCTTTGTCTGCTCCCTTTTAACAGCATTGAGTGCCATTAGTTTAGTTCAGTTTATTTTGTTAATGGGTGAAGCACACTGTAACATGTAGTACGTTCTTTTTAGGTATGACCCACATGAACCAACATACAGAACAATAATGAAATTCACAACATATTCAGCTATTCAATAATTAAGCAATCAGGCATGACCAAGGGTTATATTAATGGTCTGTTAATCACCTTCTAGGGGTGTACTGTGGCACGAGGTGTAGCAGAGTGCCACATGCCTTGAGAGAGTGATTAACTGACCATTAACATAATCCCTGGGAGTGCCTTATTGCTATTATAATAAAACATGTTTTTAAACAGTGTTAAACCTCGTTCATCATATGGCTAAGCTCTACATGTATGTTAATAAAAGATTAACATAAGGCTGTTAGAACGTTTGTAGCCAATCAGAAAGCTCCATTTCTCAGACCTTTTTTTATAATAAATTATATTTCATGTAAAACCGTCACAAAAGCTTAATCCCAGTAGATTATTTTTCAGTGCATCACTGTAAGGCTTAATATTATTATTGAGATGGTAAATGATAAAAGTTCCAAGCATTAGGGGCACAATAACCAGTGAACGTTGACCAGTGCTTGTTTACCTTGTCACCAAACGTGTTATAGATGTGCTGTATTATGAATCCTTCAAGATATCTGCGTCAGTCTTGTTTACCTAATTTTGCAGGTGTTGTGATTGGCTGCTAGAATTTTTAAAACTACTTCTGTGTTTATCAGACTTGTGATAGATATATATATACATTTAGCTTTCTGAGTCGTTGAAGTTCTGACATTGTTGGCTATGGTAATCTAGTTCTGCATAAATTCTGTTATGTAAATGGCTATTACCATTTTTGACTGTAGTCGTGAAACTTTCTGTAGATATTGGATTATTGTAAATTCTTCATAGTTTAACAATATTGGCCATGTTGACCTAATTCTAGTTCTGGCTTGTGTCTGGCAGTTAAATTATTATTTCTAGGGCGTGAATACAGTTCATTATCCACTCTTTAGCATTCCGCTGGAACAGGTTTTCCGTTGGACATTTTTAAGCAAAACTTCTCCTGCAACCGGGGCGGGGTTATGTTCTTCTGACTCTGTCCCGTGTCGTCATATCTTGATTTCCGCTGGATGAATAGGTAACCTCCTTAGAAGCTGTCACTTTGGATAAAGTGCACCATTAGCGATTTTGTTTCAGAGTTATTTCATTTTCTCCGATTTCAGCTCATCCGTTCAGTATCTATGGAGCATTCCAAACCAGAGTTCAGATTTTGCGTTTGGTACCAGCAAAAGATGTTGGCCACCAACTTGCACAAGAAGATGCCTGTACTGCCTTGGTGGGCAGCAGGACATAGCCAGGTGTAGATTGTGCCTCTCCATGCTTCTGGAATCTCTGGAGGATCGGAAGCACCAGCTTACACTCGGCTGGCCATCTGAAGGAGATCCAAAGACTCTAAAAGGCCACAAACATGCCTCTGCAGCCTTTGGGTCAGCTGTTCAGCTCATGGCCTTTGAAGAGAAGGCAGTGCGCACTGCAGTGGGCATCTCGCTCTCAGCCCTTCTCCCAGCTGGGTCCTGCGTCAGAGAGTCTTTCACAGACCGCTTCTGTGAAATATACATGGCCCTTCAGACCTTGGGGGAAAGTCCTGGCCACCCTGTCCGGAAATGGAAACTGCACGGGTTGTGGGACTGAGAGAGATTAAGGTCCTCCCAATCCCTTGACTCTCCAACTGCTCAACTTCGGTCAAAACTGTCTTGGTTGAAGGGCAGATCAAGAGCTCCTCGGTATCCCTGTCAGGCTTCATGAGCTGGACTTCGGTTGAGTAGGCTGTGGAGATTTTCCTGAAGCCTGTCAACTGGCTGTTAGGCGAGGCAGAGGACTCAATCTCCCAGACCGTGATTCTCCATTAGAAGGACATGGCCTGGTCGATGTCACTGACCAGATCACCTCAGGAGTAGCCTCCACTGGCGGTTGAGCCTCCGAAGCCTGTCTTAATGTAGCAAGGCGTGGTCTGCCATGACTTGCTGGAGGGCTCTCCTCACCATCAACAGGTTGATGGTTAAGGTCCGAGTCAAGTTCGTGATCGAAGAGGTCCTGTTCTCGATTCCACTTGACCGGGAGGCATCGCTGTCGATGCTTCTTGACCTCCATGTCTTTGGGGTAAGGAGAGACACTGGTGGAAGATGCGCCGGAGCTTCAAGGAGCTCCTTTGGCAATAGTGGGCCATCGTGGGGTGAGGTAGGGCTTTACCCTCTGGACCTTCTGTCACCTGGCAGTCACCAGTTATGCCCTCATTGGTCAACAATTCACATGAGCTCCCTGCAACTGCTTCTCCACCCCCTAAAGGTAGAGCCACCACCACAGCTGAAGGTGGGTGCTCTGACCAAGGAGGCCTGGCTGGGCACCAGTTTGCCAGGCCGGTTGTCGGTAGAGATGACCCAGTCCGTTGATTCTTGGCTGAGTCGTGGGTTGTTTTTTGAGGTACCCTTGTATTACTTGAATTGGTTGTCCATGGTTTCCTCTGGGACTCGTATCTTAACCTGGGGTTCAGTCGAGGAGTTGACCACTGACAGTAGGCTAGTGTCATTCGGGGCTCTTATCAGACTCTTATCAGAATCCTTGAATGCACTCTGAAGCCTATCCCAAAAAAAAAAAAAGACCAGGTACCCCTTCACAGACATGTTAGATGGGGAAGACTCCTTGGGGGGTTGACTTTTACATAGCTGAAGCCATATTGGTACTGGCGCTGGAGCTTTGCCAGCATCCAACATCTTGCCTGGCACCTTCCATTCATATGGTCTGCAAGTATGCGGTCCCTACCGGGTCCCTTTTGGGTCTCTTTGACCACACTTTGGCTAAAGGACTAGTTTCAGACTCAGCCTTCCACAAATCCAGGAGCCAGGGGAACGTGGACAAGCCTCTGGACAAAGTGTTCAAACAGATTAACCGCACTGCTAAAAAGGTATACGCTGTGGCATCCTTGTGTCTCCATCAGGCAAGTTACTCAATCATTTCACCCACAGCCTAGCCGGCAGTAGTCCCAGCAGGGGCTATACCAGGCCTGGTGCCCAAAACCCAAGTTTGGTAGCCAGGGCCCCAAGTGAGGTGGGGGTGGTGGTGGTGGTGCTCCTGCCGCAGTGGCCAGTGCCTCTGCAAAAACTGCACAGACATAGATTTTTTTTGGGGGGGGGGTCACCTCTCTGCCCATCCTGTCCCTGTCTGAACTCCCAGTTGAGGATCGGCTATGCCGCTTCTTGCATGTTGGTCCATTCTCACAATGGACAAATGGGTGTTCGAGGTGGCTGGCAGACGGCTGCCTCTGGATTTCGAGGCTCTTCCGCCTTACCGACTCCATGGTCCTTGGGAGTCCAGGGTATCAAAGGATATGATGTCTACACTTCGGGAGAATATTGCTCAGCTCCTCATGAAAAGAGCCATAGTCCATGTCCTGGATGCCCTGGCCAGTCAGAGTTACTTGTTCAGGTACTTCCTGGTTCTGAAATGGACAGGGGGCTGGCACCCCTTACTGGATCTGCATAGTCTGAACCAGTTCATGGGGAAGCACAAGTTTTGGATGGTCACTCTGAATCAGATCATTCCTTCTCTGGAGCAAGGTATGTGGCTCTGCTCCCTGGACCACGAGGATGCATTTTTCCACATCCCAGTCCATCTGTCTCATTGTCGGTACCTCTGGTTCCATGCGGAAGGGTTATTGTACCAGTTCCAGGTTGTGCCCTTCAGTCTTTTGTCCACCCTCAGGGTCTTCACCAAGTGTATGGCAGTGGTGGCAGCCTTCCTGTGATGCAAGGGCATCAGAGTATGTCCCTGCCTGGTAGACTGGCTGATAGCTGGGCCATCCAAGGAGACCCTTGAGAGGTCCAGAGATCTGGCCCTCTAGACCTGTTGTAACTTGGGTCTGTTTGTCAGCCCAGACATGTCCACAGTGGTCCTCATGCAGGTGAGCAAGTTCACTGAAGCAGAACTAGACTCATTGTGATCCAGGGCCCACCTCCCTGCAGACTGGACCCTGGATCTTGCCTCCTTTGCCTAGTCATTTCAGCTTGGGGTTCTCGTGCCCTTCCTGGGATTTCCAGCAGCTGCTGAGGTACATAGCATCCTGCACCTGCGTGATCCATCTGGCTTGCTGGCAGATGCACCACCTACAGTGGCAGGTGGACCATCAGTGGTCCCAGTGCCTAAGCCACTTGTACCAGCTGGTGCCAGTGACCTAGCTGATGTGGGAAGCCATCCGGTGGTGGCTAGTCCCAGAACATCTGGAAGAAGGAATCCCATTTGTCAACCCAAACCCAACCATCATGTTTACGATGGATGCATCTCTGGTGGGGGTATCACCAGCAGAAAGAGGTAGATGGTGATACCGCTGTATAAATCACTGCTGAGACCTCACCTAGAGTACTCTGTCCAATTCTGGAGACCTGGAAGAACACAAAGTAGAGGCGGTCCAGAGGAGGGCAGCTAAAATGGTAGTGTGCTGCCACCCACCGCAGACGGGGGGGGGTGTCGGGTGTCCTCTGTGTGGAGGGTGCGACTGGACCACCGGGTGACTTTCTGCGGCTACGACAGCCCACAATCGGGCTCTGGGGGTACCACTAGATCACCAGGGTTCCGGTTTAAATTACAGATGCCAGCAATTGGGCTTGGGGGGGGGGGGAGATACCGCTTCACCACCAGGGTTCTGGTTTATATTACAGATGCCAGAGATCGGGATGGGGGTACCGCTAGACCACCAGGGTTTCATTTTAACTTAGATGCCTGTGATTGGGGCGGACGGGACGGGGGTGCTACACTTGCCCACCAGAGAGCCGACCCCCGCCAACAGCAGCATGGCAGGACGCCAGGTGCATTTTGCTGAAACGCGCAGTGCAACACATGCTGATAGGGCCATAATGACATGCACATGGCCCCAGTTGTGCCTTGCATAGATTATGGTCTCATTTGCATGCCCCTAGCTGAATATCGCAGGTGATGCGCCTAGTGCAGCTGCACTTGTGCTGGCACATCCCCATGCTCCCTCTCTGTGGCTTGCGCTGGTGCAGTGCCACTGCGCCATGAGCAGTCTGTGCGCCACACTTGCCATATTCAACGGTGCTGAGCCATGGCGCATCACAGTTGAGTATTGCCTGGTCCTGGCCCAGGCTTGCGCCACTGCCCCGCGCAGTCTGAATATCTGGCCCCATGTGTGTAAACAGTATAGCAAAGAACTTTGATATGTAATATCCATATTGGCATTTAAACTTTTCAAGCAGTGAATTGTTTGTCTGTAATAAGAGATGTGAGATTTTTGCCCTGATCTGTCGATACAGGATGGAGTTGCCTTGAAAGGTAGAGCACGCTTTCTCGACATTGTTTCAAGGATCATATCTGATCAGGCCTTATATAGCCTCTTGAAACTCCTCCACAAATTAGACTGTACAAGAACAAGTCTTGTTACTATCCCCCTCCCTGTTCAATGGAAGATTGTTCTTGGAATAATTCTCCCATTGTTTGATCATGGGGATGTAATTTAGAGTGCTGACTGGAGTTCCTCCTTGCCGACTGGGTGCTCTGTTTTTCTGCTGCTTTGCACTACAGTACACCCCAATACCCACAAGTTGGAGTTCTCTCGTCCCTTCATTGAAGGCAGATGCCTGTTCCATCTTCTTATCTAAATTCTGTTTTCCTGTCACATATCTGATAATCTCAGTTCTTGTAGTGATGTGTTTTGGGATACAATGTGTGTGAAAATGCTGTATTTTTTTTTTTTTTTATATATATATATATCCTCCTTCCTATCTCTGGAGCCCTTTTTCCCTTCCGTCCGCTTATGTCCACCAGGGCCACCTACCTCAGTGATCTGCCCCTAGAGTGCCTTCTCCTCCTCTCTTCGCACAGTGGGGTCTGTCCTGTAGGCGACCCCCGGGAGGTACTAGAGCGGGCTTCATCTAGGCTGCCGGAGGGGTTTTTCCGTTTTTCTCTCCTCGGATCCCACTCCCCCTGGGACGCCTGCACTTGGGACGTATGTCCCGAGTGGCGACGTGCTGACACACGCCAACCCTCATGCGCCATGACGTCCCCCCTCCCCGGCTCCGACGAGCGAAGCCGCCTCCATCCCTTCCCAATGCCGGTGCTTCCACTGGCTACGGAAGGGATGCAGAGTGCTCTTGGTAACCCGCCCCCGAGGGAGGAGAGCATCCGTTGGGACGCTCGATCCTCCCTCCCCGGCCGTCCGAGTCCGTCCTCGAACCCGGGCCGCCGGTGTAGCGTGAGGTGTGGCGTCCAGCGCCTCAACCCTCAGCGCCACCGGGCCGGCTGAAAATGCTGTATAAATGCAAATTCTTCTTCAAACATAGTAAGTTTAAAAAAAAAAAAAAAAAAAAAAAAGGCGTCCCACATAATGCCTGTGGGGCTTGTTGTTGCACATTCCTCTTTAGTGGCCTTCTTTAGCAAGCTGAATTATTAATGTGATACTAAAATGCAGAGAGAAGAATACTAGCGGACATAATTTATAGGTATGACAAAGTTTTAGAGGTGAACAGAGAAGGAATTTGTATACATAGAGGGTGGTTCATAGTTTCAGATGGGGGGGGGAGGGTGGATTTTTTTGTGAATTCTGCTGAAGCCAGCTGTAAATTCTTTGCTGGAAAATAGAAAATTGCTCTAGGATCTGCAGCTTATCTGTTGGGTAGGAAAATGGGCAGACTAGGTGGGCCAAGCGGTCCTTATCTGCCGTCAGATTCTATGTTTCTAAGTAGTGCTTACTAAAGTTTAAGGCAGGGACTAAGGGGTGGGTTTAATATCTGTTAATGTTAGGTGGGATCATGAGGTACAAGGCAAAGCAAAGTGCCTTATGTCCCAGGGGTTAGACTAATGAAGCTGAACCAACCCCTGCATTGCCTTATAGCTAGGAATAAACTTTTTTTGTTAATATTTTTATAGCTTAAATTTGAATTGTTTTATTTTACTTGAGGGTTTCTAGTCATTTAAAAAAAAAAAACACAACTCTGATATCTTGAGAGGTGGACAAAATGCATAATGTTTACACACGTTTCAGTTTATGTGGTTGAACTGCATTAGACATCCTGGTTTTTCCTTACAAGTATACACATAAACAGGATCCCTGCCTACCAAGACTGTTGGCACTAATGTATACTTACTGCTTTCAGGATGTCCCTTATAACATTTATGCATGGGGTGATTCATTCTTTTTGCAGTACCCAAAAATGTTTCCACAGTGTTTAAAGCAGAGCCTTTGTCCCCGGTATTGTTATAATTACAGCATTTTCAATAAAGGAAAGGCGACCAAGATAGACGAACCTGCGGAAAGAAAAAGAAAAATAGGACTCATTGAAAGAAATGGGGAAGAAACATCAAAGACCGGAGAAGGAGATCTTGCAAATCACGTCTGCGCTGCTCAACAGTTACCCCACATCCCTTGATATTTGTGGGGGAAACACTGCTTGTCTACATATAACATCACAATCCTCTGCTTTTGACATCACACCAGACAATCTGTTGGCACAGAAACAATTATGTAAGGACTGTGACTTGACAGGATGTTGCAGCCTAGTGTAAAAAAAAAAAAATATATATATATATATATATATACTCTGTTTGACAATGCTCACTGAGCAGCTCCCCCCTTCCTTTCCCTACTTATTCCTCCTCCCCTATCTCCCTCCCTTCTACCCCCACCAGCTCTCCCCCGACCCTAAGTTTTGCACCTTTTGTTATCTTTTGCTCGTTGGAGATTGTACTCTATTGTAACAAAACTGTAATTGAACTGTAACTTTTTTTGTTTGTAAGTACTGTGTCCCTTGTACTACTGTTCTGATGTCCTCTTTGTGATGAGGTACCTTTGTAAATGAGCCTCTGGCTCAAAGGTTTCTAAACTGATGTTTAACTAAATAAATAAATAAACAATCTTTGTGTAAAATGCAGACAAGCAGACAAAACAGATAGTCTAGAAGACCGTGATCCTGTCTTCAAGATATTATAAAAAAGAGGGTGCTAAATAATCTTATTTGAAATATAAGCAGACATGTATGTAAACATTTTTTAATTTTTTTTATATTTCTTTCAGTTCCCTCCGAGTATGCCCACTGCCTTGTAAGGGCAGTTGAGCCAGTATAGAGGAGGAGTCGTCCTTAAAGCAGATCAGAAAGTCCACAAAATACTAAAGAAGGTTTGACTCATGCTTCTGACGGTGAGAGGTTGGCTGCTTCCAGGCAGCGCACTAGGTCAAGTTAGCAGCACACCCATTGGTGGCTGATACTCTGAGTGTTGAGGTTTACCCGGGAGGGCTGGGAAGCTGGATTACATATGAAGCATTAGCCAGAAATATTATTTCTAGTAAACACTGTCAAGAAAAACGAGAGTTGCCATCATTCCAGATGAAGCAACATGAGGCCACAAAACGTAGACCTTGTTTTGGTGGAAGCAATAACAAAAACAAAACAGTGGTTGCAGAATGTTAGGAGTCAAGCCTTCTTTAGTATTTTATGAATTTTCTAGAGTTCTCCTCAACCCTTTTGCCTTCTGGCAATCAGATATACAGTGATTATAATATTGTACTGTATATTGCTCCAGCCTGTAACCTTCTTAATCTTAATAAAACAGGATGATAAGTCATATATGACCTATCAACATTCATTTATAGTGACATCCTTGGCATACTTATCATACACTGGTGCACAGTAATAAGTAATAAATAGCAGCAAACAGATTTACACGTTTGACGTCATCATATAAATTAATTCAGTATTGTTAAAAACAAAAACAAAGTAAGAACAAGCGAAAAGGGGGAATCCACTATTACTGACATCATGTCATACTTGATTATTTTGAACAGTTGCAGATCTTTCGTTCCCTAGTCATTAACCCCCATGGTAGGGAATTCCAAAAGAGTGGTGCTTTAACTTAAAAATTAGCTAACAGTTGTAGTATGTGGGACCACAAATTCTACACCCCTGCAGACCTCAGTCCCAATCTAATCGTCCTCACCTGTGAGAGGTCAGATGCATAATTTGGTACTTTACAGTGTAGACTAGAATGCAAGAATTTAATGGTATGTATTTTTCTTCTAACACTTAAGAGATGGCCATCATGTCAGGTGGTGTAATACATATCTGTGGGTGCAGTGTGGGGCATCGATCATAAACCTTGCGATAGGGTTAAACTCTTGTGCCCAGCCTACCATGATGAGTGACATTTGCATCCCCTGTAAACTGTCACCATGGTCAACCAAGAGCATTGTCTCTCTAGTTCAACATTTTGAGTCATAAGGAAGAGTATTTCGAACCCTATAAAGGCCCTTGGTCTCTTCAGTTTTGCTATTGATGAAATATGTGCCTCCCATGTTAAACGGGAGTCAAACCACACTCCGTTACTTGTGCTTATCCACTACTTCCAAAACATACTGAATCCACAGTTTTCGAGGGGTGTGGATATGGTTCACGTATCCAAACTGTGTCAGTTCCACTGGAAGACGATGATTAGCCGGACGTCTTCAAGCTGTGCTCCTCCCATCACTTAAGTGGATACATTCCCTGACTCCGCACTGTGACATCAGATCTATCTTTCTGCTGGAAGAACAGGTTACCTCCTTTGCGCTTTGCATAGGATTTTCTCTGTGGCACTGGTGAACCGTAATTTCGAAGTTTTTCAAAGTCTTTCAGTACTGTTGTGAATTTCTCGACTCCATCTCACCTTCACGATGGATCGCAAGAAGCCAGGCTTTAAGTTCTGCGTTGGGTGCTGCTGTAAGATATCGGCTACTGATTGGCACAACACGTGAGCCTACTGCTTCGGTGGGCACACAGCGTGGCTCGGTGCCTCCTGTACCTATTTATGCTCTGAGTCCCTAAGGGACAGGAAGCCGTGGCTCACGCTGGGCTGGCCTTCGTAACTGGATCCAAGGGATTGCACAGAGGGTGGAAGAAAGGCTTTGGCGACTGCTGGGTCTGAAAGACAGCTTTCGACCCTTGAAGTGAAAGTGGCCACAACTGCGGCGGGCACCTCCTCAGCCTTGGTGCTGTTTCCAGCTGGGTCCAACGTTGGAGGGCCTAAATGGGCCAGTTCTGTGAATTGTGCCAGTCCCCTCAGACCATGGGGAAGAGCCCTGCCCTTCATGGCTCCCAGTCGAAGACAAAGTCCAAGAAGTTTTCTCACTACCATCACCGGTCATAGGATGGGGAGAGAGTTTGGTCCTCCCTGTCTCTTGACTTACCTGACTTCTTCGTGGCTGTCGAGCACCTGTCGACTGAGGGGCAGGTCGGTCAGGTCAAGGGCTTGTTGGCCCCACCGTTGAGTCAAGTCGACCTCAACTTTGGTTGACCAGCCAGCTGAGATTTTTCTCGACCCAGTTGATCCGATGTTGGGCGAGGCAGAGGAATGTCTCGCAGACCTCTGTGCTCCTGGTCCCCAACGAAGGAGGATATGGCTCAATCGGTGTCCCTTGTTGACCCTGTTTAGGACGAGCCTTAAGCTGAGGATGGGTCTTCCATACCCATGCTGTTGAATATGGGCTGGCATGTGATTTATGGCCAGTGTCTGGATGACCCTGCCCACTGGGTTGTCAGTGGTTGAGGTGTTTTTAGTCTCAATCCTGCTTGACTGGGAGGTGCCACCATACGCACTCCTCATTCTTCTCATCCTTGGGTGAGGAGAGGCACTGCCCCAAAATGTGCCAGTGGTACGAGGCATTCCTCTGGCAGCAGTGGGGCATTGTGTGGCGGGGGGAGGGGGCTCTGTCCCAGGGACCAGTCATCCTCTGGCAGCCTCCAGTGGTTACCCCACTGGCTCAGACCTCATGGGTGCTGCCAACACCCACTTCTCCACCAGTCATGGTGGCACTGCCATCTCGACAGCCACTGACCGGCGCTCCGTCCAAGAAGGCCAGCCATTCAGCTTCCAGCTTGCCAGGCTGGTTGTTGGTATCACCCTTGGTGATGAGTCCTAGGAGGTCTGTGGCAAATTACGGCCGAGGGTGGTCTATGTGGAGTCCTTGGATGACTCGGACCAAGGGTTTGTGGCCTCCTCTGGGGCTCTGCTTTGCAACTGGGATGTGGTTGACGAGCCTTCCACTGACCAGGGGGTCTGTGTCATTGGGGCACTGCTCTGCCTCATTTCAGATTCCACGGGTGTCCTGTTGGAACCAATCCAGAAGAGGGCGAAGTACCTTCTTACACACATCTTAGGCCAGGATGAATCCCCGGGGTTTGCCTTCCCCGTGGCAAAGGTCATCTTGGAACCAGCCCCGGAGCTTTGGCAACATCCAGCATCCTGCCCGGCACCCTCATTCCATATGGTCTGCAAGCATGCGGTCCTTACTGACTCCCTTTCAGGGTTCTCTGACCAACCCTCCACAGAAGGGCTGGTTACAGACTCTTGTGTTCCATAAGTCAGGACACCAGAGGAATGTGGACAAGCCCCTGGGCTAAGAGTCCTGTAAGGTTGACCACGCTGCAGAGGTGTACACTGTGGCTTCCTTGTCTCTCTGGCAAGCTAGCTATGCCATTATAATGGCCAATTATGGTCATTCCATGATAAGTATATTTGGCATCATCCTCCTCTACCTCCAGCCAGAGCAGCGGGTGGCAGTGGAACTGATCTGAGACCACGGTCAATCGTTGGCTAAACGCCAGCTTCAGACAGACTTGGACATGGGTGGCCGCTTCTACGCACCTCGAGAGTCCGTGTTATCTGAGGACACGTCCACCCTAAGGGAGGACGTTGCTTAGCTCCTTGCAGAAGGAGCCATAGCCTGTGTCCCGGACACCCTGACTGGTAACGGGTTAAGTGTCCAGGTATTTCCTGGTCCCGAAACGGAAGGGGGGTTGGCGCCCCAGACTGGAGTGATCTCAGTCAGAACATATGGAAGCGCAAGTTCCGGATGGTCACCCTGAGCCAGATTATACCATCCCTGGAGCAGGGCATGTGGTTCTACTTCTTGGACCACTACAACACATTCTTCGGCTCTAACGACCGTACGGCAACAAAAATTTTGTCAGCTGGTACAGTAAAACCTTTATGTCGACCGCATTTGCAGTCGGCATAAAAGTGGTCACTGTTTTCCAAGTTTTCCCTGGGGGAATTCTCTCCCTGAACCCCCGCCCAAGCAGGGGGTTGTGCCCTCCTCAGCCCCCTGACTTAAAATCAACTCCGAGTCACAGCTGATTAGGGGAGGGGGTGCTAGATCCACAGAAAAGAGTGCCAGGGTCCAGTGCCGACACTACAGCGACCTGGCACTGTTGTTACTGTAGTGTCTGTCGATGTCGACTTGTCGCTGTCGGGGGTGTATGCCACGTTCTTCCATATCCCTTTCCGCAGGCCCCACTACTGGTACCTATGGTTCCAGGCAGAAAAGGTCCTGTACCAGTTCCTGGTCATGCTCTTCGGGCTCTCCTCAGCTCTGAGGGTCTTCACCAAGTGCATAACAGTGGTGGCAGCCCACCTTCGGCGCCTTGAGGTCAGAGTTTACTCTTACCTGTACTACTGCCTGATAGCTGATCCATCCAGAGAGGTTGTGGTGGGACCAATAGCCCTGGCTCGTCAGACCTGCAGAGTCCTGGGCCTCTTGGTCAGTGCAGACAAGTCCGAACCGGTACCGAAGCAGGTTGTCAGGGTAATCGGGACAGGACTAGACTCCCTGCAGGCCAAGGCCCACCTCCTGGTGGACCAGGTAGAGGATCTTAGCCTACTTTACCTGTTCATTTTAGGTTGGGCTCTTGCACTCTGCCTGGGATTTCCTGCAGCTACTGGGGTACATGGCATCCTGCACCAGTGTGATCTGTTGAGCCCGTTGGTGAATGCGCCCCCCTCCATTGGGAGCTGGGCTGTCAGTGGTCCCAGTGCCTAGGTCACCTGGATTAGCTGATCGTGGTGATCCAGCTATTGAGGCGCCATCTGGTGCTGGAACAGCTGGAGGAAGGAATCCCATTTGTCCGCCCAGAGTCATGCTGATGACTGATGCATCTTTGGTAGGGCGGAGAGCACACTTGGAGGCACTGCATGACCCACGGGATCTGGTTTTCCAGGGAGTCCCATCACCACATAAACCTGCTGGAGCTCCATGCAGTGTGATTGGCCCTCACGGAATTTGCTCCACTGATTAGCGATTAGATTGTTCAAGTCTGGATGGACAATTCCACGACCATAGTTTACCTGAACAGACAGGGCGGCACGCACTTCCCTCCCTTGTGTTGGGAGGCCCTCCACATCTGAACCCTCGTGCATAGCCTGGTCGCTGATGATCTGGTGATTCATGTTGTGGGGAAGGACAGTCAGCTGGTGGACGGTCTCAGCCGTGTAGGAGCGACATCACACTAGTGGTCTCTGATTCAGGAGGTGATGGACAACATGTTCTCCCTGTGGGGCTCACCCTTGGTGGATCTGTTTGCCTACTGGGAGAACACCAAATTGAAGCTGTTTTATGCCTGCCCCCCATAGTCTGGAACACTGATGGGGGATGCCTTCATGAGGCCCTGGACCCCAGGCCTCGTGTATGCCTTTTCTCCCTTCCCCTTGATCCACAAGGTACTGATCAAGGACAGGAGGGACAAGGAGCGGCTGATCCTGATAGCTCCAGACTGGCCAAGACAGTTCTGGTACCTGACTCGCCTCAGCAGCAGGCCTCCGTGGCGGTTGCCTCTGTGCCCAGACTTGCTGACCACACTTCAGGGGTGGGGGTTGGGGGGAACAGTCCTGCAGTCAGACCTTCATCTCCTGCGCCTCATGGCCTGATTCCTGAGCAGCTAGAGGCCTCCAGGAAAGAGTTGAGTCATAGGTGCTGTGCCTTTAAATGGAAGAGATTTTCCATTTGGTGCCAGTGAAAGGAGCTTGATCTCCTTTCCTGCCCTGTGGCTAGCATCCTGGACTACCTCTGGTCCCTCTTCAAGCTGGGACTGCAAGCAACAACCCCTAAGGTGCAGCAGGCAGCCATCTATACTTGCCTGGCCTTGGTATGTGGCACATGATCTTCTTCCACCATGTGAGATCTGATGTCATGGGGCGGAGTCGGGGGATCTAGTTGCCTGGGTGGTGGGAGGAGCTTAGCTTGAAGATGTCCAGCCAATCATTGCCTTCCAGTGGAACTGCCAGAATATGGATGTGAACCATATACCACTCTTAGAACTACAGTTACAGGTGAGTGACGTATTCTTATGGTCAGTTGGGCTGCCTGCAGGCCTACTCTTAGATTATGCCAAAAGCCATGGCGTGTGTTTTCTTAGAATTTAATAGCCATTTGCTGTTGATCAGATAATCTTATCAAAATTTTTCTGAAGCAACTTCTGGGCCACACCTGACCCAATAAACAGCTGTGCCATCTGCATGAAGATGCCGTTTGTGTCCTGCAGAGCTGCTTCAATATTATTAATAAAGAGGGAAAATATGAGTAGGGCCAGAATGGATCTTTGTGGGGCTCCATTTTCAACAGGTTTGATTTTGTCCTGCGATAGTCCACCATCTATTTCCTCTCCCCTAGATAGCTTACAAACCATCTATTCAGCCCAGCTTAAAAGCCCATCCTGTAACCATAGTTAATAGTAGTTTCTGATACAGCTGCTTAATGTTGACACTTTGTTCTTCTTTAATTTTTTTAACAGTTAGATAGGTTCAAAGAACCTCCTGCGTTTGGGCCTATGTGTGACTTGCTGTGGTCAGATCCGTCAGAAGATTTTGGAAATGAAAAATCACAAGAACACTTTAGTCATAACACAGTCCGGGGATGTTCTTATTTCTACAGGTAAAATATTTTGCAATATAAAATTATTTTAAACAAGTTGTTTTCTGTTTATCACTACAAAATTAAAAGAATTTTCAATCTGTTTACCAACTTCTCGTTTTCAGCTATCCAGCAGTTTGTGAATTTTTACAGCATAATAATTTGTTAGCAATAATAAGAGCCCACGAAGCACAGGACGCAGGGTAAGAATTCTAAATTACTATTCCATCTATAGAGCTTTTTCTTTTCTCAGAAATATTTGTCACAGGGTTGTTCCTTGATCATATGGTTATACCCTACTCTGGCCAGTGTCCTTGGATCTTGTTCGAGGTATCTCCCTTCATTGAGCCACATCATGGAAGGGTAAGCTGTTGGTGTCTGCAGCACCCAGAAAGTTTTGTTGGCTGGGGCTGCCCACGTCGATACGCCTTGTCAGCGCCTATGTAACGTGAGCGTCCCCAGCATTTCTCAGTTCTTTGTCACACCATCAGCTGCTTGTTGGTCCACCACTGTTGAAGAAGGCTGTAGAACTTGGAAGGTTTCACTGTTGCTACAAACTTTGAGCTTGTTGTCCTAAATTTACTTTTATGCCACTGCCGACAGAGAAAGAACAATTGTTCCTCTATTGCTGTTGCAGAGACTTGTATCCATTGCCTTGGCACAGACCACGACATTAAGGCCTGCTCAATTTGTCAGAGCTTTAACCAGGAGAGGTTGCAAGAAGGCTTTAGAGGTACATGTAAAGGTTAAAGAAATTGAGAAACAGGATGCGGCAAAGGCGGCTTCACCATCAACCGCTTCTGGTCCCCTTTCGCCATCAGCTTGTTTATCCCAGTGTTTTGGCATCCGTCGCAGAGTCATGGAAGAAAAGGCAAGTCTTCTAAGTTGGTGTAAAAACTCTGCCACTCTGAGAAGAAGAGGTGTAAGAAGGCCGTTTCCTCTGGCTGTTCCAGTTTGCCACTAAGAAGAGGTAAGTCGACTGAAAAAGAGGGGTCCTTGGCTTGGTCTGGTTTGATTTCCTGACTCCCGATTTATTGAGTCAGTAGCCCGAATCCAAGTTCCCGACCAGTACGGTCTCCCAACATTCATCTTACTGTTCGATCATTTTCCCGACCTGAACTGACAGCAATGGGAAACACACAAGCTGTTGTAGCATCTAATAAGAAAAAGTAACATACTGCAGCTACTCATTACTTACAGGTGCTCTGTACTTTGAGGAACTCGGGGAGCTTAGAGTTATTAGTTAGCTGGGAACTTGCCGCACTCACAGTGGAAATGCTCGCCCCAAATCACCATGGAAACGCTCAGCTCTTGCAGCAATTTTTAATTAGCACACAAGCTATTGCAGCTACTCTGTACTTTTATAGGTGCTTTCTACTTAGAGGAAACTCAGCTGAGCTGAGCCGAGCGTTGTAACCCCTAATCGCTAAGTTGGTGCGATTCGTTTCCATCACTGTAAGTACAGGCTTGTAACCCCTAATCGCAAATGTGTGCTTGCTGTTTAAAGTGGTTTCTGTGTCTGCTGCAACAGCTCACTGTGGAAATGTTTATTTTTTTTTCTCCAAATATGTGCTTGTGTGCTGTTCCTAAATGCTAAGTGCATAAGTACAGGCTTGTGTTCTGCTTAAAATTGTTTGTAAATGCCTTTGCTGCTTAACAATTGCTGTCAGGAAAATGTCGATCGGCAAGATGGACCGCGGTCATGTGAGACATACGGGCAGTTGGATTCGGGAAGGTAACAGTCAGTAGTCGGGCATTCATACGGATCTCCTTGGCTCTGGCTGAGTCATTTGATCTCGACGGTCTCTGACACCAAGTTTGAAGTCTGGCACCAGCTTGCCTCCCCTGCTGGGGGAATCTCCGTCAGTACAGTCATCTGGCACAACCCTGTCTACGATTCAGCTGTCATCAACCCCTTTGGGGTCTGTTGATGCACAGTTGTTGTATTAAACAATATCTGAGCTGCTGTAGCATCTGTCACCGCTGCCACCGGCTCCTTCGCCATCCTTTGCTGGGCTGTCGTTGACCTTACCATCTACATTCCAGTTTTTGATCCCTGCTGTACCATGTCTGAGAGACATTAGAGTTATCAGTGACTCCTCAAAGTAATGAGTCAGAGAGGGGCGTGGCTAGCTTTCAGACAACATGAAGTCTTGCTGTATTCTGACAATCTGCAGTTAGCTCCAGCCTTTAAACTGCCCCGGAGAGTATAGGGTTAATTTACTATGCAGTGCATAGAACGTTTAGCTCGAGCTTGGTTGAGGTCTCTTTCTGCAGCACTTTGAAACCCAACCGTCAGATTCTTTACTTCACCTCACTGAACAGTCGCTCCAGAGATTTCTCCTTCAGCTCGGTTCAAAAGTTGGTTAAAGTGTCTGTTTAATCAGAAATTATTTCCGCATTGTTGGTTCAGGCTCTGTCTGTGGTACCGTGAGTACTTAGTTTTCTGTTTTACTTTGTGGATATTGTGAAACTTGTTCGATTGATTCAGCCTAACCGATCTAGTAGTTGAATTCTTGTACTTTTCTTTAGTGTGTGGTTACCAGTCCTTATCAGTTTCAAAAATACTGTGTTTTAAACGTTTTTTTCCAATACCCGTGATACCGTGAGGAACCAATAAGGGAGTCTTGCCCAGCGGTTGCTGGAAAAAGGGCAAGTTTGGTTAGGTTGGCCATGTCTGAGAAACCCAAGAAAAAAAACTGGGCCCACTGGGTTTCAACACTGCAGTGAGTGTGGGGAGGTCTTTGCTAAGGCCGATCTCCACACCACCTGTGTTTATTGTCTGGGGTTTGAACACCTTGATACAGACTGCCAAATTTGTAAAAACTTTCCTAAGTCTACCTTGGAGAAAAGATTAGGTAGACTTAGGGAAAAGGAGGCTGAGAAGTCCGCTGACCCGGATGGCCAGCCCAGTTAAGTTCCAACCGAACCAGAAGGAGTGCCCTCTGACCAGGGCGATACTAATTCGGGCAAGAGGAGAGGCAATCCTGAGGGATCTGTTCCTACGAAAAGGAAACGTAAAGACAAGTCATCCGGTTCGGATCCGGAGGTTCATGTTCCAACCACTGTTGAGATTGCCCGAGTGATTCGGATTGTTGAATCGCTTAGCCCGGTTCCGTCCGATACGGCTCCGTTAGCAAGGGGTTCGGTCAGTTCCACCGGTTCAGGATTATGCCCCTGAAGATTTTTATGAACCGGAATTTGAGGAGGAGGGGGATTATGAAGAGATGATGACTATGATGGAGCAGAAAGTCTGGATGTGCCCATTGAACTGGACATCTCCCCAGACAGACCTTCTGGTGTTTCCCTTCCTAGGTGTGCTCAGAGTCCCTTCCCCACTATCTGTTCTACAGGAAAGTGGCTGAAACTCCCCAGCTCCCTATGGAGGAAGCCACAGAGGATCAAGAGGAGCCTGATTTTGTCGAAATGATGGACATCCCAGAGTCCAGGAGGCTGTCTATTCTCCTGCACAAATCATTTGGGAAACAGACACAAACAATTTTAAAGTCTCCTAATTCTGTACCTCCTGTTGATAGAATAATGGACAAGAGGTATACTTTATCAGGCTCAGACACAGTTTTTCTACCAGCAGTGCAGCCATGTTGGAGTCGTGCAGGCTGCAGCCTGAGACAGGGCTAATGTTCCCTTGGCTTCACCCCCCCCCCCCAGATAAAGACTGCAGGAGGATGGGATGCCTTGGCAAAGAAGCAATACATGGCATCCTCTTTGGGACTCAGGCAGGCTAGTTATATGGCCTATACAGCCAGGTACCAGAAGTCCAGATGGGACACTGTACTGGCACTGGCTAAACAGGCCTCCCCAGCTGGCCAAGGAGCTGGAGGAGGTGGCTACGGATGGGATTGAGGCTTCTAAGGTACAGTTTCATGCTGCTGTGGACTCCAGTGATGTCATCAAGAGTCATGGCTACATCTGTGGCTCTTCGGAGAATGGCTTGGCTCAGATGTACTAGCCTCTCATAGGACACCCAGGCTGAGGCCATGGATTTCCCTGTAAAAAGGTAATTCTCTGTTTGGGGAGCAGATAGAGAATTACCTGAAGAAGATGGAGGAATATAGGACCACTTATAGCAGTGCACAAGCCAAGGAGAGGCAAGCAGCTCCTCAAAGGCAGCTATCTAGGGGCAGGAGCAGGCCTTTTCATAGGCCTTTTTACCAAGCACAGACCTCTTCTCCCTTTTCTCAGAGGGGGTTCTTCAGATGGAGAGGCAGAAGGGGGATGAGCAGGGCTGCATCCACTCCTCAGCCCAAGGCCCCTGTCAAGTAGACACCCTGATGAGCCTGCCCGGGTTGACTCTCCTATCCCTGTACGGGGCAGGCTGGCTTACTTCGTCCAGGACTGGTTGTCTGTTATTACTTCTGGGACCCACTTGTCTGAAGTAAGCCAGGGACTAGTTCTCAGCTTCAAAAAATTTCCGAAGATGAGAACCAGATCTTTTCCACCTGCAGGTCTCTTTGAAACCCTTGCCCTAGAGGCAGAGGTTTCATCTCTTCTGGCCTTAAGAGTCATAGAGAGAATTCCTACCCTACATTGGGGCAAAGGTCTGTACTCCAGGTAGTTCCTTACCCCAAAAAAGACAGGGGAGTGGTGACCCATCCTAGATTTAAGATACCTGAACAAACATCTTTTAAAACCAAGGTTCAAGATGGTGCCTCTGGGAATAATTCTTCTCTCTCTCTAAGGCCAGGGGACTGACTAGCATCCTTGGATCTCAAAGATGCCTGCTTTCTCATCCCCATCAGGTGCTCGCACAGAAAGTACCTCCGGTTCAAGTTGCCCTCAGGCCATTACCAGTTCAAAGAAATGCCCTTTGACCTAACATCAGCTCCAAGGGTTTTCACAAAGTGCCTGGCAGTAGTAGTGGCCTTTTTAAGAAGGCAAAAGATTTCCATTTTTCCATATCTGGACGACTGGCTCATAGTGGGTCAGTCTCCAGATCAAGTCAAGTCAGACCTGCAAGTGACCCAGCAAGTGCTCACTTCCCTGGGATTTCTTCTCAACCTCCCCAAGTCAGTTCTCGAACCAGTGCAGCTTCTTACCTTTATGAGGCAGAGCTACATACTGTCAAAGCAAGAGCTTTTCTTCCCCTGGAAAGGGCAAGAGTTCTTATAGAACTGGCTTCTTCCTTCAGGTGTCCTGACCAGCAAGGCACTTCCTTCAGCTCTTGGGCCACATGGCAGCTTCTACAGCAGTGGTCTAAGGGGCAAGATTCCAGATGAGGGACATTCAGTTCCATCTGAGGGCCTTTTGGTCCCAAAGGAAGGATCCTCTTACCAAACTAATTCCAGTGACTTGGACACTGATCCAAGCTCTTCAGTGGTGGCAGAATCAGGACAGTTTAAGGCAAGGGGTCCCATTTGTCACTCACTCATTCGGTGGTCCTTACCACGGATGCTTCCCTTTTGGGATGGGGAGGTCATCTGGGGGCTCTCACAGCCCAGGGACTGTGGTCCCCTCAGGAGTCCCTTCTTCATATCAGTCTCCTGGAACTCAGGGCAGTTCTTCTGGCCCTGCAAGCTTTCTCTGTCTGTGCAGAACAGGGTGGTTCAGGTCAGAACAGACAACACCACCACCATGTGGTACATCAACAAGCAGGGGAGGCACTCTGTCTACGGCCTTGTGCACGGAAGCCATGAAGTTGTGGTCCCTGGCTTATTCCCTGCAGACCTCTCTGATAGCAGTCCACCTTCCAGGGAAGGACAACGTGCTAGCAGATGCACTGAGCAGGATCTCCCAAGGCCATCACGAATGGTCCCTGGATCCCCTGGTGTTGAAAGTGATTTTTTCAAGGGGAGGGGGGGTGCACTCCAGAGATAGATCTCTTTGCAGACCCAGACAATCACCAACTTCCTCTGTTTTGTTGCAGACCTCCAGTCTTGGGTTCAGTCTCTCTGGATGCTCCGATTTTGAACTGGGAAGGGAAATTTCTGTATGCCTTCCCTCCCTTTCCTCTACTGTTCGAGGTTCTTGTCAAGGTAAGATCACTACCTTGCAAAGGAATTCTGATTGCTCCAGACAGCCTTGGAACCCCCGTTGCTGTCTCTAGCAGTCCATCTTCCCCTGTCTCTTCCCAGGAATTACAACCTGTTAACCTCCTCTCCGGAGGATTTGGTACCTCAATCTTCGGTCTCTCAATCTCAAGGCATGGCTCTTGAAGAGTTGGAGTATGTAGATTTGCACCATCCCAGGGGGTTCTGGATATTCTCAAAGCTTCTTGAAAGCCTGCCACCAGAAAGACTTATGACTCCAAATGGAAAAGATTAAGCATTTGGTGTTCCAAGAAGCATATCTCTCCAGACACTGCTGAATTGCCTACAGTTCTGGATTATATGGTCCATCTTAATGGCCTAGAACTCAGACCAGCTACTCTCAAGGTACACTTGTCAGCTGTTTCTGCTTTTCTGTCAGTGGGGAAGCCTTCCTCACTGCCATCTCATCCTGTGTTCTGAAAAATTTTCAAGGGATTGCTTCACACCAATCCTTCCTTTAGGGATCCTGCCCCTGCCTGGGACTTAAATCTTTGCATTGCTCAACTTATGCCACCTCCTTTTGAGCCTATATCCTTAGCAGAGCTTAAGTACTTGACTTGGAAAACTGTGTTTTTGGTAGCCATTACCTCTGCCAGACGTATCAGTGAGTTGCAAGCCCTGTCAGTGGAACCTGATTTTCTCATTCCATAGAGATAAAGTGGTCCTTAGAACCAATAGGAGGTTCTTGCCCAAAGTGGTTTCAGATTTCCACCTGAACCACTCTCTTCCTGTTTTCTTCACTGATCATTCTTCCTCAGGAGAGAGGAGGCTACACAGTTTAGATGTTAAAAGAGCCCTTAGCTACTACATAGAGCGTACAAAGGGTCACTGGGTTGATTCCCTCCAGTTATTCCTCACTTATGGGGAAGTGGGAAAGGGCAAACCTGCCACCAAGAGAACTATTGCCAGGTGGATTGTTTCTTGTATGCAGTTCTGCTATGAGAAACGGGGGTGGGGGTGGGATTCTGACTTGAGTCTTCCTTTGGGAATCCAAAACTTTTGTTGCCAGTTGGCTAGTTAAAAATGTTACAAATTCTACATAGTATAGTTAGTGAGTGTTTGCTCGTAAGAATCTGACAGTTGGGTTTCAAAGTGCTGCAGACAGAGACCTCAACCGAGCTCGAGCTCAACGTTCTATGCACTGCATAGAAAATTAACCCTATACTGTCCAGGGCAGTTTAAAGGCTGTAGCTAACTGCAGATTGTCAGAATACAGCAAGACTCCATTAGAAGAAACACAATTACTAAGGTAAGTAATTTTTTTCATCCAGCTGAACGCACATACTTCCAGGGAGCTCCCTATCCAGTGCACAAAACTTAGCTTATTCTTTGGACTTTTTGCCTGAACTGCCTGTTAAATTATATCCACTAGATTCCCATTGTCCAGCTGGTTCTGGAGATACCAAATTTGGCGCGATGGGATGAAAAAATACGGAGCAAAAGACTAATTTATTTGCCCCACATGGCGGGGCCTCCAAACCCCCACCTGTCCCTGCTAGCCTCCCTGCAATGGCTCCATCGGGTGGAGAGCCTGGTATGGCAACGTCGGAGTCTCTGCAGTCAGCGGTATTGAACCTTACCAGAACTGTCCAGTGTGTTGATGAAAAAATGGATGGCTAGAACACCCGACTGACTCAAGTGGAACACAAGCTGGACGGCCTGACAGACAGTGCACGGGCACAGAAGAATCCTCTGATCGGGCCCAAGCCATGGCTACCACCTGTGTGAAAGAACAGGCTTTGCTCTGTTCCAGACTGGAGCATTTGGAAAATTTAACCCACGCTGCTAATGTTCAGATCCTTGGACTACCAGAGAGCATAGAAGGAGACAGTTTACCCCTACTGTATATCTAAGTAACTGGTTGCTGGAGACTCTTGGACTAGACTTACGAGAACAAATTGCACATGTCTACAGGGTTAATATCCCGAGAGCTATGTCTACAGAAGGGGCTATAACCACCATGCTGATTACTACCTCCATAACTGTGCGGGACTGCATTCTATGCGCTGTTCGGCCGCAGCGCAATGTCGAGGTGAAAGGCACCAAAGTTCTGTTTTTTCCCGATCTCTCCTACACCACTCGCATGAAGAGGAAGGGATTTGATGCGGTTAGGAGGCGCATCTGGGTGCTAGAGATCCCCAGTAACTTGCTAATGCCAGTCCGACTCCATGTTGCGGTGGGGAGGAAGACCTGTATATACACAGAGCCTAAGGAGGCCATGAAAATGGTTGAAAAATTGGAAGCCGAGAGGGCAGCTCGGGAGGGGGACCCTTCGTTGTAATCAGAGGCAGATGATACCTGAATTGGAACTGGCTGAGTGAGATCTCATTTTTTCTTATCATATTCACTTTTTTACTTTCCCTCATGGAAAGGCCCCTATATGTTTTTTTTTTTTCCTTTCTTGAAAATTGATCGATAAGGCAATTGCTCTGACTGCATTTACATTATAGGAGGACCTGAGAGTCAGTCGAAATTGAACATTTGGATTTATTGACCTAACATGGACACCGGTTCTATTTTTGGGGAAACCTTAGTAATATAAAGCAGGTTTGGGCAGAAGCTAAAATTCATGGCTTGAACAAATGCAAAGCTTTAAGAACTGATAAGCCAGTGTTAGGTCTTCTCTTTTTCTCCTTTCTTTTTATGTTTATATGGGCTGAGGGAGCGTACTGGGGGGGTATTATAGGAGCTTAAGAAAAAAAGGTGCAATTACCAATTAAGGGCCTTAAGGCCCGGAGTTTATTTTCCAAGTTAGAATATACTACGTGCTTATTGTTTTATTAAAGGCATTGATAGCATTTTGCTAAAGAGGATACTGATATTGCTGTACTAGATAGCTTTTTTGCTACTTGGAACTCCCCCTAATCTTTTACTGAAGGTTACAATGGATCACAAATCTGTATATCTCTTTAATGCAGCTTACCCTGTGATGTATTACATTGTACAGAATGCTACAGTGTGATGTAATTACATAAACTCTATAAATAAAAAGTAAAGTCAGTGCAGCAAGGCTTATTGCAACGCAGGTAGGATGCTTGGATATATCGGGAGGGGTATTGATAGCAGACAAAAAGGGAGGTAATACTTCCCTGTATAGATCCTTGGTGAGGCCACACCTGGAGTACTGTGCCCAGTTCTGGGGTCCTCACCTGAGGCAGGATAGGGACAGCTTGAGGCGGTGCAGTGCAGGGTAAAAGAAATGATTTGGGGCCAGCAGGGCATGTTCTGTGAAGAGCACCTCAAGGCACTGAACATATACTCAACTGGAAGGAGAGGGGAGATATGATACACACCTTCAAATTTCTAAAAGGAATTAACAGAGTGAACTGCTGGGAACTATTTAACTTGAATACCGACTCGTGGTCATGTGATAATGAGTGGAAGCTAACAGTCGAGAGGTTCAGGAGGGGCATGAGGAAATTATATTTAGCAGAGAGGGTGGTAGAGCATTGGTGCAAAAACTGTTCGCAATTTTAAGCATGGTTGGGACAGAATGAAGGGTATAGTGGTTGCTTAGGGTGTCAGAATTGGGGAGGGAATGGCGGGGTGGGGGAGGAACAGTAGGCCCCAGGGCTGAATAGGGAACTCGGGAGGTGGGGGGGAGTGACTGGATGGAACTTTGGTCTTTTTGTACCATCACTACATTTCTGTGTAGTGCAGGGCCCTAAGCAGCCTCTGTTAACATGACCCCCCCCCCCCATCAGCTACTCCTCACTTGTCTCCTCGTCCCGTCAACGCTCAGCTAATATCAGTCAGTGTAGGTGATGAACTGGCATATAATCCTGAGTGTGTGGAAGAGGAGGAGGCCATGGATGAAGAAGAGGAGGCAGTAGAAGTGGTGGGCTCAAGCCGCATTCTGTCCTCTTGCGTAGAGTGTGGAAAACTCGCCAAGCTCTCCACCTGAAGATGCCTCATTTGAAACCTTCTTGAACCAGGTTCAGGCAAAATTGGGGTTTCAGGCAGAGGAGTGGGATTCCTCCAGGAAAAATCTGAGTTTTTGGACATTTCTGTCTACTGCTATGGTCATAATTCCTCATTTGCATTCTGCACTTGAGGCCACTTTGGCTGCGTGGCAAAGGCCAGCTCAGTTGTTAGCAGTTCCCAGGAGGGCTGATAAACAGTATCCAGCCCTCACTGCAAAACCCTGTTATTCAAACAACATGAAGTCTTGCTGTATTCTGACAATAGCAGTGAGTCCCAACCTTCGAACTGCCCCGGAGATGAGAGTTAACTTTTCATGCCAGGCATGGAACGCTGAACTCTAGCTCGGTTGAGACTCTGTCTGTTGCTGTTTGAACTCAAACCATCAGATTCTTTACTCCGCCTCACTGAACAGTCGCTCCGGAGATTTCTCCTTTGCTCCATTCAGTTTGTCGATTAAAGTACCGCTTTTCTCGGTTTTCAACCTAATTTAAACCTCAACCTGTCGGTTCAGTCTCTGTCTGTGGTATTCGTGAGTACTAGATAGGTTTATATTGTTTTCTATTCTGTGTGGAACTTGTAAACGGTTCATTGGTTCGGTTTGAACCGATCAAGTTGTGGTAAAAATCTTTATTTCTACATTTAGAGTGTGGTTACCGGTTCTTATCGGTTCTAAAAAAAATGGATTTTATTATGGTTTTCGACCCGTAACACAGTCAGGAACCGATAAGAGTGTCTTGCCTGGTGGATTGCCATTAAAAGGGTAAGTTTTGTTAGGACTGGCACCATGTCTGAGAAACCCCCCCAAAAAAATGGGCCCACTGGGTTTCAACACTGTAGTGTGTGTGGGGAAGTCTTTGCTAAGGCTGACCCCCACACCACCTGTGTTTGTCTGGGGTTTGACCACCTCAATGCAGACTGCCAGATTTGTAAAAATTTTCCTGCAACTACCCTAGAGAAGAGAGTTGGTAGGCTCAGGGAAAGGGAGGCCAAAAAGTCCACTGACCCGGATGGCTAGCCTGGTTCGGTTCAAACCGAACCAGAAGGAGTGCCCTCTGACCAGGGCGAAACTTCTTCGGGCAAAAGGAGAACCGATTCCGAGGAGTCTGTTCCAGCTAAAAGAACAAGAAAGGAAAACTCAGCTGGTGTGGATCCAAAAGTTTCTTCTCCAACCGCTGATGAAATAGCCAAAGCGATAAAAATTGTGCAGTCGCTTTCCCCGGTTCCAACCGAACCGGCACCATCAGGAAGGTGCTCGGTTGGCGGTTCCACCAGTTCAAGATTATGATTTAGAAATATTATGAACGGAGGAAGAGAGTATGAGGAAAGTGAATGTGGCTTTGAAAGTCTGGATGTGCCCATTGACCCGGACATCTCCCAGACAGACCTTCAGGAGTGTCTCCTCCTAGGCTTTCTGAGTCCCCCTCCCATTTCATGTTTTACAAGAAAGTGGCCGAAACTCTTCAGCTTCCTATGGAAGAAGATGTGGATGACCAGGAAGAGCTTGACTATGTGGAAATGATGGATATCCCAGAGTCTAGGAGGCTGTCTATTCCCTTACACAAATCTTTTGGGAAACAGACATTTAAGATTTTAAAGACTCCTAATACTATACCTCCTATGGATAAAAGAATGAAAAGGGTATACTCTGTCAGGCTCGAATCTGGAGTTCCTTACACAACAATTAGCCATGTTGGGGTAGTGCAGGCTGCAGCATGTGATAAGGCTAATATTCCCTTGGCTTCAAACCCCCCAGACAAGGACTCCAGGAGGTTTGATGCCATGGCAAAGAAACAATACATGGCAGCATCCTTGGGACTCAGGCAGGCCAATTATATGGCTTGTACTGCTAGGTATCAGAAATCCAGATGGGACACTGTCATAGCTTTAGCAAAACAGGTCCCTGGTCAGCTTGCCAAGGAGCTGGAGCAGGTGGCTGCTGATGGTATTGAGGCATCCAAGGTGCAATTCCATGCTGCAGTGGACTCAAATGATGTGTCATCAAGAGTCATGGCTACATCTGTGGCACTACGCAGAATAGCTTGGCTCAGATGTACTAGCCTGTCACAGGATACCCAGACTAAGGCCATGGATTTTCCTGTTGTGGGTAATTCTCTGTTTGGGAGCAAACAGAGAATTACATATGAAAATGGGCAGTATAGGACCACCTAGGAGTGCCCAGGCCAAGGAAGGCAGGCCACTCCTCAAAGGCAGCTCCCAGGGGCAGGGCAGGCCTTTCACAGGCCTTTCTACCAAGCGGCCTCCTCTTCTGCCTATGCTTAGGGGGTTCTTTAGAGAGAGGCAGAAGGGACAAGCAGACCTGCTTCCACCCCTCAGCCAAAACCCCTTCCAAGCAGGCACCTGATGGGTTTGCCAGGGCCGATTCTCCACCACCTGTAGGGGCAGACTGGCTTACTTTGTCCAGGACTGGAAGTCTCTAACATCAGACAAGTGGGTCCTGGAAGTAGTAAGCCAGGGACTGGTTCTCAGCTTCAAAAAATTTCCAAGGCTGAGAGCCAGATCTTTTCCACCTGCAAATCCCTCAGAGGCACTTGCCTTAGAGGTAGAGGTCTCTTCCCTTCTGGCTCTCAGAGCTGTGGAACGGGTTCCACCCCTACACCAGGGCAAAGGATTGTACTCTAGGTACTTCCTTACCGCAAAAAAGACCGGAGAATGGCAGCCCATTCTGGATCTCAGATATTTAAACAAGCACCTTTTAAAGCCAAAATTCAAAATGGTGACTCTGGGAATAATTCTACCGTCTCTAAGGCCAGGGGACTGGCTAGTGTCCCTGGACCTCAAGGATGCCTACTTCCATATTCTTATCAGAAGCTCCCATCGAAAGTACCTCAGGTTCGAGCTGCCCTCAGGCCATTACCAGTTCAGAGCAATGCCCTTGGTCTAACCTCTGCTCCAAGGGTGTTCACAAAATGTCTGGCAGTAGTAGTTGCTTCTCTGAGAAGGCAAAGATTGCCATCTTCCCATACCTAGATGACTGGCTCATAGTAGGCCAGTCCCCAGACCAGGTCAAGTTACACTTACAGGTAACTCAGCAAATGCTCACTTCGCTAGGTTTCCTTCTGAATCTGTCAAAGTCAGTTCTAGAGCCTGTTCAGCTCCTCACCTTCATAGGTGCAGAGCTAGATACAGAAAGGGCCAGAGCCCTCCTTCCCCTGGACAGGGCAAGGACCCTTATCACTCTGGCCTCCTCTTTCACCCTACATGTGTCTCAACCAGCAAGGCATTTTCTGCAGCTCCTGGGGCACATGGCTGCTTCTACAGCAGTGGTGCAGGGAGCAAGATTTCTGATGAAGGATATTCGGTTCCATTTGAGGGCCTTCTGGTCTCAGAAAAGGGACCCTCTGACCAAACTGATCCCAGTGACTCGAACCTTGATCCAGGCCTTGCACTGGTGGCAGGACATGAACAATCTGAGACAAGGAGTTCCCTTTGTCACTCAGTCTCACTCTCTAATCCTTACTACAAATGCCTCCCTCTTGGGGTGGGGGGCTCACTTGGGCGACCTGACCACCCAGGGGGTGTGGTCCCATCAGGAATCTCTGCTCAACATCAATCTGTTGGAGCTCAGAGCAGTTTTTCTAGCACTTCAAGTTTTTTCCAAGTCTGTTCAGAACAAAGTTATTCAGATCAGAACAGACAATACCACCACAATGTGGTACATCAACAAACAAGGAGGCACTTGGTCTACGGCCTTGTGCACAGAAGCGATGAAGTTGTGGTCCCTGGCTTATTCTCTGAACACCTCCCTCTCTGCAGTAAACCTCCCAGGCAAGGACAATGTCCTGGCAGATGCTCTCAGCAGGATATCTCAGGGCCATCACGAATGGTCACTGGATCCCTTGATCTTGGAGGTGATATTCTCCAGATGGGGCACCCCACAGATAGATCTTTTTGCAGCCCCGGACAATCACCAGCTTCCCCTTTTTTGCTGCAGGCCCCCAGTGTTGGGCTCAGCCCCCCTGGATGCCTTAGTTCTCAATTGGGAAGGGAAGCTCCTGTATGCTTTCCCCCCCTTCCCTCTCCTGTTCAAAGTGCTAGTCAAAATCAGGTCTCAACCCTGCAAAGTGATCCTGATTGCTCCAGACTGGGCCAGACAGCCCTGGTATCCTCTCCTATTGTCCTTATCAGTCCATCTTCCATGGCTTTTCCCTGGAATTACAACCTGTTAACTTGTGCTCAGGGGAGGGTTTGGTACCCGAATCTCAAATATCTCAATCTCAAGGCCTGGCTCTTGAAGAGTTAGAGTTTGCTGATTTACACCTCTCCCAAGGTGTTATGGATATCCTGAAGGCTTCTAGGAAACCTTCCACAAGAACCACTTATAACTCCAAGTGGAAAAGATTTTCCATATGGTGCTCTGGGAAGCATATTTCCCCAGGTCTGCTGATCTGCCCACAGTACTTGACTGCATGGTTCATCTCAATAGCTTGGGTCTCAGACCAGCTACACTAAGGGTGCACCTGGCAGCGGTTTCTGCTTTCATTTCAGCAGGTAAGCCCTCTTGTCTTTCAGCTCACCCTGTTTTCTCCAAGATTTTCAAGGGATTGCTTCATACCAATCCTCCATTCAGGGATCCTGGCCCTGCTTGGGATCTTAATGTTTGCATTGCTCAACTTATGCAACCCCCCTTTGAGCCTTTGTCCTTAGCAGAGCTTAAGTACTTGACTAGGAAAACTGTGTTTCTGGTGGCCATCACTTCTGCCAGGCGCATAAGTGAGCTGCAAGCCCTGTCAGTGGAGTCTGACTTTATTTCCTTCCATAGGGATAAGGTGGTCCTAAGGACTAACAGGAAGTTTTTGCCTAAGGTGGTTTCAGACTTCCACCTTAACCAATCTGTCTCTCTTCCTGTGTACTTCACTGACCATTCCTCTTCTGGTGAGAGGATGCTGCACAGCCTAGATGTGAAAAGAGCCCTTAGCTACTATAGAGCAGCACCAAGGGTCATAGGGTTTGACTCCTCAACTGTTCCTCACTTATGGTGAGGTAGGCAAAGGAAAACCTGCCACTAAAGATCCATTGCCAGGTGGATTGTCTCTTGCATACAATTTTGCTATGAAAAATTAGGTAAGATTCCACCCTCAGGCCTGAGGGCTCACTCTACCAGAGGTACAGCTGCTTCCCTGGCTGCTGCCAGGGATATCCGTATTCTAGAACTATGTCAAGCAGCTACCTGGAAAACAGTTCACACTTTCACCAAGCATTACTCCCTGGACATCCAGGCTAGGAGTGTTGCTCGGTTTGGCACAGCTGTGCTTCAGAGCCTATTTCCTAAGTAGGTTCTGTCCCTCCTCCATGGAGGTACTGCTTGGTAGTCTGCTAGTGTCAGAATACAGCAAGACTTCATGTTGTTTGAAGAAAAAATTACTCACCTTAGTAATGTTGTTTCGTCTAATGGAGTCTTGCTGTATTCTGACCTCCCCCACTGCCTTCCCCTCTCAGAACCTTTGTTTTTGGGATGTGGGTGGGCAGTGGCAGTGTTGGCACTCAGGAGGTGCCCCACCCTTTTTGTTATCACCCTTTCTTTAGATGAGTGGGTGTTGTGTTATTTCATTTTTGGGTCTCCTGACTTGAGTCTTTGTTTTGAGACCAAAAAATTATGTTAGTAGCCAGTTGGCTAGTGTAGGTTTACAGCTTCCACACAGGACCTCAGTGAGTTTAGCTCGTAAAGATCTGACGGTTTGAGTTCAAACAGCAACAGACAGAGTCTCAACCGAACTCGAGCTCAGCGTTCCATGCCTGGTATGGAAAGTTAACTCTTTCATCTCCGGGGCAGTTCGAAGGTTGGGACTCACTGCTACTGTCAGAATACAGCAAGACTCCATTAGAAGAAACAACATTACTAAGGTGAGTAATTTTTTCTTCTCCCTGATGTACCTGAAGAAGTCCCCCTCTTTCCTTAATTCCCTATCTATGACACCCTTGCTCACCCAGCTAGGTTTCTTCACCCTAGCCTTTTTACTTAGGGACTTGCTGCAGGAATTTTTTTGCCTCCACTATCCCTAGCTTAAGGAGTTCCCACCTCTGATTCATGTCCATATTAGGCTGAATTCTGTCCAGGAAACCTTGCAGAACTTCATCCTTCTTTTTGTTTTAATTTCTGTTTATACTACCCCGCGCCAGATCCTCCCTCGGGAGCGCGCAGTAGCCCCCTTAACAACCTACAGACCTCCGGTGGGTCCCCATGGAGACGTGGCTATACCCCCAGGTGGGTACGAGGTGGGTCCGACACCCCGAGACACTTCACTGTTTCGTCGGACTTCCAGAGGATCAGGCAGGCGTGAGCCATTAGGGTCTCGGCTTCGGCGCTCCGTCATCTTGGCGCTCTGGCACTGATTTTCCCTGTTCTAGGGCAGTGCGTGCGCCCTAATGTCAAGGTGATGAATGCTGATGTCTGCCTTGCCCAACCCCTTCTTCTGTTGTTCTATACTTGCTGTGCCTCCGGCTTTCACCAGAGACCAGTCAAGTACCGAGCTGGAACCCCTGCCTCCCGGAGAAGCGAGCTGTCCTAAGAGCGCAAGCCTCCCTCCCCCCACCCGGCCTTTCGCCTCCCTGGGCTCATTCTCAAGCGCAGATCGACTCCGTTGCAAGCGGTGGCGCTACGGTGAGCTGACCTTCACTCATCTTTTTGAAGTCAGCCTTTCTAAAATTAGCACCTTTGTGCCAGTTGCCCCCTCTCCCTGCCCAGCTGCAACTGGAACCATGCTGTCCAGTGGTCACTCCCCGCCAATGGTTCCTCCACCCTCAGATCCCTCACCCACGGTCCATTAGACAGTTCGAAATCGAGAGTATTCCCTTCCCTAGTTAGTTTGCTGACCAACTACATCAGGAAGTTGTCCTGGAAGGCGTCTAGCATTATCTGTTTCCTTTTGCACTTGGTGGCAGGTGTCCCTCACTCCACTTCCGACAGGTTGAAGTCCCCTATCTCACCACCCACAGTTCCTCTGGATCTGTTCTGCAATACCTGTCTCTCGCCTATATGATTGGGAGGGCAGCTCGTACACCACTCCCAACCGTAGCGCCCTAGTTTTTGGATCTTGGATTTGCATCCATAGAGCCTCTGCATCCCCCTCTTCCCCCCTCTTCCTCTTCCCGAACTTACTTTAGCCCCTCCCTCACGTAGAGTGCTACTCCCCTCCCCCTTAACTCTATCCTTGCAGAATAGTCTGTAACCTAGAACCAGCAGGTCCCAGTCATGGTTTTGGGTGGCCCATGTCTCGGTGATGGCTGCCATGTCCACACCTCCCTCTGCCATGAGAGCCTGTAGTTCTTTTTTTTTTTATTCCCCAGGCTTCTAGCATTTAAAGATACCACCCTCCATCCCCTTTTTTTCTACCCTCCTCCTTCCTCCACTCCCTTTATGGCCATTCCTGCATTGTTTGCTCTTCGCCTTATCTCAGTATCATGGGGGGTAAGCCGATATGGTTTCCCATCTTGAGGCCTCTGATCACCTCAATCCCTTCTGCCACCCCCCTCTCCTAGTTTAAATTCTACTCAATTAACTCCCCAAACCTTTGCTGTTCATACATTTACAAAACACTACAGTCTGGATGTCATCTCTCATAGATGTGCTGGCTTTGGCCTCCGTGTACTGCAAGGCCTCCTTATGCAAGCTCATTAGGTCCTGCCATCCTCCCTCTGCGCATGGCACTGCTTGGGAATCGTTCCATGGTGTGGCTCAATGTAGGGAGATATTCTCGAAGAAGATAGAAAAGTTCCCTACCATAACAGTAGATCTTCGAGAAAATTTCCTCCACCGAGCCACAGCTCTCCCTTCCTCCTCCCTGTGGATGATCATACTGCCTGGTCTTGCAAGCTGGTTGTCCTCTGCTTCAAGTGGCATCTCTACTCCGGTTTCCATGTACTGTCCTGTGTGCCTGGGGTTGGTCTTGGTTGCTTCAGTCCCTTACGTTCTAGTGATCCTCAGAGCTTGCCACCAGCAAGGGACTAAGGCATGTTGGCTACGCCCACATTATATAGGTGCCAGCAATGCATGTCAGTATGGGTGGCCCCAGCCAGCAAAAATTTCCAGGCGGTTCTGACGCAGACTACTTACTGTTCCATGATGTGGCTCAACAGAGGACATTCTCTCGAAGATCTACATTTACGGTAGGTAAATATTTTTTCCTCCTGGATGTCAGTGGTTCTGGAGAGAGGGCTGCCCCCAGCATCCCATTAACTGGACTAGGGTCGGTGGGGCTCAACAATGGAATCTGCTAAGGCTGTGGGACCGTGGCTATCATGGAGATGATGTATAGGGTTTCTCCATGGCCCTCCCACCTCCCTTATTGTGGACTTTTGGCGGCTTCTGCTGCAGACAGTGACATCTGATCAGAGGGTGCAAGCTCCCTTGGCCCACTGAAGGGGTCACTGCAGCACCAAAGCCAGTGTCCCTCCCCAGTCGAAGCGCATGCTGCAGTCTGGCATGCCTGCTGATGTGGTTTCCCTAGATAGTTACCAGACTTTTTTTTTTTTGTAATTGCTGTTTTAAGTCCCCTTCTCTCCTGCACTGTCACCTGACATCCTGCCGACATCGCGATCCCTGGAGGACCCGCCACGGAGCCTTGGTTTTGCCCCCAGGTGGAAATGAAGTAGGGCCTCTCCCCCCCTTAGCCCCTCGTACCTTAAGATTTCATCAGAGTCCTCCTTGCGGTCGGTGCCGGTGGTGAGGGCCAATATCCAGACTCTCTAGTTGGTGTTGTGCATAGGCGTTTCTGTGTACCCCGAGGCGTGAAATGCGCTGACACCAAGGCAAATGCCGACGTCTGTCACGCCTCCCCCTCAACAGGGCTTTCGGATTGCTGTATCTCTGGCCACTGCCAGAGGCAAGGCCTGCAGTGCACTCCTCTCTCCCCGGAGGAGATAAGCAGTCCGTCGGATGCTCAAGCCTCCACCCCCCTGCCGGCCCTTCAACCCAGGTTGCCGGAATCTCAAACTGTAGCACTACTGCTGCGCCGACTGGCGGGCCGGCCTACTACTAGACTCTTGTTGACTGCATGGCAGTGTGCTGCAGAGTGGTTCGGTTTTTCTGCTTTGAACTTTTGAGTAGTGAGCTTTCCATGTTTGTCATTATAAATCATATGATTTCCAGTAAAGCTACTACTTGAGACCCCAGCGACCCAAGTTCTGGAATGAGTCCCGATTGCTAGAAGGCTGGTGTGGAAGGAGGTTTGAGTGTCCCACTGGATACCTGCCCCCTTGGGATGGAAAACATACTGATCCCGCTGTGAAAGCACCAACTGGGGACCCACAGATGGAGCCAATCAGTGGGAACAGCAGAGGAAGGGTTGTAGCACATTGGAGCTGGCTTCGCTGTGGGAGGGCAGAAGAAAGGAGAAAAATAATGCAGCCTGGCTGAATGACACCCACACACTTCTGGACTCTGGACTACCAGTCCGCCGAACATGGAGGGGTTTCCCTGCCACTGAATTCATGTCCAGAGATGGAGTAGAGACCTCACCAGGGGAGGAATAAGTCGCAGGCAGGTAAGGGAACCGCTAGGGTTCTGGATGGGAGGTGGTGTTAGGTTGTTGTCTCGTGGCTGAAGAGGGCTGTGACTGTGTGTGGGAGACTAACAGTATTGTGAAAAACAAATGGCATGATTTAAATAAAATCCAGTGTGCTTAAAAATTAAGATGTGAACCATTTGTACTTACAGCTACAGAATGTACAGAAAGAGTCAGACTACTGGTTTTCCTTCATTAATTACTATTTTTTTCTGCACCTAACTACTTAGATGTCTACAATAACAAAGGTATGTCTAATTTTTGCTGCAGTTTCAACATTTTAACTCTTTATACGTTCATATTTCGAAAAGGAGAAACCTCTGTTTGTTTGTAAGGACTAGAAAAAAAAAAAGATACAATTGAAGAGAATGTTTATTTTGCTGCTCCTCTACAAGTCACTCCTTCAGGCCACGCATCTGTCCCCTGCTTCCTACCAGACTTACCCGTCACTGCCTGCAGACTCCCCCAGTTCCCTCTGACTTATTTGTGCCAGGCCGCCCCCCCCCAGTTGGCAGCCAGGGGAAAGGAGGAAGTGCCTTATGCCGTAGATGGACTGAAGAAAACTGGCTGGGAGAGCGGTGTTGGTGTGCTTTTGGGCGAAGTGGCGAGTGGGTGGGGCAGATGTAACCTGGAGTGTCTTGTAAGATGCAGATTTATGCTGTTTCTGGGACTTCCCATCATCTCAGCACTTCACACCATGTTGATGCTCTGGGAGGCAGAGTTTGCCTGGTGCGTGGTCATCAGTGCAAGCTAAGGCAGCATTCCCCGTGAGCTGCCACTCTTGTTGTAGTACTCAGCAGCACCCTCCTCAGGTAGGAGAGCATCTGCTGGTGATGTTCCTTTACCCTCCCTGCCAGTCTTTCTTCCTGTTGTTCCAGGGCTCTAGGCGCAAACTTTGTTCGCCAACATGCCAAGCTGGTACCCCACCACTTGATGCCAGGGAGCAGAGCAAAAGAGAATTATTTAAAGCAGCAGTTAATGTTATGACAAATCTTTGTACTGTTATCGTTTTGTTACATTTTAGATTCTCTTTTTCTCCTGCCTTGTAAGATGCCATTTTCCCGGTTTGATTTTGCTGTAGCATTTTTTTTTTTTTGTTTTTTTTGTTTTTTTATTTTAAATAATTTAAGGAGCGCACTTCTTAATATGGCTGTTCCCAGGTTTCCACAATATTCTCTGCTGTATGTGAACAACCATTGTTTAATATCCTTTCTTGTGACTGAGATGAACTAGCATGCAACAGAAAAAGTACTCTTTGACTTCAAGGGACACCCGCTTAACTTCAGGCCCCAAAACATAAAGCAGCCGTGCATGTTATGGTGAGAATCTTAACCTCTACCTTTTGATTCCATTTTAGATTGCCCCTTTTCCTTCCCATTTTGAATCTGCTTTAGCAGGTTTTTTTATTTGAAATAATTAAAACGAGTGCTTCTTTCAATATGGATATCCTATGTTTTTTATCTGCATCGCCGGTTGTTTGTGAACACTCATGGTTTAACATCACTTGTGTCTGACGTGAATGAGCATGCAACAGGCAGTGCTCCCTGACCTTGTGGGGCACTGGGCGTTAGAGTAGTTGAGAATATTGGTGAAAACCTGGAATAGCCATATTTAAAGGAAACCTGTACACCGTATGCCCTAAGGAGAAGTAGGGTCTGCCCCGGGAAAAGGTGTTGGCCAAATGAGCCAGACAGAAGGAAAAAAATGTTGCACTATCACTGCTCCCTGAACATGATATACACTCTCACAACAGGTTTAAAAAATGCAAAGATATTCTTACTTGTGACTCGTATCAGTGCAAGCATATAGCCCAGTGCAGAACTGCCACACAGTTTGACAGCCTGCTTGGGGTGGTGAGTGTTTAAGCCCTTAATTATAGTTAAAGGTTTCAGATTTAAAAAGAAAATGCTGGCCAGTCTTGTTGGTCCCTCAGCTGCTAGTAGGGTTGGTCCACAGCTTACACCCCCGCCTCTGGCGTTGTCACAGGAGGTATTTCTCATCTAAAAAACAGTGTCTTGGTTTGTGCAGGAATGTGGGGTCCTAATGTGCTGTTGCTGTCATGCTGGTGGCCATATTTTCCACCTGCTGTGATCTTTGACTCCAGCATCCTCTTATCACCCCAGGCAACATGCATAACCTCTTGACAACGTCATGCAGTTCACCCTTGCTAGGAAAGCAAGCTCCATGGGCCACCAGTGGTTGTTACCATGGCAGTGGACTGTGGCACAGTCCCTTACTGTTGTGGTAGTATTTACCCCAGCTGGATGCCCAGTTGCCAAAATTTGGGTCTGTTTGCAAACCTGATTACTAGCACAGCAGTTTGCCAGGCTATTGGGGGGGGGGGGGGCTACTACTTCAGTCCTTTATACTCCTCCTTAAAGCTTGCATTGAGATTTTGTGGCTGAGAAGGCAAGTGGTCATATTCCATCTTAAAGGGGAACAGTCATCACTAAGAGCCTCACGCCCTAGTGTGGGGTTGATCCCCAGTTGGCACTTTTTGTGCCTTTTTTTGTTTTTGTTTTCATTTACTGTTTAATGCAATTTTACTTACTGTTTAATGCAGTATAGTGGATCATATCTGTCTGATCTTGCTGACTCCCAAGCAGACATTTACTGGAACCAGAAATCACAGAAACCCCTGCAGCTGATGTCAGAGCTGGGCTGCAGCAGTGGGAGATTCAATAGCCTAGAATACATGTTGGAGCTTTTATAACCTCTGATCAGATGTTTACTGGTCCCGTTGTTGTACATTCCTCTGTAACTGTACTTCTCCCCGGGAGGTCAGTGGGACCAACAAATAAAAGATTAGGGCTTATAAACATGCACGGCAGACTGTTTTATCTCCCACTGTTGCAGTCCTGCTCTGATGTCAGCCACAGGGGATTCTGGGATTTCTGGTTCCAACAAATGTCAGCTTGGGAATCTGCACGATGCAGTCGAACGTACTGCAGTAAATGATACGTTTCCCAAAAAAGTTTTGACTGTTCCCCTTTAAAGCTGTGTGTATCACAGCAATATACTATAAACAACTGGAAAAAGTGCCCTTTATTAAATTGTTAGCTCAATCAATATTTACAGTCACACTTACTCACTTACTAAAATAGAGAACGTTTCACTGAATACAAGCCACCCTCAAATATAAGTTACATGCCATAGTGGATAATTTAAAAAAAAAAAAAAATAACATCCTTTTGGCATAGAGGGGAGAGTACTATCAGCAGAGCCATACTGACATTAATAGTTGTGGAACGTTAGTTTGGAAAACGTGATATGATTTAACAGAACTAGAAAACAAGATTATTTCAGTGAATAAAAAGACCCACAGAAGAAAGAGAAGGAAGGCTACAGACAGCCGGCCTCATGGGGAAGAGGACTGAGGCACTCTGTGCCTTACCATTTCCCATGCTGGCCACCTGAGTTTTGGAAACAAGCTCGGGTCGACTGGGGTCGGCCGAGGAGGGAGTGGATTGAGCATCTGGAGGACAGCTGTCCTCTTCAGGGGTGGGGTGATTTACTGTCTTGGCCCTTGGCTGCCCCCATTTGGAGGCCTGGGGGTAGTGCTGGCAGCCCCAGTGACATGAAGGGAGGGGCTGCAGTTCCATAGGCGTATGTGTCTCCACATCCACACCTATGTGCCGCTATGGCAAGAGGGCAAAGGGAGAAAAGCAGAAAATTGTTGGCGTGGGCAAAATAATGCCCTGCCCTCCTGCCTGTGCCCTGCGCTGTTGGCCGCTCACCTGCCCCATCTGGATGTGTGCCACTGGAAAGGACATGCCCAGATTTTCAATTTTGTATATGGGAGGAAAACCATAAAGAAAGGTTTATATTCCTTTTCAGCATTTGGCTTTAAATCTTCAGACAGTTTGAATATGATGAAAAGGAAAAAGTATACCCTTTTTATCCCTGGAGTACAAAATAGATGATGGTCTGCCCTGTCCTTGAAGAGATTGTCATTTCTTGAACCTGGTAAATATGAAAGAAACTGTGACAAATTCATTTTAAATGATTTCAGGTAAGCAGGTTAGTAGATTTAAAACTAGTTCCTTAAATTGTAAGGTGCTCAAGAAAGACAACAACTGGCCCAGCGGTGCAGTGTCAGTGCTGCTGCTTGTGACTTGAGTTCGTTCCCAGAGTTCAGGGGAATATTAAGCGACTCAGAGGGATGTTCAGGGGTTGGGGGGTGGGGGCTGTTGGGTTCGGGCCTCCCTGCAATGTGGGTGACAAGAAGTGATGTGGAGAGCGGCGCCAGCTGTTATGCTGAACTCCACTCCAGCACACCCCAGCAATCAGGCAGGCACTGGGCCTATTTTTTCGGAGGGGGGGGCTTTAAAGGAAACCACCTCCTTGCTGCAGGGTGATGGGCAGGGTACTTCCAAACCTCCTGCACCCTACGAGCTGGTAGCGCTCTAATTACTTGCCAGGTAAGAAGGGACCCTTCCTTGTCGGCTCAATTGGATAGCCAAGTTAGGAGGCAGGAATAACTGGGGTTGAATGTTGTCCAAGATGGATTGGAAGGAGGAGGCAGAACAATGAGGAATAAACGGGGACTATTAATAAAAAAAAAAAAAAAACAAAAAAAAAAAACAGGGCAGCCTAGTTTTAGCTGCTAGTTTCCATCTTTCAGCATGGTTATCTACTCCTTTGTGAGCCAAGACTTTTACAATTATGCCGTGTTGGGAATGAATGAAAAAACTGCAACACGTGGGCCTTCCTAATGACCCAGCTCGCGCTGCCGTGCCGGTGACCCAGGTTCAGGAGCGTACTCTAGTCGCTGTGTCAGTAGGCAGCTGCTGAGGGCTCTAAGAGAATTCCAGCACCACAGCGACCCCTGTGGGTGGGCCAGGTAGTGTACACCTTCCATAGGGGCATGCTGTGTGTTTGAGGCACTGCGTGCGCCGTGGGGAGGAGGGTGGATGCGGGAGGAAAAAAAGAAGAAAAAACACATTGGTCCATGATATATCCCGTCGTAGTCTTGAGACCTGCTGTCTAAACAGGTGTCCCCCCCCCCCCCAATGCCCTGCTTCACCATTACTCGCCTGAGTTAACTATTAAGCCCTTTACTCTGTCCCAGCCATGCTTAAAAGCACTGACTGTTTTGGATTCCGCTACCTCTGCCAGCAGGCTGTTCCGTGGCTCATCGACTTTCTGTAAAGTGAAACTTTCTAACACCCCTGCCCCCGCTCACATTGTGGTGTTTGACTCGCGAGCATATACGTTCAGTGCCTTCAGCTGATCTTTATACGATCTGCCCTGTCGGCCTTGAAACATTTTAGTTACCCTGTGCTGTACTGTCACCAGCCTGTCATGACAGCTTTAACCCGAGTTGGGTGTGTCCCTCTCCACAGGATATATCCCTGCATGACGATAATAGGACCGGGCGATAAATATATATACAGCTCTGTCTGTCTATCTCTATCAAAACTATGATAGTTTGGAGAGAAGTCATAAGGGTGCCAGATATCCTGGAATTAACTCCAGGAGTCTGGCAATTGGAGGCATAGATTTAAGTGTGCTTGCAGTTTATGTATAATCCTCACCCCGGTCTAGATGGTATTTGGTCAGGTGTGTGGAGGGGTCTCTGTATATGTAGAAATGCTAGTGGATAAGTTTAAAAAAAAAAAAAATGGTTACCTGTAATTTGGGTTCTCACGATTCCTCGCCCTCACACATGACCACCACGAAAACCACAAGTGAAGATTAGGTTTTAAGATTTGTTATAGTAATTGGCTACTGGGATGTACCTAGTGACATCACCAACATCAAAACTGATGATCTACAATAAATACTGGGCTATTTAATCATGAGGTTTGAATTATTTTTGTAATAGCCTAAAGTACGGAGTTCTGGAGGGCTGGTAGTCCTGTGTTGTGGAGTGATGGGACCGGAAGAAACCAGATTTCGGAGAAGATGGGATCTGTATATTTTTGGGAAAAAATATAGAGGTTGTTGATGTGTGAAATGTGCTATTCATTGCCTCTTCTCAGCTGTGTAAACGAAACCTGGTGCACGTGGTTCAAGCTTGCTGCTCAGAAGCACACATACAGTCATAATAGCAAAGGCCTTATGTATGATGGCCTGAAAGGTTTTTTTGTGTGCTTTCTCACACTAATAGTAGCTGAATAGATACTTTAGCATATAAATGTATGCAGCATGTATTGCGAAAGCAATATCATGGAACACTGCAAGGCTTTGTTGCTTGTGGAGCAGGTTGAGGAATTTTAAATTGATTGTGCTTTCTGCCCCAGTTCAGAAAAGGAAAATGTAGGGAATCGGGAGTACCTAGCTCTGATGTCAACTCTTAAACCTCTGGTGTTCATAGGGGCACTTGAAAACTTAATTGGGACAGACTAACCTAAAACTTCTGTAAACCACTGTGCTTGCTTCTCTTTCAGGTGTATGTTCACATAACTGGCTTCACACATTTTGTGTAATAAAACTATTATGAATTTATTTTGTTTTTTTGCAGCTGCTGTATTGAAATATGAGAACAATGTAATGAATATTCGACAGTTTAATTGTTCCCCTCATCCTTACTGGTTGCCAAATTTCATGGATGTCTTTACCTGGTCACTACCATTTGTTGGAGAAAAAGGTATGCATTTCCCTGCCTATATGCCAGCCTACGAGATAGCCTTCAGAGATCATTGTGTTAGCTCATCAGTGCAAATTTTATTTTAGGGGAGGTTATCAGAGAAAAACAGGCATAAAATGAAGGCAGTGTGAGGGCCTCCTGAGCGCTGTGCACTCCTGTGCCAGTGACCTGGGTTTGGGAGTGGAGTCGGGAGCTGTCAGGTTGGCCCAAGGGCTGGGAAGGTGCGGCTGCACAGCAGCGATCCCTGAAGTGTGCTGGGGAGCTTGCTCCTCTGTAGGGTTACTTCTGCAGTGTGCGAGCCCAGCTGTAGGCTGTAGCCAGTGTGGGTGGGGTGAAAACGGAGAGTGGTGCAAGTGAGTGAAGCCTGACCCATTCCTTAGCCCTAGCTTGCCCCCGTAGTGGGGCTGGAATGGGAGGTCCATCCTCCCACCACTTTGGTATCCACATTCAGAAATCACCAGCTTGAGTGGCAGCTAGGGCCAGCTGTGTACTCTTCTCCTGTTTTTTTTTTTTTGTTTTTTTTTTTTTTTTTTTTTTAGTGCAAGGTAATGCACCTGGGAAACAAAAACCCAGGGTAAGAGTACACAATGGGGGGTGAGATACTAACAACAAAAATGGAAAGGGACCTGGGGGTAATCATATCAGATTACCTAAAGGTGGGCAAGCAATGTGAGAGGGCAGCAGGGAGGGCTGGGGGATACTGGGATGCATAGGGAGAGGCATCACCAGTGGAAAGCAGGAAGTTATTATCCCTCTGTACAGACAGCTGGTGAGACCCCATCTGGAGTACTGTGTGCAGTTCTGGAGACCCAGTCTCCACAAAGACATAGACAGGATGGAAGCTGTCCAGAGGAGGGCAACTAAAATGGTGCAAGGTCTGCACCGGAAGACATATGAAAAGAGACGAAAGGAGCTTAATATGTATAGCCTCGAGGAAAGGAGGGAGAGGGGGGGACATGATAGAAACGTTCAAGTACCTCAAGGGAATCAACAAAGTCCAAGAGGGTAGCATCTTTCAAAAAAATGGGTGTGCAAGAACAAGAGGGCACAATTTGAAGATAGAGGGGGGGCAGCTCAGAGGTAATTTAAGGAAGCATTTTTTCACAGAGAGGGTTGTGGATGCATGGAACGGCCTTCCGGAGGAGGTTGTGGAGTCAAAATCTGGTGGAATTCAAGCATGCATGGGACAGTCATAAGGCCATTCTAGGGGTTGGGGGTAGGAAGAAGTAGGCTGCTGGCTAACTAGGATCTGCAGCTTATCCAGTAGGTAGGGAAATGGGCAGACTGGGTGGGCCAAGCGGTCCTTATCTGCCATCAAATTGTGTTTCTATGTATCTATCCATGGGGGATTCATGCTGGTAAGTCCTGGGGGAGGTTTATGCCAGCTATAGGTGGGCCAGGACTGATGCCAGGCTGGCTTCGTGGGAGAAAAAGCTTTGTAAGAAAAGAAAATGAAAGTAGTGAAAAGATGTGAACTTTCTGCTAGCTCTGTGGCGCTGGACGGTGGAGTACTAGTCCAGCATGCTGATGACCTGGGTTCATGCCCTGAGCTCGGGATGTCGAGCGCAGAGGTTGGCTAGGAGAGTGCACACCTCTTGGGTGGGAGGGGGGTGTGGAGAGAGAGAGAGGGGGGCTCAGTGCAGCACCACTCAGTGAGCGACACCTGGTGGTGGAGGTGCTGCTGACGGCATGGGTGACTACACGCTGCCTGACATCTCCATCTCCACTGGAGCATCATGAGCATGTGTGCTTATGCAGAAGGAGGTGGCCAGGACAAATATGCGGGGAAAATACCCCACTGGAGGCAAGAAGACAAACAGCCCTGTCACCACTCATGTCTACCGGACAATTTGAAAGGGGTTGACACCCTAAGACAACTGTACTTGCAATCCTGACAGTATTCTCCACCCCCCAACCCCCCGCATAGGCTGTAGAGCACGTCTGGAAGTAGTAAGCCTACCGAGGTTGGGAGTGGGGGTTAAGCTGGTAGGCAAAGGTGCCATGGTTAACAGGAGACACTACACTGACTAGAATGCCCTGGATTGGAGCTGGAGGAAAGGCCCCATCTGAAGGTACACCACAGTAATTTTATTTTTTTTCTTAATTGTACGTGCTTTACTGTTTATCCACAGATACTGTAAATACAGAACTAAAATAGACGCAACAGGAACTAAACAGCATCCGCATCATGGAGCAATTACAATCATTATGAGTTTATCCACTTCGGTATAGCATGATGCTAATGAAAAATGTCAGTATATAGCAGAACAAAAAAGTAAAATTGTTAGTAGAGGAAGCTAGAAAAAGTGTTTGTTTCTTCCTTTTGTAACATAGAAACAGAAATTGTCGGCAGAAAAGCACCACCAGGCCCATCTAGTCTGCCTGTAAGCCCTATACTTGTTTGTGGCCTCTGACCTTAACTGGTCAGTGGAACTTCACCCCTCACTCCCTCCCTCCCCAGGGTTCCCATATATCTATTCCCAGGCATGTTTAAAACACTCCACTGTGCTTGCTCCCACCACCTCTTGTGGAAGACTATTCCATGTGTCCATCACCCTTTCTGTGAAGAAAAACTTTCTCACAGTTCCTCTTAACTCCCCTCCAATTTCATATCATTCCCCCTTGTTTTTGTATTCCTTCTGCTTTGGAAGATGTCTTCCCCTGCTCCTTGTTAATGCCGTTAAGGTACTTAAATGTTTCTGTCATGTCTCCCCTCTCCCTCCTCTCCTCCAGTGAGTACATATTGAGGTAATTTAATCTCTCCTCATATATTTTCTGGTGCAAGCCCTGTACCATCGTTGTCCTTGTCTGGACCGCCTCTACCCTGTCTATGTCCTTGCGAAGATGCGGCCTCCAGAACTGCACACAGTACTCTAGGTGAGGCTGCACTAGTATTTTATACAATGGCATCAGCACCTCCCACCTTCTGCTAGTGATACCGCTGCCTATGCACCTCAACATACCACTGGCCCTCCCTGCAGCCTTTGTGCTCTGTTTAGACATCTTTAGGTCATCTGAAACGATAACCCTCAGATCCCTTTCTTCCTTGGTGATTGTCGACACCGCTCCCCCCATCCTGTAGCTCTCCCTGGGGTTCCCTCTTTCTAGGTGCATTATTTTGCACTTTTTTTGCATTGAACCTCAGTTGCCACACCTCTGACCATTTTTCCAGTTTCCCCAGGTCCCTCCTCATTCTCTCCACCCCTTCTGGTGTATCCACCCTGTTACAGATCTTGGTATCCTCTGTAAACAGGCAGACCTTTCTTTCCAGTCCTTCTGCCATGTCACTAATGAAGACATTGAACAGGACTGGCCCAAGGACTGATATCTGAGGTACCCCACTGGTCACCCCCCTCTCCCCGGATTGGATCCCATTTACCACCACCCTCTGCCTCCTGTCCATTAGCCAGTTTCTAACCCAGTTTACCACCTTGTACCCCATGCCCAGACTATCCATCTTGTTGACCAGCCTTTTATGTGGGACGGTGTTGAAGGCCTTGCTGAAATGGAGGTAGGGCTCCCTCGTATAAATACTCGTTAAAGACATTTCTTGGTTTCCCAGTAAACGCTCACAGTTTACATCAGCAGAAATCAGTCACACAAGAGTCTTCAAAATTTGAATTTCAAGACCTTCCAATTTTTTTTATTAGACATTTTCAGATGCTGGCCTAGTGGCGAAGAGGGGTGAGGCTCTGTAGATGCCTTACCTCCTGCTACACTGGTGACCTGGGTTTGGGAACACAGCAGGGTCACTTTGGGGGGGGGGGGGCTGGTGAGCATCCATTGACTGCTCTCTGTTTGGGGGAGGGAAGACAGCACGTACCACTGTTTGGCTGCCACCTAGCAGAGGCTGTGTGGTGCAAAAGTGATTGCGGCCCTAGTTGGCTGGGTGCAGGTGCAGAGGCATGCTGCGTCTTCATGCAGTGTGTGCATGACATGGCACATGCTTCAGCCCGTGGACAGGGAGAAAATGGAGAGAAAATACCACCATTGGCAGAATGATGCCGGCAACTGTTCTGGTCCCACACCACCTTCCAAGGTACCCACCCACCCATGGTGGTAGAAAGCGGCAGATGAGGTAGGTCTCCAGGGTATGATGAGTGATGAGGCTGAGGGTACCCAGGCAGCTGGGGTGTCAGTGGCAGAGACGAAGATAAAATACTGAAAAAGAAAATACATTTTCATTAGAACTAGGGCTCTGTGCCTCTTAGATTTCATCTGTTCATGATGCGTATCCTTTCTGTAAAGTCATAATCCTCTGCAAGTGACATCGTAGCCCATTGCCATAAAATGATTCTGACGTCACAAGCACACGATTATGACTTCAGGACAGCGAACGCAGAATTCAGTTCTAAATTTTAAAGTGGGATTGGGTTTAAAAAAGATAGGGACCATCTTTCAGAGTAATTCAGTACTAAACTTCATTTTTTTTAAATACTTCCTAACTTTTGGGTGGCTTTGACAATACCATGAAACAAATTGAAAGTGGTCCCAACATAACAAATTTGCAAAAACATATGTTGTGCTGAGTGTTCTGATTTGTGTGTGTAGTCCTGGTGTCCTTCCCTTTGTTTGCTGTTAGGATTTTTTTCTAAATTCACCTACTAGTTTTATGGGCTCTGGGTATCTCCATGTTAGCATGGCTTATTGCTCTTCTTTTTCCTACAGTGCCTCCTGCCTCAAGTGACAGTGATGTGTCCAGGACTGCTGATTCTGAGAGGGAAAATACTGGAGCAGTAATCTGCAGATAGGATCCAGATGTTCTGGCCTCAACTAAATAACTCTTAATTCAGCATTTTCTATGTATGTCTAGGTCTAGCCAGCAAGAGTGTATGGTTTTCTTTTAAAACTTTCAATTTCATCCAACTACACCCAGCCATAAAAAGCACCGAATCACCCTAGGTGACCAGTGCTATAATTAGTAAATAATTTAGCTGTTTTCTTACAGAATAGGCCCTCTTGTTAGAAGTGGTAGGCAGAGGGCTGTTTCTGGAATTTGAGGCTCTTCCGCCTTACCGAGTCCATGCTATTCAGGAGGTCCAGGGTGTCTCAGGACATTGTCTGTCCTCTGTGAGGACATAAGAACAGACAGATATATGAAAATGGCAGCAGAAACAGGCCCTTAAGGTCTGTCAGGTCTGCTCGAGTATGCTGCGCGCCCCCCCCCCCCCGTGTCCTGTAACAATAGCGAGTGCAAAACAGGACAAAAGAGTGATTGTAATTTCCTGCGACTTCAGCATTCTCTCTTCTCAACTGCATCCCCCACTTGGTTAAATATAGTGGGGGAATACTGATCCCTGAAAAAAGTGGTCACTGTTTTGTCCTTGCTATTTTGTAGTCGCGATTTGTGAGTCACTGTTTTGCGCTCACTATAATCACATGGAACCCCCAACCCATATCCAGTTCCCCGCTTTATCACCCCCCATCGCCAACACCACTCTTCCCAGCCTCCCCTTAGTTTTGGCCATTCCCTTGACCCTGTCCCACCCCCTTTTTGAAACTGCCCACCGTCTTCAGCGAGATCACTTCCTCCAGCAATTCGTTCTGCCTTACTACCACCCTTTCCATGAAATAGTGCTTCCTCATTTCCCCATATGAGGACAGATTAATGGAGCTCAATATGTATACCCTAGAGCAAAGGAGGGAGAGAGGTGATTGATATGATCGAAACATTCAAACATCTTAAGGGCATTAACAAGGTGAAAGAGTCTAACATGTTTCAATATAAGTAAAATAGGACAAGAGGACACAGCATAAGATTAGAGGGAGGTCGATTAAGGGGTAATATGAGGAAGTTCTTTCTCACAGAAAGGGTGGTGGGTGCATGGAACGGCCTGCTGCAGGAAGTGGTGGATATGAATACAGTGCAGGGCTTCAAACAGGCATGGGATAGGCATAAGGGAGCAATACAGATGTGAATGAATAGATAGACCATTGACAGAGTAAAGGCCTGTGGCACATTCATAAGGTAGAAAAAATAGGCAGACTAGATGGGTCTTGCGGTCCTTATCTGCCGTCAACTCTGTTTCTGTTGAATCTTCCCCCTACCAATTTCAGTCTGTGTCCCCTCATGATTCTCCCCCTTAAGTTGAAGATGCCCTCCATACTAACCCTGTTCATACCTTTTAAGTATTTCAATCAATCAATCAAAATCTTTATTTATTCAGGCGGACATCATTGAGCAAAGCTCATTTACAAGATGGACCTGATAGGTCGAGGAACAACATGAAGGTACAATAACAGACATATGCAAAAACACTTCTAAATAAGCAGATACAATAATAAAATAGAACAATAATACAGACATAATTACAAGCAATGTATCCAGAGATTGCAGGCTCCAGGGCAGACTAAATCAGACAGTTATGACTGAAAATGATTTAGTTGAAGGTGTTGAAAGCAACCTCTGAAAAAAAGGAATGGGGGGCTGGTGGGGTTTTGGATAGGAACTAAATCAACTAGTAGCGAGTGAATGGGGTAGAGGTAAGTGCCAGGGTAGCAGAGGAGGTTTTGGGGGGTAAAGGATGTGATTGGACTAGGCCTTGAAAGCAATTGCATTTCTCTGGGAAGAGACTTGTGTATAGCTTTTTAAAGGATGTTATAGGTATGAAGGTGGTCAGCTTTAGGGTCTTCTGCAGAGAATTCCAAGCCAATGCTAGAGAATAACTGATTGCAGATCTCCCATGTCGGGTGCAGGCTTTGGGTAGCTTCAAAATGATGAAATTGTTGCTTCTTAGGGCATATGACCTAGCTGTGCCAGTGTAAAGCAATGAAAATATAGGATGGAAGTTTGTTCGACAGAGCTTTGTAAATCCATAATGCAGCATTTTGTTCCTTCTGAGGTGTAGGATGTCCAACCAACTGCAGCATAGAGAGAGCAATGATGAGTGTTGAAAGGAAGATCTGTGATGAATCTTAGAGCTCTATGATGCAAGGTATCCAGTTTACTTAAGTAGGAAATAGTACAGTGGCCATATAGGAAATCTGCATAGTCGATAAGTGATAGAAATGAGGCCTGGATTAGCCTCTGTTTTGACTCTCTGGTTAAGTAATGCTTGATTCTGAAGAAAAGGCCGAGCCTCTGACGGAGTTTTTCAGGAGTTCCTCAATATGCTGAGAATAATCAAGTCTGTTGTCAATCCAAACCCTAAATATTTGAATTTGTCAACATAGTCAAGGCTTTCTCCAAGGATGGTGGATAATTGGGGAAGAATGCTTGGTGAGAAAGTGTTGTTATATATATTGGTGGAGAAGAGCATAGCTTTTGTCTTCTTTGCATTTAGGAGGAGTTTTTTTCCAAGTAGTTGATATTGCAACAGGGAGAACTCTGATTGTAGTATTTCACAGGCCTTTGTAGGTGATGGGTTACTGACATATAAGACAGTGTCATCTGCAAAGAGGTGAACATTGGCTTTGGTGAGGTTAGAATCAATGTTGTTAATGTAAATGGCAAAAAGGATAGGGCCCAGGATAGATCCTTGAGGTACTCCTCTTAGGAGTGATTTTGATGAGGATAGGCCTTCATTTTCACCTGCTGCATTCTATCAGTGAGGTAACATCTGAACCACTTAAGAGAGGTTGGATCTAGGCCTATGGAGTGTAGTGAAGAGATTAGAGCTCATGATCCACTGTATCAAGGCTTTGCTTAGATCCAGAAATACAGCACAGGACGCTGTTCTTTTGTCTAGTTCAGTTTTCCAGTCGCTTGTAACTTTTGCTAGTGCAGAAATTGTGTTAAGCTTTGTCCTAAACCCAGATTGAGCAGGGTTTAGGAGATTATTAACATCGAGGTAGTCTCTTAATTGGATGCTCACTAATTTTCTAGCATTTTGGAAAGCACTGGTAGGATGGATATGGGTCTATAATTGTTGAGGTCCATGGGGTCCCCTGATTTTAGGAGGGAAACACTTGTGCTGTCTTCCACAGTGAAGGAATAGAACCAGAGGATAAAGATAGATTAAAAGATGTGTTAATGGAACTGCAAGCATGATTGCAATTTTAGAAAATAGGGGTCCAGAGAGTCTGCACCTGCACTTTTATTAGTGTCCAAATTCAGCAATAGGTCCTCTACTTGCTTCAGTAAAATTGGCTTGAATGAGAATGAAGAATTAGCCTTCTGCGTCAATAGACTGGAATTTAAGTTGTGATTGCAGTAGATTAGCTGGAGAGAATCAAAAGCAAGGCCAGCCGTAGTGAAATGATTGTTGAATGCAGCTAGTACTTCTCGTTTGTCAGAGATAGCAACTTTATTAAGGTGCACTTGAGATGGCAGAGAAGTGCTAGAATCCTGCCCTAAGATCCCCTTGATGGTGCCCCAGAATCTAGCTGGGTTGAGGTAAGAGGCATCAAGTTCAGCTGTATAGAAGGCAGCCTTGGCATCCCTCACTTTTTTTGCAGGTCTCAATCATATCCTTTCTCCCTTCTATCTTCCACTGAATACATGTTGAGCTCCTTCAATCTTTCCTCATAGGGTCTGTCCCCCCATCTTGGTCGCCCTTCGCTGTACCCTCCTCCAGTAGTTTGACATCCTTTTTCACCAGAACTGCATACAAGTGTGATCTCACCAGTGACCTGTACAATGACATGATGACGACCTCCCTCCTTGAGGTGATTCCTCTGGGAAGGCACCCCAGCATTTTGTCTGCTTTGGCTGCTGCCTTATGGCACTGCGCAGTGTGTTTCATGTCCCCTGTGACAAGCACCCCTAGATCCTTTTCCTCCTCTGAAACAGATACTTGCACTCGCCCCTGCCAGTAGCTAGTCCCAGGGTTTCTGGTTCCCAGGTGCATGACCTTACACTTCTTAGCGTTGAACCTCAACTGCCATATGCCTGACCAGTGTTCGACCTTTGCTAGGTCCTCCCTGAGTTCCTGTCTCCCTTCCTCACTGTCCACTCTCACACACATCTTTGTGTCATCTGTGAACATCTTTGTGTCGTCTATGAACATCGCTCGGCTCCTTGCAAAAGGCGCCATAGCCCATGTCCCAGACGCCCTGGCTAGTCAGGGTTACGTATGCTGGTACTTTTTGGTGCCAAAATGGATGGGGGGCTGTTGTCCATACTAGATGTGCACCAATTGTTGCGAGTGGGCAAGTTCTGGTTTTTCACCTTGAATCAGATCATTCTGTCTCTGGAGCGGAGCATGTGGTTCTGCTCCTTGGACTTCCAGGATGTGTTCTTCCACATCCCACTCCATCCATCACACGGCCGGTGCCTCTGGTTCTTGCAGAAGTGATACTGTACCAGTTCCAGGTCATGCCCTTTGGTCTCTTCATTCACGCTCAGGGTCTTCATCAAGTGCATGGCAGCGGTGGTAGCCTTCCTAAGGTGCAAGGATGTCTGGTTGTATCCCTGTCTGGATGACTGACTGATAGCTAGGCTGCCGAGAGACCATCGAGAGATCCAGAGATCTGGCTCTCCAGACCTGTCCAAACTTGGGTCTGTTGGCCAATGCGGACAAGTCTGAACTAGTCCCAGGTGATCAAGTTCATTGTGGCAGAATTACACTCACTGTGGGCCAAGGCCTGCCTCCCTGCAGTCTGGCACTGGATTTTACCTCCTTTGCCTGATCATTTCAGGTTGGGCTCTTGCACCCTACCTGGTATTTCTTGCGGCTGCTGGGGATACATTGCATCCTACACCAGCATGGTGCTTTGGCAGAGAGAAAGTTCAAATAAAGCACTCCCAGAATCCGAACTTAACGTGGAAAATAAAGTTTTATTTGTGGCTGTCTCCCCGGAAACAACCTTCTCCCTAGTGCTGCGACCCTAGCATAGGGTCTTCCTCAGGGGGCAGGTCTGAGGAGCAACAACTAAGGTGCCATTCATACAAAGACTCAAGTGATATTCACCATTAAAGTGACAGTGCAAAAACACAAGGTGAAAAAAGAGGTTTCATGATTACATGCAGTTCTATGCTTGAAATAATCTCTAGGTACAGTATGAATTAGTTTTAAATGTAATGCATTCTTTTAGTACTAATCAGAATCATTTGTCATTTATATGACTGTACACTAAAAATATGGCGATTTTTGAAACCCAGGGAAGCAGTGCAAAGCATCGAAATACTTCTACTCTAGAACAACTTTTATACAAGAATTAACTAAAATTCTATTAAAGTTTATTAATCAAAAAAGGGGGAGAAAACACAGAAGTTTGAAGTACACAATACTTTATAATAGTTTCTAGTTTTTCAGTCTTTAGGTTTTCTTCAGGATTTGATAAGAATAGGTTTCTCCAGACCGGGAGGGGGGACATTTTAAAGGATTAAAAGTAGAAATGGGAAGGTCAGACATAACTATCCATGCTTTGGTCCACTTCTATATTATAAGACAAGAAAAAATGTTTTTTATATAGCAAAAAAACAAGATCCATATATAGGGTCCAAGTCAAAGCCAAGGGCAGATTCTCTTTTTCCTACTCAAGCTGACAGTACAAAGATTAATGTTTGAGTACAAAAAGGGACAGAAGGAAAAAAGGGGGAGGTAGTCTGTAGTGAGGATGTGCCTCATCTTTTTAGTTACAAAAGAACACACTCTAAGCTAAAGGGGGCTCATAAGTTTATGTAGCTCACACACAAGCTTTTTAGAGATAGGGTCCAAGGTAGTTCTCAAACAGATAATCCCTAGTTTATATGAAAAAAACATGATGCACAGAAAAATAACACTAAATTTCAGCTACAAATATGGTGTATAATCTGTTTCATCATTCAATCCATCTGGTATAGCACCAGCATGGTGCTTTGAGCCTGTGGGCGGATGCACCACCAGCAGTGTGAGTTGGGCCGTCAGTGGTCCCAACACCTTGCCCACTTGGACCAGCCAGTCACAGTGACCCAGCCGATGTGGGGTGGCTAGTTCTGGAACATCCCTTTGAAAGAAATCCTGTTTGTCCACCCAGAACCGACCATTATGCTCATGACGGATTTGTCTTTGGTGAGCAGCACACCAGGGAGACCACAGAACCCATGGGCTCTGGTCACCCTGGGAGTCGCATCACCTCATAAACCTGCTGGAGCACTTTGCAGCTTGGCTTGCTCTGATAGAATTCACTCCTCTAGTCAGGGGTCAGCTCACGCAGGTCTAGGTGGACAACACCATGAACATGTTCTGGCTGAACCGGCAGGGCAGAATGCACACTCTTCCTCTTGTCGGGAGGTCTTCTGCACCTAGACCCTTGTGCACAGCCTGGGTGCAGATCTCCCGACTACCATGTCGCAGAAGTTCACAGTCAAATGGCAGGTGCTCTCAGCCAGGTAGGAGAGAGACCACACAAGTGGTCTTGCATCAGGAGGTGGTGAACCACCTGTTCTGCCGATGAGGCTCTCCTCTGGTGGATCTGTTTACCTCCTGGGAGAACGCCAAGCTGAGTATGTTCTTTGTCCACTCTCCACAGTCCAGGACAGTGTTGGAGGATGCCTTCAAGAGGCCTTGAACCCCAGACTTTGAGTACGCCTTGCCTCCAGTTCCCTTGATCCACTAGGTGGTGATCAAGGCCTGGAAAGACAAGGCACAGATGATCCTGATGATACCGGAGTGGCCCAGACAGTTCTGGACCTAGATCTTCTCAGCCTAAGCAGTAGACCTCTGTGGTGGCTGCCTCTTCACCTGGATCTGCTGACCAGACAGCACGGCCTGGTTCCTAAGTGGCTAGAGTTCCAGGCCTTGGATCTGCAAGAAGCTTTGCTACACATTGTGAAGGGCCTCCTGAAAAGAGTTAACTTTCAGATGCTATGCATTTAAGTGGAAGAGGTTCTCCATGTGGTGTCAGAGCAAAGAGCTTGATCCCCTCTTCTGCTCTGTGGTGGGCATCCTAGAGAACCTCTGGTCCCTCCCTCAGTTGGGACTGCAAGCGACAACCCTTGAAATGCGCCAGACAGCCATCTTTGCTTACTGTGCATGGGCTGGTAAGCCAGCAGTGTTCCAGATGAAGGTGATTGGATGCTTTTTCAAATATCTGGACCACCTGTTCCCACTGGTGCTTGAAACACCACCACCATGGGACTTACTGCTGGTGCTGGCCGTGCTCATGAGCAAGCCAGTTGAGCCTGTGCACAGGTGTGAGATGTCGCACCTGTCATAGGAGATGGCCTTCTTTGTGGCCATAACATCATCCAGAAGGATTAGCTCCAAGTGCTCTTGGTGGAGTCTCCTTACCTGGTCTTCCATAAGGAGAAGGTTGTCCTTCGCCCCACCTGAAGTTCCTCCTGAAGGTAGTATTGGAGTTCCACTTTAACCAAGTGATGAACCTTCTCGTGTATTTTACCAGCCAATCTTTGGAGGTCAACCGTAGGCTCCATACTCTGAACCTATAGAGAGCATTCTCTTATTATAAGGAGCGCATGGCTAGACTTTGGGGTGAGGCCTGCCAGCTGTTTGTAACATACGCTGAAGCCGTGCCCAGCAGACCAGCAGCAAAGCAGACGATCACATCCTGAATAGACCTCTGCTATAGGTTGGCTGGTAGGGAGCCTCCTGTAGGGCTTAGGGCTCATTCTACCAGACATACTGCTGCCTTAGTGGCTACTTCCAGAGACATCCCTATCCAGGAGAACTGCAGGGCTACTACCTGGAAGTCCGCACACACCTTCATTTCCCACTACAGCATAAACCTAGAGTCCCGTTGGGTTGCATCTTTTGGGACCTCGGTTTCCCAGTCTCTGTTCGTCAAATAGGGGTGTGCTCCTTGCCCCCTCCTCCTGGAGAACTGCTAGGAGTCTGCCAGTGTGTGGATAGTGAAATTTATCCGTGTCCCTAGAAAGATAATTTAGTCACCTGTTACCATTGTTAGTGGTATACAGTTCACATCTATACAACCCACCCCACCTCCCCTGGCAAGTGACACATGGATCCATGCTTCCAGTGTGCAAAGATCTAATGTCACAGGGTGGAGCCAGGGCATATAGTGCCCAGATGGTGAGAGGAGCTTAGCTTAAAGATGTCCATCGGAAAGCCTGTCCCAGTGGAACTGCCAGAGTGTAGATATGAACTGTTTACCTGTCCTAGACCAGGGGTTACAGGTGAGTAACTTATCTTTCTCTAACTGTAGTCCTTCTGAGTAGCTAGATTTTTTTTTTTTTTAATTTAAGTTTATTGCATATTTTGTCGCAACTTTACATTAAACAAATCTCTTGTCCAACTTTTCCTTTTAAAAAAAAAAAAAAAAAAAAAAAAAAATTCCATCTAATTCAGTACATCTTGATAAACAATATTCCTTATTCAATATTTCTTTACATCACCTCATGCATTTAACATATCTTAACCTTTTTCCTTTTAATTTTAACTTTTCTCTCTTTTATTTTTACTTTTATGAGGAGCACCCCCGGAGTAGCTAGATTTTTACTATGCTTCCATAATGCAAAGCAGCAACCTTTTTTACAGACACGAGGCACGAAAATAAACTTATATCCTTGGTATTGAACACTCCGACATCAGTAAGAGGAGGAGCAAGAGTTTTAGGGCAGTCCGTCATTGTTCATAGTCGGTGTGGTTTCGTCTCTGTATATTGCAAGACCGAATAAAGCGTATGTGCCGTATGTCCCAGTGCAGAGCAGTGGATAGCAGTGGGGGTCGGTTTGCCCAGGTTCCATTCTCATGTGTATCAGCGTACAGCCAGACCTTAATGGGGGGAGGGGTGCCCCAAAGGAGGGCAAGGTGTATGGGCCGAGGTTCCAGGTTGGCGGTAGGAGATGAACAGGAGGTAGGTATAGGGTGGAGACAGGTGGCAGGCACCACGGAGGTAGCTGAGGGGAGGAAGGGAAGAGAGAGTAAGAGGAGGCAGGAGCAGATGGTGGAGGAGAGGCATGGTTTGGGGGAGTACTAAAGGGAAGAGAGAAAAAACAGTTGGGTTTAGCAGTGGAGAAGACTGATGGATTGGATTATGTAAATGTCCTTATAATTGGGCCCTCTAGTGGCCAAAAGATATAATCTGCTAATGGAAAAGTCAGCCAAAAAAAAAAAAAAATTTAGGCAGCAGAGAGATGAGTTCCAGGGGACTTCAAATCTCCAGGAGCTGAAGCCAGTCAGGGAGAGACGGAGTGCTGAATCTGCCTGTAGTAGACCCAGTTTCAGGCACCATCCACCAACTTAGTTCATGGCTAGCAAGCTGGACTGGAGCTGCTTTCCTGAAGCGTACCTGGAATCTTGCTCTTGAGGGCAGGCTGGGGAGCACCCTGCGACCGGCGCGCCAGCACCAGACCCCTAGTGCAGAAGATGGCGTCCCCCTCAGGGAATCCTGGAATCTTGCTCTTTTTTTTTTTAATTATTCTTTTTATTATTCATATTTTAACTTATATACATATAGGTCTACAATTATTGTTTTATACAATACATCTACAGCTGGTCAATTATAACAAACCGCTCTAAGGGGTCAGTTAGTTTCTCAATCCAATATCCCACATTTTCCAGTTATTTCATTGCTCTCATACATATTACCACCCCAGTTAATCCTCGCACAGAATTCCACATGTATCATTGAATAACAAGTAGGTGAGCACTAGTTGCTCTTCAGGTCATCGAACCCTCCCCTCCTGCGCCCGCTATACCACTCCAATTGTATTTCGGGCTCCAGACAATCCAGGGTATTGGGGGAAGGGGAGGGTGGGGGTGCACCGGGCCCAGGCTCCACATGGGAGGGGGGTTAGCCGTCTGAGCTTAGACTCAGGGGTTCCTGCTGAGGTACAGAAATTAGGGCACAAAAGTAGGATCTATTAACATATAGTATAGTTGCCACCGCACCCATCTTATAGTAAAAATCTCCACGCGCTCATTTATATTATGTCATTTTTTCCACGTTGTGAATTTGTCGGGTAATTTCCCACCAGTCCCGAATAGTAGGAGGATTTATTGTTAGCCGTTGTCTAGTTATTATTTTTTTGGCTGCTGTAAGAAGCAGTGAAAGCAGGTATCTTGTGTTCGGGCCCCGATAAGGCTTGGGAAATGCAAGGAACAAATATATCTCTGGTGTCAACTGGAATTGTGGATCGATAAGTTGCTGAAGCTGCACCTCCAACTGTTTTTAAAAAGTTAGAGAGCGCTGGGCATGCCCAAAAAATATGAGTCAGATTGGCCTCCTGCTCGCCACATCCCCGCCAGCATTCTGCAGATTTGTTTTGTGAGTAGTGCTTAGTGACCTTGGGCGATCTAAAACATCTTATCAAGACTTTCCAGGCAAACTCTCGCCACTGATATGAGCTTGTAACCTTAGAGGAGTAACTGGGAATCTTGCTCTTGAGGGCAGGCTGAGGAGCACCCTGAGGCCAGCTGCATTCAGCACCAGACCGCTAGTACAGAAGATGGAGTCCCCCTCAGGGCAGGCTGGGGAGCACCCTGTGGCCAGCTATGCTCGGCACCAGACCGCTAGTGCAGAAGATGGAGTCCCCCTCAGGGAATCCTGACAAGAATGTTGGTCTCTCTTTCCATGACCCAGCTCCAGTTTTTGGTGGAGTGTGCAGCATTGTCACCCTTTGAAACTCCTGCCTGGCTGTTCCTGCGACAGATCTGCATTCAGTCTGGCCACAGGGTGGTCCTAATTCATTATCCCTGGCTTAGGTGGTATAGAGAGGTTATGGCCTCCAACCATTGGTCCTGACCACCCCTCACATGAAACAGCAAGTCTGCCTTCTCTCCGGGCAATGTGCATCATGTTTCTGTTGTCCCACGCTGGTACATGGGTAGGGTAATAAATGTTCTACCTTCCCGTACCACCACCACCACTGGGGGCACCACAGTGGCCCCTGTTGTGATGGGCTCTGCCTGGATTGCCTGCACACACACTGTCTCCCCAAAAAATGGGGTTGCAGGGAGACCCTTTTTCCATGTCAACTAGGGGAAGGTGCCAGCTGCACATACGCTTTTAGGAAGAAAGGTGCGTGGCCCTACTCTGGAGCTTTTTGACCTACTTTCAGTTCACCTTCCAGGTATCACTGGCTCCCTCAAGTCCCAGTTTCAGTAACTCTGGTGGAGACAACTTCCAGTAACTCTGGTGGAGACTACTGTTTTGCTGGGGCAGACAGCGGCAGCCTTGACCACATGCGCTTTGCCCTCTCGCAGGTCCCATTTCACTTTCCTTTTTCAGGGAAATAGAACTGGTTCCTAGGCAGCAAAGGGGCACAAGGTGCCATTCTCATTTCTTTCTCATCCTTAAATCCACCAAGGACTTAAGGTCCATTATAGATCTGAGAAACATAAACTTTCTCATCCAGTTCAGGTTGTTCAGAATGGTCGTTTTCCAGGGCTTGCTGCCACTTCTGAAACAAGGGGATTGGATATGCTTCCTAGACATGCAGGATGCTTACCTGCATATTGAGATTTGTCCCCCTCACAGGAGGTACCTCAGGATCTTCTTCAGGAGGTATCTGTCATCAAGTCACACTATAGGAACAGAAAATTTTCCAGCAATACCTCTGGGGCCGCCCATGCTGCAATCCCCAACCCTATAAAGGCATGAGCGGCCCTGCTCCCTCCTTAGTTCTTTCCTGCTGTTGACTCTGTTCGCATTGGTCTCTGTGGAAGCATTGACGCATTATGCCTACAAATTTTTCCTTCTACCCTAGATTTTAAAATCTCTCTTAAATGAGATTCCTTCACCTTGTTTGTGTTGAGAGTTGCACCTTCCACATCTTGTCTTCCGTTGCTGCCGCTACGGAAAGAAGATTGGCTCTTCAGATGACCACTACCTCTGTGTTTGCTGTCTTGGGCCTGACCACAACATCTCTGCCTGTGAGCTCTGCCCAAGTTTTAACCAAACAACCCTTGGGTGACACAGAAAGGCTTTGAAGAAATTCCTCATGGAACAGGAGGTAGCCAGTTCTGGGCAGGGGTCCTTTGGGGTCCCTCCTCTTCAGGCGCTGGTGGTTTTGTAGAACTCTTGGGCCTTGAAGGCCTGAGACAAGTCCGTGCGGGAGGGGGGGGGATAAAAAAGACCGTGAATGGAACTGCTCCCCAAAAAAGACTGCGAATGGAACTGCTCCCCCAGCAGCACTCCTGCTCCCCGACTGCTGTTTCTTCCTCCTCTGGAGGTATTCTGTCTGCTGTAGCTGCACTGACGTCCTCTGCTGTCTAGGTCTCTCCCCCTTCCAAGCCCATACTCGCAGCCCCTCCTCCCGTTTTCCAGGGAGGCCGGCCGACGACACTATGGTCGTTGGCCCCTGGTTCATCAACCCTCGGGTCATTGATGATGGCCCCTCCATCGTGGCCTGATGCTTTTCCAGGCCCTCAGACGTCGGGGCCCTCAGGCTGTCAAGTCCTGTCTGACAGTTCGTCGTGCCCTGTGCCGGCGACACCTCCATTGTCTACGCATCCTTCTCCTGCCATTGACCTTAACACACTCCTGACCCAGATCACTACAGCCCTGCCACACTAGTTGGGCTCATACAGGCCTGGATCTCCAGCACCGTCGTTGGCTCTGTCATCATCAACGCCAGTTCATCCTCCTTGGTCTGTGCCATGTAGGTCGCTGTTAGTTCCTCATTTGTCTGACCTAGAGTTACAGCAGATCAGCGTTGAGGAAAAATACCATCCGGACCTGGTCCTCCCTGAGTAGGAGGAGGAACTTCTTTCCTTAGATAGTTCCAGTGCCTCTTCAGTGAGTGAGGACTCTGTTAAACATACTCCCAGGTACCCCCGCCCTAAAAGACCCTACCTTCTTTAATGTGATGAAGCAGCTGTCTTCAGCTGTGGGCTTCCACACTGTGGAGGAAGATGCTACCAGGTGAAACTTTGTGGACTTTCTGGAGATTCCTGAATCTCCCCCCAAGGTAAATCCTCCCATTCTTCCAGCACTGAGGAATGCCACTACTGTGGCTTGGCACCTTCCAGATGTGGTCCCCGCCATGCCTCGCAGGGCAAACAGACTTTATCAAGTCCCAGCCAGAATGGTTCTCAGACTCCTGGGACATAATGGCTATGGCCATTGCAACAGTACCGTTGGCTACCCTGCACATGAAGGTGGCCCAGTGGAACCAACGTTCAGACGACTTGGACCTCCCAGTGTCAGTATCCAGCTTGGTTTGTCAGACAGTGAAGTGGTGGCTGAACCCCTCCAACCTTTCCAAGGGAGTTTCCTTCTGGTCGGAGTCACCTCGGCAAATTCTGACCACTGACACATCAGGCTAGAGCTGGGGTGCCCATCTGGCGAACCGTCAGACTCGGGGGACTCTGTCCCCATTAGAGCAGTATCTCCATATCAGTGTTTTGGAGTGCAGGTAATACTGTATGCTTTCCAAACCTTTCAGATGCATCTGCTCCCGAGTCACCTGTTGATTCAGACGGACAACATGTCAGTGGTCTTTTACATAAACAAGCAGGGGGAACACATTATTATCCCCCCCTCTCCAGAGAAGCCATGAGAGTTTGGTATTGGGCCATAGAACATCATCTGAGCCTGATGGCTGTGCATGTTCCAGGCATTCAAAACACCTTGGCTGACAGTCTAAGCTGTTCTGTGTCCACGGTTCATGAATGGGAACTTCTTCAAGCAGTGGCCGAAGATCTCTTCGAAAGGCAAGTTAAGTAAGTAAAATTTTATTTATCAAAAGTGCCCTTCCAGCGCTCAGGGCTCCCTTACAAAGTAATCAAAAAAACATACAATAAAATATTTAAAAATTACAACCATAATCCAGACAAACACAAAATCCTAAAATATCATATTCCTAAAAATGATTTTTTTAAAAGAGATGTTTTAAGAGTTGTTAAACCTTTCCACAGTCAGGTGGGGCCGTCCAGAGCAGGATCTGTTTGTGTCCCCTTCCAACGCAAAACTGACCAGTTTCTGCTCACTAGACATGGGGCCTGGTGTTTTCTGGTGAGACGCATTGTCCCTCTCCTGGACAGAGAGGTTTTTGTATGCCCGCCCTCCCTTCCCATTGCAGTCAGAAGGGGTGGAGATGATTTTAATAGCCCCTTTCTGGCCACAGCAGATTTGATTTCCACTTCTGCAGCAGCTTGCAGTGGAACTCCTGATCCCTCTGCCTCTGTTCTGACCTGCTCTCACAGGAGCAGGGCACTCTGGTCCATCTGATTCTAAAGTCTCTGCGCCTTCATGCATGGCTCTTGCAGGCTTAGCAATTGCCCATTTTTGGGGTGTCCCCCCAGGTGGTGGTGGTTCTAGTAGCTGCCAGAAAACCCTCCACTAGATTTACTTATGCTGTGAAGTGGAAGCGGTTCTGCATATGGGCCATCCCTCGCCATCTGGATACCGTTACTTGTCCGGAGAATCTTGTTCTAGAGTATTTCCTTTCCTTATCGGACTCGGGCTTGAGTTACTCATCCATTAAGGTGCATCTTTCAGCCATCTCTCCGTACCATGCACCTATAGATGGCAAGACCCTTGCTTAGCTTGACCTATTCTGCACTTTTTTGCGGGGTATCCTGCATTTAAAGCCT